>VZQC01007611.1:5921231-5958746 GCA_009823505.1 Rhizomys pruinosus
CCCATGTTGTCTCTTCTTCGTGTTCCTGGCATATGGGCTTCTCCTTGCCTGTATTCCAGTGTGAGTCCTAAATGCCTCTTCGCTGTGTTGAAGGCTTGCTTTGCTTGCCTCCTTCAGATGCCTTTGTAATCCCACTTGGCAGCGGGGGGTCGGGGGTGGGGGGTGGGGGGTAGGGGGGGACTCTTTACCCCTTACCCTGGTACCTGCGCTTCAGCTGGTCTCGGGAGATCTCAAATCGGTATTCATTATTTTTATTGTGACCACATACTGACAAGAAGTGATTTGAGATGGAAGGACTCATTGTAATTCTCAGTTTGAAAGTAGAGTCCCTCATGGTGGAGAATGGATGACAGCAGAGTGTGTGGCTGACTGTTCATGTCTCAGTGAACCAGCAAGCAGAGAGGGACACTGGGACCCAAAAGCAAGGCTAGGCTCAAGGCTAGCCCTCCAGCACCCACTTCCTCCAGATGTGTCCCCTTCCTGAAAGTTCTACAACCTTCCAAATGTGCAACTCCAGCCAGAAACCAAGTATTGGAACATATGAACTTGGGCAGGGGAGCGTGCATCCAAAGCACGAGTATATAACAGGGTAGAGGATGTCGAACACTCTAACATGCTGAGGTCCTGAGCATGTTTTAATCACAAACTCTTTTGACTATATTCTAGGCCCTGATACTAAAATCAGAAAGGTTGGCATACATTGCAAATCAGAAGCTCAAAGTCTGCAAGTCTTTTGAATCACCTCCGTGATGAAATAAGACTAGGTTTTTGCAAAGCCGAATGCTTGAAATTTGGGGTATTATATGGATGTTACTCAATTCAAGGTGAGGAGGGGACTGCTGAATATATGTTATATATCTTTGTGTAGTTTTTTTTAATGTAATCCTGGCATATTAGAGCTGATAGTGAAGTTCTGGAGCCTTCTTGCCCCCCCGTATACCTTTCTCCCATTGTCACAAACTTGGCCAAGTCAGGCTGTGAGAAAAGTAATCTAAAATCTCCCTTGGGGTACAGCACCTCATCCCCAGAGGCAAATTGAAAAGTAATTTACTGAACTTGACATGGAGATTTTTTTCTTCAACCTTCCCCTTGAAATTCCAGACATGGCTTGGAATAGAATTAAATTTCAGAACTGGTTGTTTTTAGTCAGGAAGGATTTTTTTTTTATTTGCTCTGAAATGCTTACCAGAACTAGAGGTTTGTCACTTTGCATGCAGCCACTAAGAGAAAGCATGGCACAGGCCGTATTCTCTGAAAGCTCTCAGTACATGGCTCTGTATTATGCTCTTGGAAATCTGTCACATCCTTATTCATTTTAAAATAAATACCCACTTGAACCTTCAGAGGTTTGGTACAGAGTTTTGAATTATACTTCAAACAAAAATAACCTGAATAAATATTGAAGTCATTAAATAGTTTTTACCCAGGAACTAAAAGGAAACTGACTGATCCCAGGCCATGACTAAATCACTTATCATTGGTAACATTTTTCCTTTGACTAGCATGCTTGAGTCTTCCCTGTACCTGCTTGTCATCTTTCTGTTAAAAGAGTTCTCACATCATTTTCTTTATACCTTTCAAAACACTTCACTTTAAAATTTTATCATAGGATTTTTCTAAGTTTTTTAGGTTATGTCACAGAGCACAAAATGTAAAAGGCTCCTCTTTTTCAAAAGTCATCCTTAATAAGAAAAAGAAAAGATTTAACTGAGTACCTAGAGTCTCCTTTCTGCAATGAATCACTAATCATTCTCCTTAAAATTTCTCATATAGCTCTAAAGCTTGATGGATATTTGGCCTCCTTAAAGTTCAGGCTGGAGAGATAGCCTAGCGGTTAAGAGCGCCGACCGCTCTTACAGAGGACGCCGGTTCGATCCCCAGCACCCACATGGCGGCTAAGAACCGTCTGAAACTCCAATTCCAGGAGAACTCCAGTTCCAGGGGAATCCGATACCCTCTTCTGACCTCCGCGGCGTTGCACGACACGGGTGCACAAACTTGCATGCAGACAGTACATTCATACACATACAGAAATAAATAAAATTAATAAAAAAAATTTTTTTTTAAAGTTAATGTGACATAACTATAGAAACAGAGAGAAAGAATCAGCCTCTGAGGGTTTCCCTTTCAGTCTTAAATCCTCTTCCCTGAGGCTTTGTATCAGGAGAATTTGTGCTGGAAGGGTCCACTTATTCAAGAGTTAGAAGATCATTGCCTCTGACAGACCTGTGCCATTGCAGAAAAGAAGCATGCCTCACTTACATCCCAGCATTCTCCTTGGAGTTTCTTTATCTACCCCTTACAGGTGTCATTGTGCTTTAAGCAGTGAAATGCAGTAGAGCTTCTTTATACACAGACCTTCCATCTTGGTTCAAGTTCCATAGCTCAGGTCTAGCAGCATCCCATGATCAGAAGCTGGGGCAACACGCTCAGTTTGCCTGTTGGGAGAGCCTTGGATCTCAAGCCAGCACTTCAGAGAGGAGAGAAAAGCAAAGATCCATGTCCTATTTCATCCTTGTGTTAGGGCTCTCCAGAGGAGCAGGTAGAGTGGATATATACTACAAAGGGCGTTTATCAGACTGGCTTACTCACTATGAACTAGATAACGTAGCAGTGGCTGAAAGCCTGGACTCAATGTGGCACTAAAGGCCTAGAGGATTCCTGGGGAGTCACTGGCTTTGTGAAAGATAGACAGAGAAGGCCTTGCAGATGGGAGGTCTGTGCTGGGAAGCCGAAGTGCCAGGAAGTGTGTGGCAGCATTAACTACAGTGAGAGAACTTGCACTCGCCAGCAAGAAGCAAAGAAACACAAGCTACACTGGTATTTATTCCCCGGCATCTCTTCCCATCTGAGCTGCCGCAGGAGTGTCTAATCCCTTCAGTCCTTCCCCGACAGGCCCTCCTAGACCTGCTCTCGTAGACGCACCCAGACATTTGCCTCTTAGTTGATTCCAGGTCCATCCAGTCACAGCCATCCTTCAAGTTCAGCAACAGCTAAAAATGGCATCTGCACCTCATCCTACTAAATATAATTTTAATGATCTTTTCTCTCATGTATGAAGACTGCCTGTTCCCCATGTCTTTCACTATCGCCATATTTTCTCCTTCAAATAACACAGGTTTTGGCATATCCCCAGATACTTTTCTGGCACTTAATGGTAGAAATGCAATTGTAAAGCCCTTAGCTAAGACTGTTGCTCCAAATGAAAATAAGTGAAGTATGCATGTCGGTGAATAAATGTGTCTGTGCAAATGCACTCACACATGTATTCTGACGGGCTGCTATAAGAGATTTGGGATTAAATGACTACATTGTATTTCTGTGTTGTGTAGTTTCATCAGATCAAGGGTGGAGCAATTTATTTTCCAGCTCTGCTGGGATCATTCAGTACTTGAAAATTCATTTTAAATAAAAAAAAAAACATCATTAACCTCTTGAGCCAAAACTGTAGAAGATTTTGCTGAGGAGATTACTAATGAACTAGCAGCTCTGGGTCACCTTCACCAACCAGCTTTAGCTCAACCCAGTCCTACAGTCAGCAGAGTGTGGGAGTGTGGTTAAGGTGTAGGTGGTCAGATAAACAATGATACCAAAAGATCTATATTAATTTGACCTTAATGTCTTCATTTATAACCAAAGATGGTCCATCTTATTTTATTGCAGTTTATATGAACTGAAAAAAGCCAAAGAAGTGGAAGAAATAACTAAACATATGTCTAGTCAGCACTGAATACCCACCAGCTAAGACCTCCCCAGACTGCAAAATGCTCAGATATTCAGTGTGGTGAGTGATCTGGGTTGCTTACTTGACACACCTGAGCAGAGAGTATTTCAACTGAGGAATTCCCTTCATCAGATTGGCCTGATTGTTGATTGATGTGGGAAGAGCCAGCCCACTGCGGCGGCAGCACAACCCTGAACAGTCGTGCCTGGGTTTTTAACAAAGCAAGCTAGAGGAAGAGGCCAGTAAGCACTGCTCCTTGTTGTGTCTGTCTCAATTTCCTGCCTTGGCTTCCCTCCACCTTAGCTTATAAGATGAAATAAACTCTTCCCTAACTTAGTTTAGGTCAGTGTTTTATCAGAGTAACAGAAAGCAAACCAGAACATTCAAATTCCTTATACGAAATGGCACAATATTTGCTCAGAAGCTACACACTTCGGGTTTAAGCATCTCTAGCTGAGTCTTACTACAGTGTTAATGACATAATTATTATATTTAATGCTTAGCCAATAATAATAAGAAACACATGTGAATTCAATACAGATGCAATTATATTTTAATTTTTGACCACCATTTGGTTGAACCAATTCGTCAGAATCAAGTACAGAATCAGCAAGGAGGGCCAACCACTCCACACTGCTGCCGTGGTCACCCGTAGGCTCGTACTATTCCAACTTCACAAATAAGGAAGGAGGCCCAGCAAGGTGAGGGAACCAGCCCAGTGGCATGATCAGCAGAAACAGAGGGTTAGACACTGATTACCTCAGCCTAAATTTCATATTCCTGTCAAAATAGCAGGTTTGTTTCTTGACAACTGCTTTTTCGTTTGACTGCTGTCTAGCCTTGACATAAAACCAACATTAACTATCTCTGAGCACCATGGTGACCATTTCCAATGTCTTCCACCAAGACCTTGTAATAAACCTAGTGTGTCTGTAAGGACCACAGAATGTACTTTACGTGCCTGACAAATGGGTTAAGGTATAGGGCACAGTTTCACTATAAAATAGCGTAGTAGTAAGAAAAAGACAAATTGACAAAACCCCAACTGACACTTTGATGTACTAGAAAGGAATCAAGTCTCTTCGAGGTCGGGCATGGTGGTAGCTCCTGGCTTAAATTTCATTCAGACTTCAGAACCAACCCCCATCCATGATTCTCTTGTGGTTTTCTAAGTAACACCTCTTTATGTTTCAGCTTCTATCAAAACCTGGTAAATGCTTCTGAAACCCAGCTTTCAGTAGTTTGGATTGCCTCTGCACTCGTGGGCCAACAGGCATGCTTACAGCACCGCACTCAGCTTAACTGGTAATTCTGTGCCCTTAAACCTGTTCAAGCAGGACATGCCTCCATTTGCTTTACAAGAAGGAAACAACTGACCAACTTAGGGTCCCATGAAAACTACTATATTCCATCATGAATTTAGGTCCCCATGTCCCAAGGAGTGACTCCACTAAGCCCCACCTTTTAAAGGTATGACTACTAGTTACAGGGTCACAGTGGGGACCATACCTCCAACAACACATAAACTATGGAAGACAAGCAACTGCCAACCCATGACAAACAGAATAAAACATATGGGTTTTCCCTGATAAACTAATCTGAAATATCTCGATGTCAGACATGACCTCTTTAGACAGGATAAAATGATGAATGGAAATTTTTTTCACAATCATAGTTTATAACAGCACTGTGAATGGGATCATGGGATTATTCTTCATATAATCATCTTCTAGTCAATGAAGCAGATAAAAGGAACAAAATAAGAAGATATGGGAGTGGCACACACTTTAATATCACCACTCTGGAGGCAGAGGCAGAAGAATCTCTGTGAGATCGAGGCCAGCCTGCTCTACATAGGGAGTTCCAGGCCAGCTGGGGATACAGGGAGACCCTGTCTCAAACACAAACAAAATAAACAAGCAAAGAACCCAATGAGATGATAGTGGGAGAGAAAGGAGCCCCTCCCCCTTGGTCCTCACTTATGTTTCTTGTTGTCTGAGTCCACAGGACAGATAAAGCCAAAATTTGCCTGTTTTCCTATTGACATCTTAAACAAGGATATCCAAAACAGTAAGTCAACTGTTTATATCAGGCCAGAACTTTTGTTGTTTGTGACCTTGAGTTTAACCATATCAGTGTTCCTCTCTCAGCCCTAAATCTGAACAATGTGCCTCAAAAAATAACCTGCTATTTCATTTGCAAAAGAAAATTCATTGAGTAATATGCAAACCCAATCACATATATTTTTGCTTTACTTTTAAACAACTTAACCTTTAAACTTTGCTGAAAATTACATCTTCTGACAATGTGACTTACATCTTAAGAAGTACCCATGTCTTTATATATATTATTCTCTCTCTCTCTCTCTCTCTCTCTCTCTCTCTCTCTCTCTCTCTCTCTCCTGTACTTGAATCTAAAGTATATGCTATCTCTTTATCCACTTAATAAACTTGCCAATCTTGCTTCCCTCCAACTGCTCATTGGATTCTTTGGTGTGTGTAGTCAAGGATCTAGGGTCTCTCTCCTTTATCAGCTTGACACAGCCTAGAGCCATCCCAGAGGAAAGCCTCCATTGGGGGACTATCGAGATCAGATTGTCTGCAGGTATGTCTGAGGAGGATTGTCGGACTGTTAACTGTAAGAAGGCCCAGCCCGCAGCACCCATCCCTAGGCAGGCAGTCCTGGGCCATTCAGAAAGCCAGCTGAGCATGAGCCAGTAACAGCATTTCTTCAAGGTTCCTGCCTCCAAGTTCCTGCCTTGGTCCTGTCTTGACTTCCCTCAATGACAGACTGTCATCTGGAAATACAAGCCAAATAAATCCTTTCCTCATCCAAGCTGCTTGATCAGTATTTTATCTCAGCAACAGGAAGAAAACTAGATCGTTCCTAAGTACAAACTCCCTGTGCAAGTGGCGGAAGTTCTGGGAAATCTCCTCCTGGTGCTGCTGAGTTTTCAAACCTGTTTATCATGATTCTGCATTTCTTAGATACCTGTTCTTTCTCATATTTTTATAGTTTTTATTATAAATGTTAGCTGAAGAAAAATTAATGAGCTATAACCATAAAAATAACCTTTTTTTATATTTCAAAGCAAAATTTAAACAACACTGAGGTAGTCTCTAGTTTGAAATTACAGTAATCATTTATTTATCTAGGCTGTCTTTCATTTGATAAGCAAGCTTACTTTATGTTAAGTGGTTTAAAAGAAGAAAATTGAGCCTTACATGATCACTGCTCTTGGAACACTCACTAATAGTGGAAACGGAACATGCATCAGTGAATTATTTCCACAAAAAAAAGCTATCTAAAATCTAGCCACAGAAGTTTAGTAGTTTAAGGCAACGTCCCTATATTGCTTAAGCAATGAGCCGGAAGTGGGTGATACAGTCTAGATATATTCATTATGCAGTTAAGTGCACTTGGCTGGCCCTACATCTGGGGGGTGGGGCTGGATGTTGGCTGATGTAATGTAGCTTCGGGGAGCAATAATTAGGGCAAATTGACATTGCCTTCACACATGTTCACCCTCTAAGAGGCTAACACAGGCTTATTCTTGAGATAAGGAGAGGAGCACACAGATACAGCAGGAATATTTGGATTTGCAAACTTCCTGCCGTGAGAGCTAGCATCCCATTGGACAAACAAGGAGGACAGCCCAAATCAGAACTAAAGAAAAAGGCTATAAACCTGACCTTGAGCAGGAGAACCTCAAAGCCACATAGCAAAGAGGACAGAAGAGGGGGAAAGGGGCTGCGAACATGCCGCAGAGGATATAAGTACACACTGCATCAGCCTGAAGACCTGCGTGGATCCCCAGAGCCCACATGGTAGGAGAGAACCAACTCCCTCAGGTTGTCATCTGACTTCTACATGTGTGTTCTGAGACACATGTACCCACACCCACATACACACGCACCCACGTCATACACATACATAACAATAAGAAATTAAATATTTTATAAACTTAGGGAAAAGAGTCAAAGCAATAATTACAGTATGTCATGGGGCAGGAGGAAAAAGGGGGTGGAGACACACAGCTGAAAGATGTTCTCCACACAGATCTATTCTCCTGGATTCTTTCCATCTTTCTTACTTATTATGGTCCCCAAGTCCTGGGGCTAGAGAGTATGATATAGATACTCCACTTAGAGCAGCCCACAGTCTCATTTTCTACGTGTTGACCATCTCTGGGTCTGTATTAATTGCCATCTACTGTACAAGGCTTGTCTGATGAGAGGTGATTCATGCATTAAAATGGCAAGGACAGCATGTACAAGATTTGCACAGGATAAAGCCAGCCCAAGTCCCAGCATGGATGGGCCAGGGGCTCGTGTAGTCATTCCCCAGGTTGAGGAGCCCTTGGCAACTGCGAGCCACTGGGACCTACAGGGTCAGTTTTTTCTCATGGATGCAGCACCTGATAGGCTGCCCAGTGGACGAGCCTACACACATGTGCATACAGGGGACACTAAATGAAGCCCTGGGTTTCAAAATGAGGACATGAAATTAGGCAGGAAAAGTGGTGAGGGGAACAAGGGTGAAGTTGGAGGGGGAATAACGTGGGTTTGATCCAAACACATTATATACATGCATGGATATTAAATTAAGTATTCAATAAATGCAAAGTAACAAAATATTGCCAGGTGTGGTGGCACACCCCATTTAATCCTAGCACTTGGGAGGCAGAGACAGGCAGATCTCTGTGAGTTCAAGGACAGCCTGGTCTACACAGCAAGTTCCAGGCCAGCTGGGACTAAAGGGAGACCCTGTCTCAAAAAAAGAAAATATTAAGAGAATAGTCTAGTTTTCTAAAATAATGGAGGTAGAGATAAATGCCTTTCGGCGACCCAAAGTGAGTTCTTACTAGCTCCTTCCAGAAAACTAACAAAGTTTTAGCCAAAGAAGTGAGAGTCAAACCAGGCCCTAAAAGCTATCTCTCTGAGAAGGCAAGCAGAGAATCTTGTCTGGAAGGAAGTCCACGTGTGAGGACAGAGAGATGAGTTTAGTTGTGCTGAGGTGGGAGGAACAAGACTCAGAGTGGCCGGAGATGAGTGTGCCTACAAAAGAGAAGATAAGACACTGTAGCTTCAGCTGAACCAGAAAGAGTCCTCCAGGATGCCAGACCACCATTCTTGATTCCCCTTTACCCGGTCTCTGGTTGTAATCTTGCAGAAAAAAGGGCTGCACCTTCAGTATTACCCACAGTTCCTGGCACTTAGCAAGTAATATGATAAATGTTGACTAGAATGATTTCTACTTTTTTAGCAGAAAAAATCATAAGTTAAGCACTATATGGAATTTTTCAGGGATATACAAAGACCTTTTTTCAAACAAGGTGTATTAGTGAAGGTTCTCTAAAGGTAACAGAACTGATGTCATTGGATGGTGACATCACAACACATGGATGGAGCAGGGCATCTGATAGACTGATGATCTCTGCAGCAGCGTAAGACAAATGTACTGTCATTCTACCTTGGACATAGATATTGGGCAAGTTGGATTTGATCTTTTTATTCCCTGAACCTGCTGTCATTGGCTAACACTGTACATCCCACACCACAATGCTTCTTTCTCATTTTTCCGTAAAAGGGGAATTACATTATCTGATCAGTTGATGCTATAAATTTGGTCTTTATGAATTCTGCCTTAAAAAGCAAGATTTGCAGCTGAAGAAATGGTTCAGTTTCTCTGCCATGAAGACCCAAATCAGGTATTTCAAAAACACCTGTAACACACACACACACACACACACACACACACACACACATAAAAATAAAACAAAGCTTTTTAAAAAGCAATTGTTGGTGAACAATGCTTCTAACTTACAGTCTTCTTAGAGCTGACTGATCAGGGCTTTATTTTCAATATGGTTGCAACAATAAAAACATGAATAAAAGAATAACATTTTTGTTCTTTTATCTGAAAAGTAGATGGTCTTTCTTATGCATCTTAGTGTTCTCTGTGACAGAAGAATGACAAGACATCAGTGGATACTCAAACGTTCAGTGAATGAGAACGGAAATTATTTAACATCAAATCTCCTCTGTTCTTTGATCTCTTGGATGCCTTTAGAGAACAGTGGATTTCCTTAGTGTCACCAGTCAACATGTTTCTTTCTCTACACATTTGTTCAATTTCTCAAGTGCTAATGGTCCTTGCAACTCTTTCATCTCCCCTTTGGAGGCTCTGCAGCATGCTGACCACAAAGACTTTGTCAAGCACTCTGCCATCCTTTGTAAGGCAAGCTCTGCATGCATTTAAAATGCCACCATCTGTGCTCAGCCTGGGGATTTCACAGAGATGCTTGGGGCCCATTTCAGTGAAGATTACACCTCTATCACTCTGACTGGTTGTCTCTGGTGGTTCAGTGGAAACTTCCCAAATGTTAGTGTTTTCTCCCTCCACAATGATATTGTATGCTTAGGATTTCTCCAGCTCTAAGAATTTCAGGTCATTCTCAATTCCTATAATGATAACTTCAAAATTGTCAAATGGTTCTCAAATCATTTCTCTACTATATTTGTAGGAGAAAAGGTAGTGTTGTCAAAAGAGGGCCCGCACATTCAAAAAAGATGGAGGCCAGATTGATATGACAGAAGGAGATGGGTAAGCTGCATGACACATCTAACACTGGATTAACATAAAGATACAGAAAGAGGAAGAGGAAGTATGTGAGCAGGGTAACTCACTGCTAAACTGTAAACTCAAGTGGCACTTGCTGAGAAATCCTGAATGAAGAGGCTGAACATTCTACCCATCTTTTCCTAGGAATCCATCATAATAATTGGGAAGGTAATTGAGAAGAGATCAACTAGAATTAATAGAAGTATAAATATATGTAGAGAAATACCAGAAACTCTTCTTTATTAGTGCAAGTAAGTCCACACCTCTAATAACTATGCATGTTAAATATCCCTTATCCACAATGCTTCAGACTAGAAGAGCCTCCAATTTGTGAATTTTCAATATTTTAAAGTATTTTATGTATATTAAGCGATACCTTTAGAATTCAACTCAGTTCCCCACATAAAGGTTGCTTTTGTTTCCTGTTAACTTTGTACACGATAGCCTAAAGTTAATTTTATGCATGCATACATTTTGACTTGAGATCAAGTGGGGAATTTTTAATTTGTAGCCTAATATTAGTGAACAAAAAGTTGGATTTGGGAGCCTTTTGGTGGGATTTTTTGAAAGGGGGATAACTCAAACTGCTCATGTAAATAAATGGAAAATAAGTGAATTAATATATATTGAATAAATGTTATATACAAAGGAATGTTTGATGTGTCCTGATCATGAATGAACACAGATACTGGCCTTCAGTTTCCTCAGTCAGGTGGAGAAACAGACATCTATTATCTAGAAAGTGCATGACCATATGTAATCTTCTATAGCTAGGATGTGGTTGGTTACTTCAAGATTCATGTATGAGATTTATGGAACATGGTGGGACTTTTAAAAAGTGTGCATCATGCAACCGGGTAGGACATTTTGATCCAATCCTCTTGGAAGGAGCTGAAGTAGTTCTCATGTGAACCTGAGTCAGTTTTCAAGAGAGCAAGTTGTGGGCTAGAGAGATGGCCTAGCGGTTAAGAGCACCGACTGCTCTTGCAGAGGACCCGGGTTTGATCCCCAGCACCCACATGGCGGCTGAGAAGCGTCTGTAACTCCAATTCCAGGAGAACTCCAGTTCCAGGGGAATCCGACACCCTCTTCTGACCTCTGCGGCATTGCACGACACAGGTGCACAGACCTGCATGCAGACAGCACATTCATACACATAGAAAATAAATAAATAAAATTTTAAAAAAGAGAGAGAGAGCAAGTTGTAAAATAGCAAGAATGTCCCCTCCTCAGCCTCCAGCTTTGTCTTTGGCCTGTGTGACTCATTCCACATATTCTTCCACCACTGAGATGTAATTTCTAGAGCTGAGCTCGTGTTGTCATTGTGACCTTGAACTGCAACACTGTAAGCCAAATGCAAGTCTACTTCATAATGTATTCGTTCTTATTTACTTTGCTACAGCAATGGAACCACAGATTAATACACTGACTCTGCATTAGGTACATTTCCCGTTGCTGTGAAGAGCTGCCATGACCAAAAGCAGCTCAAGGAAGAGTTTTTTCTGGCTCATGATTCCAAAGGGGGAAGGTGTGGTACAGCTTCAGGAGCAGAGAGCTGGCTGATCGCATTTTCATCCACACACAAGAAGCAGAGAAAGAGAACAGGAAGTGGGGTGAGGCTATAAACTCTCGAAGCCCGCCCCCAGTAACGTACTTCCTCCAGCAAGGTGGCACCTCTTAAAGCTCCATAATCTCCTGAAACACCATCACCATCTGGGGACCAAGCATTCAAATACACGGGCCTGTGGGGACATTTCTCACTCAAACCACCACAAACTGATTCTGGTTTATTTTGTTATAGCAATGGAGTGACAGATTAATCCTCAACCTGTCTGAAACTGCCAGGTAATAGATGGAATAGAATCCTTGTCCTGTTAAGTATCTTTGTTTCTCAATAAAATCTTGTCAGTGCCATTGAAATAAGATTTTTTTCCAAAATGTCCCAAGTAATAATATCAAAATTCTTGTATTCCCCCTCAGAGCCAAGAGTAAGCAATTTTGGATACATACAATATTCAAACTGGAAGAAATTTCAAAGAAATTCAAATCTAAGGTCTTTATCTAATTAAGAAATAATGACCCTGAGAAATGAGGTGTGAGGTTACAGGCCATTATACAGAACTAAACTAATGTTTTCTTATTCAGAGTACCAGAGGGAATGAGCCTACTAGACATCAACTAGTAGATTGAAAAGTCTGATTTTTTTTCAAATTCTTAATTCTTCTTTCTAAGAAGATATTGTAATCCCTACTTCATAGACAAGGAGCCATGTCCACAGAGACGTTCAGCAGCATAGCCAGGATAAGAAACATAGTACTGCCGTTCTCCATAAAATAGTAAGTTCACTTGACTCTATCTCCAAGCAGGAGTCCAGTCTCAGTCCTTCCTTCTCCATGGGGTTTATGGTCTAAGACTCCTGTGGTTGTTTGAATGAGGTGTCCCACTCATAGGCTCAAGTATTTGAACATCTGGTCAGTTGCTGATATTTGGGGAGGCTCATGGAACATTTAGGAGGTGTGGTGAACTGAAGGAAGGTGGGCTTTGTGAGCTCACAGCTTTGCTTACTTCCAGCTTGCTCTCTCTGTTTCCTGTGCTGGATTAAAGATGTGTGCTCAGCTTTCTGCTCCTGCCGCCAGGCCTCCTCCGCCGTTGTGGACTCCCTCTGGAGCATAAGCCAAATAAACCCTTCCTTCTGTATGTCATCTGGTCATGGTGTTTCATCACAACAACAGAAAAATAACAATACGATCCCCAATGGATGCCTGAAATCGCCATTTCAGATAGCAACGAACCCCATCTATACGTATTTTTCTTTACCCGTGTACAGTAATGATGAAGTTTTAATTTGCAACATTAAATACGGGAAGAGATGGAAAGCAAAAGAGCACAATGAAACAGAAGCATGACAATATGCTGTAATAACACTGCCAGCCCTCAGTACCCTGCTACTTGGAGCCAAAATTAATATTGGTAAAATAAAAGTTACCACAACACAAGTCCCAAGACACCACAGCAGACAGCAGTAGATACAAAAAAAAGATGGAGCCTGAATGATGAACGAGCAGGTGGCCTCTGTCATCAGGACGCACTGGTCAAAGGAAGATTTGTGACCTGAGCAAGACAAAGCAAGATGCTTGCAATTTCAAAACACTCATCAGAACAGCGTACAGTAGTTATTTCTGGAAATTTCCACTTACTTTTTCGAGGTCAGTCATGGAAACCAATGCCACTGACAGTGAAACCACAGATCAGGGAAGGAGGTAATTACATCCGTTCCTTCTCCCTGGAGTCTAGAAAGGCCAACAGTTCTCAAATTTTAAATTAAAATATAAAAGCTATTTCCCTTTGCTTGGGACTGAGAAGCCAGATTTCTTTACAGGTAGCTCATTTGATCTCCTTAAAGGGTCTTTCCTTCAGGCCACTAAAGCACTGTCTGCAGGCTGAGCACTCAAAGGCTCCTGCAGCAAAAGGATCAAGTGGAGTGGTTTGTAATCACTGCACTTTAGTTCACTTCACAGGGCCTATAAAGGGCAGATAAACACAGTGGAGAAAAACACAGGTGCTATCTGCAGGGGAATTCAGAGCACCCAGAACCAGACCTGACTGGACCAAGGCTGGGCCACAGCCCTCAGTCTGGGCTACCATGATGCAATTCTGTTCTTCTAGCAATGGCCTAAGGGATCCAGATTCCGAGAGGTGGTTGACCACTGAGGTACAATAGGTTCCTGCTAGGGTCACAATTACTGGGTCCACATCTGAAGTCTTATAGCCAGTTACACAACTTGATCCTTGGACTGTTATCTGTAAGATTTCAATAAGGTCACCTACTTCATAATATTGCTATATAAATTACTTGTCATTTGTATGAAGCACCTCAGTACAAAGCCATGAGCTTGGAAGGGAAGCCCGTCAGTAAGAATTCTTGTTTACTCCTTCTCCATTCAACCTACTGAGTGATGTCATAGAATTCTAGACTAGTCACCTTGAGGCCTAGAGTTCACAAAGTCCTTTCTTATGCACTATAATATGCAGGAGAGTAAGAGGCCTAGAGATAGCCATGTAAGATTGGAAAGGCAGCCACACAGCCCAATTGTAACATAAGGATAGAGATTCCAAATAATGAAAACTTGCTCAAACTCACAAAGGAATAAGTGCCACAAGCAGGATTTGACCATGTATTTTTTTCTTAGTGAAATGAGTCAATGTAATATATTAGAATAGAATCTAAATCAACACTACATTTTACTGAAAGCAAGTTAAACCAAGGACTGACCAGGTCACCCTGTAAACTAGAAACTATGTTTCCTCTTTCTAATATCTCAACTCCACTCTCACTACTAGCAAACTAAGCAGCTATGAAGGTGTCCGTTTTATAAATAATTCTGCACTTGTAGGAAGTCATACCACTATAATCAGTCACCAGTTAGTCAAGGCAGAAAGACTCTCACAGAGCCACCAGTAGCTTTGTTATTTGCTGCTATTGTGAGACAACTCACTCTTCTGTTACCCCATCCATGGTGGGGATTTCAAGGCAACTTGGAGAGGCTGTGGAAGTAGGAAACAAGATGTCTGGGTCCTGGCTCACATGCACCTCTCACCAGCATTCCACTATTTATTCAGTTGTTTCACCCACCTGGACTTCACTTTCCTCTCATCCAATATGAGGCTTTTTCAGAAGATCTGTCTCAGTGTTTGTTTTCACACCTAACATTCTGGATTCCCAGCTATCAGTCATCGACTTTCTGAAATGCTCCTAAAGAGTGATGAGTGCATGAGGCTAAGCCTGATAAGTCATAGTAATGTTATCACCAAGACTGCTGTCATCCTATGTTTAAAAGCCCTGAGTTTTAATATAATTTTCAGCCCTATGCTGAAAATTTTTTCCTTACTAAGGAAAAACCTGCACTTAGAGTTAGACTTCCTGAGAATCATGCAAAACACTCTCCCTGCCCTGGCCAGGACCCCAGGAGATCCCTGCCTTCTGCAGTGTGTGTATCATTTCTGAGCTAACTGGTGGTGATAAGATGGTATCTCCATGGATCATGCAAAGTCTTTGGAACACTTTATATCTTTCAGGGCTCTACAAAGAGTGTAGAAGTGGCTGAGCTCTATTAATGGCTACAGTCTCCTGTACTGTACAGTCAGGCTAGCACCAATACCCATATGAGCAAGAAAAGTCTCTGTGACCTCTCTGAGTTTCTTTCCACTCAACTATAAGAGAAAAATGTCTTTCCCTCTGTGAGTCATCATTCTGTAACATATATGTTAATATTTTTAATATTTTATTTATTTTATGTGTAGAAGTCTGTTACCTACATGTTTATAAGTGTACCCATGTTGTGCAATGCCTATAGAGGTCAGAAGAAGGTAATGGATTCTCTGGAACTGTAGTTACAAACAGGATGTTTGTTACACACCATGTGGGTGCTGGGAATTGAACTTGGGTCTTCTGCAAGAATAGCCAGTGTTCTTAACCAGGGAGACATCTCTACAGCCCACATTAACATTCTCAAGAGCTGAATTTATTTGTGGTGTATATGAATTTCACAAATCCAACCATAATGGATATTCAGTCCATCCAGGGTCTTCAGAAAGGTCCAACCTCCAATTGCAGGTTTGGGAGGGAATTGGTGCTCTCAGTTGTTACTGGAACTCTCCATTCAACATACTTTCTATCATGAAGATATCAAAAACCACACACAAAAAAATTGAGGATGTCCATAGAAGCACAATGTAAACACCAGATACTGCTGAAATCCCAGGGGTTGGGCCAGCTTCTGCCAGACCCTCCCCACCACTTCCTCTGGAGATAAAACTTTGATTCATTTTTCCACAGTAACTGAGCAGCACTGACCCTGATAATACACCACCCCTTCTCCGGAGCTCCCTCCTGACTTCAGGGCCTTACCCCTGGAAGTTGCCCAGTATAACATACCCTGCCAGCCCCAGGTCTCATCAGCAAGAGGGCACAGGGACAAACCCTGCTGCTTCACAAAAAGGCCCCTGACAGAGAGGAAGGCAAATATAAGATGGGAAGTTCCAAGAAGATATCCACAGCACAGAGCAACCCACACAGTGATTTTGCTTATATAAATGAGTAAATGCTCTTAACCTCAAGTTCTCATTTGTTTAGTTTTGATATGTATCATTAGTATTGGGGAGTTTAAAGCATAGAGAAATGCTTTCAACCAACATGGGTGTTTTACCAATTCAAGGAAACTTCCTGAGAAGTTTGAGTTCTTACCACGAGGGATTTACATACCACAAATGCCTGGTCTCTTACTTCTAAATCACCTTGGTTGGGTCCCAGACATCACAAAATCAGTCACTCAGTGTCTCTTTCCAGATGATACGAAGTGTTTCCAGTGACTCTCGGTACACACGTCCATCCTTCAGTTTCTCATACATCTTGAGTTGTTCCAGTCTACATGCTATTTCCCAAGAAGCCAAGTCACATGGATTAGTTACTTTTCTGTTGCTGTGACAAAACACCATGATAAAAAGCAATTTAAGAAAGGAAGGGTTTGTTTTAGTTTATGGTTCCACAGGAATAAGAGTCCATCACGTTGGGGAGCAGCAGCAGCAAGCAGCAGTGCAGGAAGGTCTGCGTTCATATGTTTAACCACGACCACAAGAGAGGGCAGACCGGAAGTGGTGGCGTGGCCACGCGCTCCGATGCATACCCCGTGACACACTTCCCTCACAGGCAGAACCTCCTAAAGATTCCCATATCTCCCAAAACAGCACCACTGACTGGGGACAAAGTGTTCAAATACTTGAGTTTATGAGGGGCAGTTCTCATTCAGACCACCACATCACATCACTTTGTTCCCAGCGGTTTTTAACCTTTTTTATAAGGCAAGCACTGAGTTCCACTTGAAAGAGACTGTAACTCAGTAGGTCTGGCCGGGCGGGGTAAGGAATTGGGACTGAGAAGCGTGCCAAGTGGTTCTGAAAGGTGTGACTCTGTGACTGGAGAATCCTGTCTTCATAAATACCAGTGTGGACAATGCAGCCATGCTCTTTCCCTCTCTGAAATGACATCCCCTCTCTTCCCACCCTCATTAGTCCTATTTATGCCATATGGCAGGTCAGATGCAATCTCCTCCACTTCTAGTTAAATAAGTGGCTTCTTCTGTGTTCTCAGCATCCCCCATACACTCTTACCAGACTGCCAACATTTTGTTGTTTTCATTAGGTCAATAGCTATCTTCTCAGATAGATTACAGATTACTTGCAGACCAGAACTTACATCAGAGCTACTCAGTAAATGTTTACTTAACAAATGAACAAATGATCTTTGGAGATAAGGTTTGCTCTGCCTTGAACTTCTTCCACTTTCATTTCTGTCTGAACCCTAAGGCTTCTTTATTTCCTTCATAAATCCTTTCCTGATAAGTACAGGACGAATAGATATATTCGATATATATATATATTCCTATAAATATATATATATATATATATGTACAATCTCCTCTCTGTGTGACACCAGGACTTGCTTTCTCCTTCTCTCCAAGGGTCTATCACACTGTCTTGTATTAAGCTTGCCCAAGCACTTCCTTTCTCTCCTATGCTGTTTGTCTCCCCACAAACATGGTTATCATAATATCCTCCCAATCATTTTCATAAGCCTCCCCCAAAATATGATTGTCACAAGTGCTCTCCCCAAATATATGAGGTTAGTCAACTCACCCAGTAAAGGTATAGCCTCTGAGACAATCAGAAGACACAATTTTCTTCTCCAGGTTGCAATACGACAAAATTGGAATATACAAAGCATAAACTTTCCCAAGCAAGGTTTTGCTTTTTGCACAGATCTCAATTGATTAGATAGATGAGTGGCATCTTTCTGTGTGCAGGAAGTTTGTGGCCTGAGAAAGACAGTTCACTTATCTAAGTCTCTGGCTCATGTGAGTGCTCCTGCCTTCTGTGATTGTTGCTGTTGCTGTTGCTGCTGTCGTCATCATTACTTACTCAGTAAACCCAGGTGGGCATGAAACATAAGACATGCTAGTTCTGATCTATTATTCTAAAGCAGGACATCAACAATTCTCTTCTCTTACTATTCAAAATGGAAATTACCAGAAGGTACAAGAGAAAGGAGTTACTAGTTCACGTGTGTTTTTCACCTACTTATTCTATGAAAAGTAAAGTACATTTACAGGAAAGAGCCATGTCTTCATCTTCCTTGTTGATTTAGGCTGGCAAAGCTTCTGCCTGGTACTTCAAACTTAGTAACTGATGAATGGATGAACAAATGAATGAATTTACAAGTGGCAATGATAAAGGAGATTTTATCCTTCTGCCATCAAAAGCATATCCTGGCAGGGTCCTCCCAGCCAGAAAAAGATAAATCAAGTGTGAGTGAGTTATGGTTGAGGTAACTGTTTTCTTTAAACTTTTGAATAGCTTATTCTTGCTAGTGTATGTAACTTGTAAAAAGAAAGGATTGTCAACCAATAAAGCACCATTCTATAGAAAGGATACAGTCCATGTTATAACTTTACCCTGATGCATGATGTTAAATTTGGAATGTCATTCTTACCTTCAATGATCGGGATTTTCAAATAAAGTGGTGGTAGGTAAATAAGTTTCTGGAACTGTATCTGAAATAAGTAGTTGTCATTTTAATCAGCATTCAGTCAATCGGAAATGGGGTATAGCCAAAGCTTTAGTAGGAAGAAAGTATAAGCACCAAAAGAGGACCTGAGAAGATACTTACTGTCAGAATGAGGGTCGGAAGTTCTCTGTTGAGGTTATAAGAGGAGGTGGTCTACAGCATGGAAGCTACTGGAAGCAACAGTGGAACCAGTCACACCACTGTGCAAAGCACAGCTATGAGCACAGAAGGCTTCATACAGAGTAAAGACTTCTAAGCAGTTGAGCTCCAAGACCAACACTGTGTTAACTGTTAACTACAAGCACCAAGACCACCGTAGCTAACCACAGGGCTGCCCACCTACAGGGAGCCTGAACACTACTTGAAAATACTTCATGTTCCACTGTGGCCAGCTAGCTAGCTTCATCAGCACAACGATCCTCCCTGGGTTACAGGCATTCATTTCCCGGACAAAGTGCCCTACAGGAGCTGGCTAAATCTGGACTAGCGAGCAGATTGTCTCTGGGGCTTTTATTGTAATACTGTGACCACAGGAAATAAGGTATGCAGGTAAACATTTACAAGAACGATCCAGGGAGAAAAGAGCCCTTCCTGATCATCCCACATTTGACAGCACAGAAAAAAAGAGAACAATTAAATCAGAAATTATCAAACCCAAGCAATTGTCAGGAATTAAATGGCAGTGCTAAAAGAAAATCATAATGAAAATATACCAACTCTCTAAAGCCATGTTAAAAGCTTCATGACATTACGGAGTTTTCCTGAGTCCCCTGCACACAGGAGGATTGAAGAGATTGCACTAGTAAAAACGTCAGCCACAGAGTTTGTCTTGTACCTCATTACCTGGAAATACTACTGGGGTTTTTACTCTCTTCCAAATAACTATTTATAGCCTCACACCCTGACCTTGAACACTGCTGGCGCATCACCACAAACTATTTAAGAAGAGGAGAATTACAAAATATAAAGTTTGCACACACATGAAGTTCCTTGAGTGTTGGAGTCTCAAGGAAGAAATGTGCAAAATTGCTGGTTTTGTTTAAAACTGAATATAAGGTATTTATTCCATTAATCCACAAAGGCTGCTCCTAAAAAGAGCAGTATTGGCACTGCTTCCCAGGGCCCCCTTCCAGTGTTACCTAATCTTTCCTAAGCTCTCTAGGATCTTAGAAATATATTCTACACCTTATTAAGTTCTGGGAAGCAGTATATATATATATATATATATATATATATATATATATGTAATTTTTTGAGATATTTCAAAATACTAAAAATGCAAAGTCACCTTTGAATAATTATTGCCTGTTAAGGGGAAAGCAAAACTCTGCACAACTACCTAGTGAAGAAATTGGAGATGCTAAGAATGAAAAGAGCAAAAGTAAGGTCAAAGGATGCAGTCAAGTGTGTTTCCCAGAATTCGGCTGCAATGGAAGAAACGTGACCTATGGATTCTAATGTATTTTTTTTTTTTTGGTCGTTTTGAGACAGGGTCTCCCTGTAGCCCCAGCCACCCTGGAACTCACTCTGTAGACCAGGCTGGCCTTGAACTCACAAAGATCCGCCTGCCTCTGCCTCCTGGGTGCTGGGATTAAAGGCGTGCGCCACCACGCCCGGCTTCTAATGTATTCTTTCTTTCTTTCTTTCTTTCTTTCTTTCTTTCTTTCTTTTTTTTGGTCTTTTTGAGACAGGGTCACCCTGTAGCTCTGGCTGTCCTGGAGCTCACTCTGTAGAGCAGGCTGGNCTTTCAGGTTTGTTTGTTTTTTTTTCATTTTTTAGCTATAAGTGATAATCCATGAGTATAAGCATCCTTCGTGCAAAACCAATCTACAGACTGTTGTGCCCAAACCCCCACAGTCCCACCATTCAGTGGGGGGTGACAGGTTGTTTGTTCAATCAAGTTGATCAAATAAGTGTCCAGACTACATCTAATCCAACCTTCAGTACTCCTAACTTCTGAAAGTTTTAGCCTATCTGACCCTCACTTTTCTCATCTGCATGAGAAACTACAGAGAAATTTTTATGTCTCTGCAGTTAGGAATTTTTACTGAATTTAATTGAACTTCCAAGTTAATAAACTTCCCATACTACAAAACCAAAAAGGCTGGAGGGTAATTTATGATTGATTAGCTTGGGAAAAGTCCAGAGAGATTTACCGAGCAAAAGTTACATCTTTATATTTCAAGAGAGGATGAGACACAGAATCAGGAAGATGTCCCTGATTGTAAAGATAGAGACAGGGCAGCATGCTTTGCTTAAAGTCCAAAGTATTAGTGAGAACCCACAATGATTCTCAAGGAGTTAGGTCTTTTCTGTCATTCCTGTCATCTCCAGAAAACAAAGGAGAGAGAGAGAGAGAGAGAGAGAGAGAGAGAGAGAGAGAGAGAGAGAGAATATATGCACATCAGCCCTGGGAAATTTCTCTCCTGAAAGACCATGTGTGGGGGTGACTGTCCACCCAGCTCACAGCATACTCTTCCGATAAGAATCAGAGCACAGGAGAAGCGAATGGTTGTTATTTTCTATGACATAAATAATTATCAATCTTTTATGCTCCAGAAATCTTGCATGGCACATTCAGGGTCCATGTTAATGGATGTGAAGATTGAAAACTTAGTACGTTTTCCCCGTTGGATTGGATGGCTAGAGATGAGCCAGGAGAAGAGACTTCAACAGACAACACAGCAGAGAGTATGTGTTGAAGACATGAATTAAAGCTCATGCTTGAGGCTCATTGGTAAAGGCTTACCAAGCATGTCTGAGCCCCTGGAGAGAGAGAGAGAGAGAGAGAGAGAGAGAGAGAGAGAGAGAGAGAGAGAGAGAGAGAGAATCCTAGACTGATGTATGGCAAAGAAAAGATAGTTCTGCAAAGGATCTCTGTTCTAGTTTGCTTTCTGTTGTTGTGATAAAACACTGACCAAACCAAAGTGGGGAGGAAAAGCTTTATGTCATCTTGGAAATGACACCCACAGTTGAGGAAGGTTAGAGCAGAAATGCAGGGCAGGAATCTGGAGGCAGGAACTGAAGCAGAAATCACAAAGGAACAGGCTTACTGGCTTTCTCCCCTTGGCTTGCTCATCTACCCTTCTTACACAGCCCAGGCCCATCTGTCCAAGGACGGCCCACAGTGAGCTGGGCTTTCTCCTACAACCATTAGCAATCAAGAAAATGCTCCACAGTCACGACTGATAGAGGACATTCCTCATTGGTGTTCCTTCTTCCCGGGTGGCTCTAGTTTGTTTAAAGCTGACATGATTAGTCCATCATCCCACATCCGACACTACCGAGTTGAGAGTCCTCCACACTTAGATGCATGATTCCTGCTTTATAACTTTAAGCTGTATTGTTGCCCTCTTTGTGCAGCAGGCAGCACGTCAGTCTCATAACTTCAAACTGTGGAGGGGGGTTATTGTCTGACATTATGGAACCCTTATATCCCTCAGTTGAGTGTTTTTCCAAATATCTGAATATCAAAATATTTTAGTGATCAAAACTTATATAAAATCATTTTTTTTGTCTTTTCGAGACAGGGTCTCCCTGTAGCCCCAGCTGTCCTGGAACTCACTCCTTAGATCAGGCTGGCCTTGAACTCACAAAGATCCACCTGCCTCTGCCTCCCAAGTGCTAGGATTAAAGGCGTGCGCCACCACGCCCGGCATAAAATCTTAATTCAGCATTTTAAATTTGCCCCACAAATATTTTTAATGGACACAGAACATTTGTATATATTTGTGAGGCTCTGTGTGCCTTAAGCATAAACTATTGGAATGTTTATCTTCCACCCTGTGACTTCTGTGCACGTTTCCATCTTCATCGTCAATTATACAATGGTGAAGTAGTACTGCTTTAGTAGCCTAAGCAAATATGAAACAAATCAATGATCCAGCTTGTGAAATGAGAGTCAGATGCTCTTACATGGCATCAGATGAGCAAATGCTTCACTGCATTTAGAATAGAAATGAGAGAAGGGCTGGATCAGCAAATAATACAAACATGCTTAACTCAAAACAACAAGCTCGAGCGGCACCAGAGCACACTGGGAGAGAAGATTTAGTTTCAGCCAAGCAGTAACTGTTACATTAAGTTAATGGTCCTTTGAAATTCATCAGTTTTATAATTTCTGTTTGTTTTTTTTCTTCTTTAGGAGCTATACACATAAGAAAGCACATTTAGTTTTAGGCAAGTATATTTAATTAACATACAAGATTTAAATCTGCATTGGTATGAAATACAATTATTTTAACATAAGTACTGTATTTTGAAATTATATCCTGAAATTGTCTTGTTTGGTCTGTAAGTTTAACACAGATTCAACTGTCCCATGAGTACAGAAAACATCTCATGCAATCTTTTGGCACCCACATTTTCTCCCAAATTTTAACCACTGGAAACCAAGAATTTATTCTATTTCTTTAATAGCTTGTCTTTGGGAGAAATGTAATAGTATTGAACTCACAGTCCATCCCTTTCCAAGTCTATCTTCTTTCCATCACAAATTCCAAGCTGTAGTATATTGATAATCTACTCCTGCTAACCCCTAAAGTGGTTTCCTACTGTAGGGTTCTATCAAAGTTCATTTATTTATTCATTAAATTAAGTTGCCCCCCACTTCAGGCAAGTATGAGTAGAAAATATATAAACATTGATATACACATGTTTTGTGTGAGCATAAGTTATAGGTAAATAGTAATGGAATGGCTGAGCCACTGAGTAAATGTGTGTTTCAATTTATGAGAAACTGCTAAATTGGGGTTAGAGAGATGGCTCAGGGATTAAGAGCACTTGCTGCTGTTGCAGAGGGCCTGAATTCAGTTCCCAGAACCCACAGTAAGTGGTTCAACACCAGGGCATCCAATGCTGTCTTCTACAATCACATGTATACACACAAACTCACACACACAGACACACACACACACACACACACACACACACACACACATGAAAACATTTTAAAAAGCTTTTTAAAACATGAAAAGAAATGGGCAAGACACTGCCCAGTGTTTACACACTGAATTCCTGGCAGCAGGTCTGGGAGCAGCTGCTCTTCAGAACCTTTTGACCATCCCAGGAAGCTGTGCGCTGTATCTTACTGTGGGGTTACCTCATGTATCCCTAATGGCTAATGAAGATGAGCTTCTTTTATGTGTTTATTTGTAAACCATACATTCTTGTTGTTTAAAAGGCTGATCACATATGTTTCACCTTTTGATTAAGTTATTCCCCTGTCAGTGTTGATAGTTACTTCAAATTCCAAATATAAGTGCTCTTCAGATACATGGCATGTAAATATTTTTCCAATCCATATCTTGTCTTCTAATTTTCTTAACAAAGTCTTTTGCGTGGGCTTTCCCTTCCTTTGCAATTTTCATACAATATAATTTGATGGTATTTAGAACCACTACCCTCTATGCACTTTTCCTCACTACCCCCTACCCAATTCAATATGCTCTATTAGATAGATAGATAGATAGATAGATAGATAGATAGATGATAGATAGATAGATAGATAGATAGATAGATAGATAGATAGATAGATATGTATATCCTGTAGAGTCTAATTTGTATCCTCAAATGTCCTTCGGTGTGAGCCAATCCACTAGAGCCTGGTTAACTACCAAGAGTCCCAGCTCTCTCTTTCCCCTCCCATCAGCCATCTGTTCCCACAGTTTCTTTAGGTGGGGTTGGAGCTTCTCACCTACTTCCTCATATCCATGTTGAGATTTTGTCTAGTTTGAACTTGCATGGGACTTGTGCATGCTGTCACCATCGCTGTCTGGGAGACTCTCTTTGTGGTCATCCATCACCTCTGACTCCTACATTCTTTCTGCCCTCTCTTCCACAATGATCCCGGATCCTTGGGGGCAGAAGTTTCATATAGGTGTCCTATTCAGATACGTACTCTGTAGCCTCCTGTTCTATGCATGTAGGATAGTTGTGAGTTTCCATGTTCATCACCATCTGCTGCATAAGGAAGCTTCTTCGGTCAGAGATGAGAGATGCATTAATCTACAGGTACAACAATATGTCATTAACAGTCAGTTTAACAGGATAACTATTTAGTAGAAAACTAGTATTAGGTTCTCTGCTACATTCTGTGACCATCTAGTCTCAGGTTCCTAAGCCTGATATCAATGTCAGGTGTGGCCTCCACCCTAGGAAGCAGACCTTAAGCCTAATTAAAGAGTGCTTGGTTACATTCCACTGTTGTTCCCGGGACATATCTTGCCAGGCAGCTTGTTATAGTTCACAGGATTCACAGCTGGGTAAGGTTGATAACGTGTTTCCCTTCCAGCAGCTTGCATAGCACCTTCCATCGCCATAAAAGCCAACCAGTAGAGATGAGGCTCTGAAGTCAGCACCAATAAGTTTTCATTTTGATGATGCCCAATGTATTCGTCTCATTTTTTGTTTTATATACAAAACCTAAGGATTATTTTATAACCCCAAATGATGAAGATTTTGTGTTACATTTTCCCCTAAACCTTTTAAAGCCTTTATTTTACATTTATATCTATAATGTATTTTGAATGTTTCGTAATGTGAGGCTTGGATCAGGGTATAGCTTTTGCCTATGTAAGTCTATTTAGACAAACAAAAACAGATGGGTCAGTGTTTAAGAGTGCTTGCTGCTCTGGCAGAGGACCCAAGTTTTGTTCCCAACATCTATATCAGGTAGTTAGCTCACAAGAGCCTTTAACTCCAGCTTGGAATCAAACTTGGGGATACTCTGAAAGCACCTGTACCCAAGGATATATAAACATATATAAATAAAGCAATAACCCTTTTAAAAACTATTCTTCATATTGAAATGGTTTTTGTATCTTTGTGGAAAGAAAAGTCAATTGTTCCTAGTATGTGCCTCTGGATTCTGTCCTTTTCTATTTATCTTATGTCTATCCTGATCTGGCCACTGCTATTTTATAATATACTTTAAGATTGAATAGTTTGTCCCCTATGATTCTTTTGTAAATTATTTTTAACATTTCTTTGGTATTATCTGTTAATTTATTTTATTTCAACCTATACCCCAGTATAAATTTTTAGTAGCTTCTCATTGATCACAAAATACCAACAAACTTTTATGGTCTATTTAATAATCCATAGTTTACCCCGCTGAGAGTAATACAAAAATTATACCCTGTAAAATTCCCCCATTTATAGTGTGGTTACCTTTATAGGTTACATGACCAAAC
Source organism: Rhizomys pruinosus (assembly GCA_009823505.1). NCBI lineage: Eukaryota > Metazoa > Chordata > Mammalia > Rodentia > Spalacidae > Rhizomys > Rhizomys pruinosus. The sequence goes on from VZQC01007611.1 coordinate 5,947,393, forward strand.
ATTGAAAAACATATCATAAGACTGCTTTTCTTCCTCTTTAAACCAAATATTTTTTAAATAGTACATTAGAGAGAGAGGAAGAAGAAGGAGGAGGAGGAGGAGGAGGAAGAAGAGGAATAGAAGGAAGAGGACAAGGAAGAAAGAAAGAATCTGAGGGAGAAAGACCAAGCAAAACCAAGAGAGAAGAGACTTTGGGCAAAGGCATTGCCACAGTCCCCAACCTCATGAGTCCTTTAAAGTGTCTCCCACCAGACCTGGAGAGATGGCTCAGCAGCTAGCAGCACATACTGCTCTTACAGAGGACCTGAGTTAAGTTCCCAGAACTCATGTTGGGCGGCTTCGATGAGCTGTCACTCCACATTTAGGAAATCCCACTCTCCCTTCTGACCTCCGCAATCACCGGCACTCATGTAGTTATCACTGCCCCACTTCCCTACACACATACATAAACACATGATTTAAAAATAAATACTAAAACATAAAATTTTTAAAGCGTCCCCTACCTGCCAAAACAGCATCAGCAGGGAATGGCGGCTTCGACCTCACTTGAGCTGCACCACCTGCTCAGCGGACCTGTCTAGTGCCATTTGCTCCCTACACAACCCTCTAGCAACTGCTCCATGAATCTTACCCATGCTTTTTATCAGAGATAGAGACAAATTGAATGTACCTATACCGTCTTGCCTTGAACCAGAATACCTCAGAAAAAATTTTAATTTTACAAGCAGCAAGATATCCAGGGCCTGGCCTGATTATTTCATATCCTGGACCATTTGCCTCCTGTGTTTACATAAGCTAATGGAACTTCTCTCTGGGCTGAGGTTCATTAAGTCAAAGAACTGGAGTAAAACGGGAAGGAGAGAGAAAATTTGTTCATGCCTAGAACAATGAACATTGATGCTAATGAGCTTGATAGTTTTTATTGAATTGATACAACATGCGAAAGCATATGGAAACATTTTCATGTTGCATGATTTGGGGAAGCAATCGGTTCAAAAACTCAGAGTTCATTCTACTGATTAGAGTTAAAACCAGTTGTCTCCATGAAAGCCAGGACCACTGAGAGGAAGTTGGGGACTTAAAGGTGTTACACTGGAAGATGAAACTCCTTTCCCAGAAGAAGAACAGAGGACAGCCTCCCCTCTCCACTTGCAGAATGACCCCCCAGGAGAAGGGAAGAACAGAGCCCCCAGCGCCCCTGCCTCCTTAAACAACGATTGCACCAAATTGGCAGCCATGGCTTTTCTGAAAAATTAGGTCAATGTCAGCACTAGATTAGAATTGATGGGATTGTCCCTGTGGCCTTTACTGTGACCCTTGCTCCAGACAGTGTCCCCTCTCAGGGCCAAGGCTTCTTGCAGCATCTCTGCAACACTGTCAGAACTGTCCACCACTGTGCTGCCTCTGTAAATAACCCAGCAACTGTCCCCTGCTGTCCTGCCTCCATATGGATCCTACTCCCACACTCTGGTCAACTCTCCCTGCACATGCCCCTAAAAGAGGTTGTCCTAAAAATTCCTGTATGTCCTCTCTGGTCCTCCAGTTTTTCCATTTCCCTTCAAAACACACAGTCACTTAAGTCTCCTGTCACAGTTCCTCTTCTTGTCTGAACACACAAGCTACATCCACCAAAGTCCTGTCAGGTCCCCACATCTATATCCTAATGGGAATCTGTCAGAATGAAAAACAATACATGAGACCGCACTTGCAAATGTACAGTTGGTCACTGGAATACCAGAGTGGTACCAAAGGCCACTAAACCAATAAAGCAAATATAGGCCTCCTTGAGTCAAGCAAGACTCCTCCATCAGCACCAGCTACACCTCTCCTGCCTGGAAATACTGTGCAGCAGTGGCAGCCATATGCCTGTATATCCCAAATCTAATTGGTTATTAGCTCTCTCCTTGGAGGAATAACCCACAGCTGATGCCACAAGCTTACATTCTCTAATGGTTAGATGTTATAAGCCGCAGTAAGACCCTGTCATATTTTACAAGAAAACTGTAATTCATGGATTAACATACCACCCAAACATCTGTGTCTATACCAAAGTAACCTACCATAACAATTAGTACTGTTTAAATACCTATATATTTAATTGCTTGTGCTTCATTAGTAGGACTGAAAGGTCATGCCTGGACAAACTGTCAGTCCATGAAAGGAAACAGCCAGAATTGACCAGAGTCCAAAATGACAGCTCCAGAGAAAGTAGACTGTTTTGCTCCTCGTCCACCCATGCCCCTTTTCTAAGCCTAGGGAACAATCTGTGAAAGAGGGGGAGTGGTAGAATGTAAGGGCTGCGATTGAGGTGAATGGTGAAACTACAGCAATATAGACTGGACACTTATTTGATCAACTTGATTGAACATACAAGACCCCCTGCTGGATGGTGGGACCCATGACCTGTGTGGGTTTGGGCACAACTGCTTGCAAATTGGTTTTTACATGAAGGATGCTTGTACTCATAAATTATTACCTATTGTTTAAAAATGAAAAAAATAAAGAAGTAATAGAAGGAAAAAAGAAAAACAATATAAGCCCATTGATAAAAGAAGCATCTGAGAACATAGAATGTTGATTTAGTATGAAACCACTTCTCACCACTGCCAGAGCACCAGGCTACTGTTTCCTTTGTCTATAGTTATCACAAACACTCATCAACCACCAGTGTCCTGTAATCATTTCAGGAGCAATCCTGTATCTGTCCTACAAGGAGCTTCACCAGGATCCAAACAATAAGACACCTGGGGTGGGAATGAAGTGCAGAATCCACATGATGGACAAAAGGAAGCTGAGAGCTCCTCCAGCCCACACCTGGATTTTTTTAATCATTATAGAAGCTCGAGACTCTGAGAACACAACTTCAAAGCAGGGGTCCAAAGCCAAAATGTCTGTGCCATGGGTCAGAACCTCATCACTGGGACAAAATTCCTGAGAAAAACAAAAAAGGGGTTCGGGGATTTCCCAAAACCACCTGAAGCACAGGTAGGAGCTGGGTGCTTCAGCCAGGTGGATTGTTTGATTTAATTTAATTGTCTTTGGTTCGATTGGCTTGTGTGGCTGTGTGGACAGTGTTGTCCTCCCAGCTGGTATAAAACGTGGGTTTGTGTGAGTCATCAGATCAGGGATCTCCCAAGACCACCTGAAGCACAGGTACGGGGATGTGGGCTAAATAGCAACACCTCCCTTCACCAACTGGGATCGCCTAAGGAGTGTCCAAGTGCATTCTTCGGAGAACCTTCAGAACAGAAAGGGAAGAGTTAGTTAGACTTCCAATAGAAAGCCTAAAGCTTAGACAAGTCAACTCTCCATAAGCAAGGAGAAAAGGAGAAAAACAAATCAATCAAACAAACCAGGAAGGCATCTGAAGGAGGCAAGCAAAGCAAGCCTTCAACACAGTGAAGAGGCATTTGGGATTCACATTGGAATACAGGCAAGGAGATGCCCATATGCCAGGGCCTGAAGAAGAGACAACAAGAGAAAGAAACACCAACCTCTACCAACCCTGTGGAAGATTCCTACAGTGGGATCCCCTGGGGATGGCCCAGGACACAGATATTATAAGTACAATTGTGAACATACTTAAAGAAGTTCAAAACTATAAAGAGCAATTCAAAAAATTAAGAAAAGAGAATGAAGAACTCATGAAGGACCTAGAGAGAGAGAGAGAGTGACAAACTCCAGAAGGAAGTGGAAACACTGAAAAGATCCCATGTTGAAAAAGATAAGGAAACCAACCAGTGAAGCAAAGAGCTGCAGGAAGAGATTGAGAAGCTCCAAAAGGAACTAGAAATACTAACGAAATCAGAAGAGGAAATAAAAAAGGAAATTGAACACTCATCCAATCAAGAAGAAAGGAATGGAAAAAGCCTCAGAAGCAGAATGGAGGAAGCAGAACAAAGAATATCAGACCTGGAAGATAACACAGAACAACTAAAAACCTCAAGTAAAGATTATGAAAAATTTAAAAATACACAAAAGTGGAACAACCAGGAAATGTGGGACACTATGAAAAGATCAAACCTCATCATAGGAATAGAGGAAGGAGAAGAATCCCAAGAGAATGGTATTGATCAGATCTTCAACAGAATAATAGATGAAAATTTCCCCAAACTAAAAAAAGACAAACCAATACAAATACAAAAAGCACATAGAACTCCAAACAGACAAGATCAGAAAAGAAACTATCCAGGCCATATCATACTTAAAATGCTAGAAGCCCAAAAGACAAAATTCTAAAAGACACAAGAGAAAAACAAGTGACCTATAAGGGGAAACCTATCAAAATTACAACTGACTTCTCAGTGCAAACTATGAAAGCAAGAAGAACGTGGAGGAAGCATTCCCAGTGTTAAAGGACTATAGATGCCAACCCAGGTTACTATACTCAGCAAAAATATCGATTATAGTTGGAGGACAGAGAAAAATCTTCCACAACATAAGTAAGATGAAAGAATACATGTCCGGAAAACCAACCTTTCAGAGAATACTTGAAGCAATTCAAAGGACAGAAGAAAGGAGCTACCATCCCCAGGCACCTAGAAAGAGAAATCAATAAAAGCATAACTGCAGAACTAGAAACCTAAACCCAAACTGCAAATGGATAACAAGGCAAAAGGAAGCAACACAAACCTACCAGTCATAACCGTAAATATTAATGGACTAAACTCCCCAATCAAAAGACATAGACTGAGAGATTGGATTAGGAAACAGAACCCATCTATATGCTGTCTACATGAAACACATCTTACCTTCAAGGATAGGCATCACCTTAAAGTAAAAGGATAGAAAAAAATATTCCAAGCGAATGGTACCAAATAGAAAGCAGGTGTTGCTATTTTAATATCAGACAAAATACACTTCAAAGTAAAAGAAATCAGAAGAGACAAAGAAGACCATTACATTTTTATCAAAGGAAAAATTCACCAAGAAGATTTCACAATTATAAATATATATGCACTAAACTCTGGTGCATCAAACTTTATAAAGACAATTCCCCAGAACCACAAGGCACAAATTAATCCAGTACACTCATAGTAGGAACTTCAATACTCCACTGAACCCTTTGGACAGGTCAACAGGACAAAGAATAAACAGAGAGACATATGAACTGAATGATATGATACACAAATGGACCTCACAGACATCTACCAAATATTCCACCCTAATACCAGAGAATACACTTTGTACTCAGCACCCCACAGAACATACTCCAAAATCTACCACATACTGGGACACAGAAGAAACCCCCACAAATACAAAAAGATTGAAATAATTTCATGCATTCTACCAGACCACAATGCAATAAAGCTCACTATCAACACCAGGATAAGCCCTACTATCTACAAGAACACATGGATACTAAACAACACACTCTTGAATAATGAATTGCTCAAGGAAGAGATAAAGAAAGAAATAAAAGTATTCCTGGAACTGAATGACAATGATAATACAACACAAGAAAACCTATGGGATACCTTAAAAGCAGTCCTAAGAGGGAAGTTTATAGCCCTGGGTGCCTACATGAGAAAAAACAGAAAGAGCACAAGTGAATGATCTAACACTACAGCTAAAAGCACTTGAGAGGCAACAACAGATGAACCCTAAATGCAACAGCCAGGAAGAAATAACAAAAATCAGAGCAGAAATCAATGAAATTGAAACAAAGAAAACAATACAAAAAAATCAATGAATACAAAAGTTGGTTCTTTGCAAGAATAAACAATATAGACAGACCTCTAGCCCAGTTAACCAAAAGAAAGAAGGAACAACTCCAAATCAATACTATCTGTGATGAAAGGAGAAATATCACAACAGACAATGAAAAGATCCAGAAAATCATATGGGAATAATTCAAAAACCTATACTCTACCAAGTTTGAAAATCTAGAATAAATGGATGAATATCTGAAATCCTGGGAATCACCAAAGCTCATCCAAGAAGAGATCGACAGCTTAAACAGACCCATAGTATATGAAGAAATTGAATATGTAATCAGAAACCTCCCAACCAAAAAAAAAAAGCCCAGGCCCAGACGGTTTCACAGCAGAATTCTATAAAACATTTCAAAAAGACAACCATTATGACTCAAATTGTTTAGAAGGATACAAACAGAGCGAATTCTCCCAAATTCCTTCTATGAAGCCAGCATCACTCTATTACCAAAACCAGGCAAAGATACAACCAAAAAAGAGAACTATAGACCCATCTAACTAATGAACACAGACTCCAAAATTCTAAACAGGATACTGGCAAATCACATACAGACCCACATCAAGAAGATCATCCATCATGACCAAGTTGGATTCATACCAGAGATGCAGGGATGGTTCAACATACAAAAATCAATAAATATCATCAAGCATACAAATGGACTGAAAGACAAAAACCACACCATAATCTCAATTGATGCAGAAAAAGCCTTTGACAAAATCCAGCATCCCTTCATGCTTAAAGTCCTAGAGGGAACTGGATTGGAGGGGTCATTCCTCAATGTAATCAAAGCCATATATAGGAAACCCACAGCCAATATTATCCTAAATGGGGAAATGACAGAAGCATTCCTTTTAAAGGTAGGAACCTGACACCACTCCTCTTCAATATAGTGCTTGAAATGCTTGCTAGGGCAATAAGGCAAGAAAAAGAAATTAAAGGAGTACTAATTGGAAAAGAGGAAGTCAAGCTATCCCTTTTTGCTGATGATATGATTGTTTACTTAAGGGATGCTAAAAACTCCACCAGAAAACACGTAGAAACTATTAAGAGCTTCAGTAAAGTGGCAGGATACAAAATTAACCTAGAAAAATCAGCAGCCTTTCTTTACACCAACAACAAGGAACTGAAGAAGGAATTCAAGAAGACCTTCCCACTCACAATAGCCTCATAAACAACAAAATACCTAGGAACAAACCTAACCAAAGACACCAAAGATCTCTATAACAAAAATTTTAAACCCCTGAAGAAGGAAATTGAAGAAGACATAAGAAGATGGAAAAACCTCCCATGCTCATGAATTGGGAAAATTAATATACTAAAAATGTCCATTCTACCCAAACTCTTGCATAGATTTAATGCAATCCCAATTAAAATCCCCAAGAGTTTCTTCACAGGCTTGGGAAAAAAAAGTCCTTAAATTCATTTGGAAAAACAAAAGACCCCAAATAGTCAAAACCACCCTGAGTGAAAAGAGCAATATAAGGGGGGATCCCTAAACCAGACTTCAAACTATACTACAGGGCTATAGTCATAAAAACAAAAAACAGACCTGTTGACCAATGGAACAAAATTGAAGATCCAAACTTGAGCACATACAATTTCAGCCATCTCATATTTGACAAGGGGACACAATGGAGAAAAGACAACATCTTCAGCAAGTGGTATTGGCAAAACTGGATCACCACTTATAGAAGAATGAAATTAAACCCCTACCTCTCACCCTGTACAAAAGTCAACTCCAGATGGATTAAAGACCTCAACATGAAACCCCAAACTCTGAAGGCAATAGAAGAAAAATTTGGCAGCAGACTACAAGACATAGGCATAGGAAAAGACTTCCTAAATCAGACAACAGCTGCGCAAGAATTATAGTCGACAATTGACAAATGGGAACTCATTAAACTCAAAAGCTTCTGTACATCAAAAGAAACAATCAAGGAAGTGAAGAGAAAGCCCATGGCGGGGGGGACCTTCACTGCAGATACATTTGACAAAGCATTGATTTCCAGAATATATAAACTACTCAAAAAACAAAGAAGAAAGAAAACAAATGACCCACTCAATAGATGGAGCAAAGAGCTGAACAGAGACTTCACAAGTTAAGAATTAGAGATGGCTGAGAAACATCTTAAGAAGTGTTCAATGTCACTAATAATTAAGGAAATGCAAATCAAAACCACTTTAAGATATCATCTCACCCCGATAAGGTTGGTTAGGATCAAGAAAACAAATGATACCAAGTGCTGGAGAGGTTGTGGGGAGAGGGAAACACTCATCCACTGCTGATGGGAATGTAAACTCATACAGCCACTATGGAAAGCAATGTGGAGAACCTTTGGAAGACTTGGAATGAACTTGCCACCTGACCCAGCCATACCACTCCTGGGCATGTACCCACAAGACTCATCTTACCGCAGAGATACATGCACAGCCATGTTTATTGCAGCTCTCTTTACAAAAGCAAGGAGTTGGAACCAACCCAAGTGCCCCTCAACTGACGAGTTGGATAGAGAAAATGTGGGACAACTACACAATGGAGTTCTATGCAGCAGTAAAGAAAGATGACATCATGAGCTTTGCAGGTAAATGGCTGGAGCTAGAAGATATCATGCTGAATGAAGTAACACAGTCCCAGAAAAACAAACGATGAATGGTATCACTCATCTGTGGATGCTAGCATCAATTACCTAGTTGTATGGCAAACTGAGCAACATCAATGTGATGTGAAAACAACCGTCCTCTTATATTGTGAATCCCTTAAAATATAATAAGAGAGAAAAGAGAGAAGAAAGAAAGAAAGAAAGAAAGAAAGAAAGAAAGAAAGAAAGAAAGAAAGAAAGAAAGAAAGAAAGAAAGAAAGAAAAGGAAATATTTATTTTGCCTCCTGGTTTCAGAGGGTTCATTCAATGCTGGGGGACACAGGATGTAACAAAAATGTGTCGGAAATACAGAGGCTCACTCTCAAGGAAGCAGAAAAAGACAGCAGCAAGACAAGGCAGGGGACAGGTAGGACTTTCAAGGCACCCTCCCCAGGACTACTTTGTCCATCTAGGCCTTGCCTCCTAATACTCCATCCAGCTATGAACTCATGAATGAGCCATTGATGAAGTTAGCACTCTCACTGTCCAACTACCTCTAAGGTTTGTGTGCACCCACTGAGCACCAAGACTCCAACATATGAGCCCTTTAGGGACCACTTACACACATCATCATGATGCCTGCCTCACTGTTACCATGGGGTAGGACCGTTCTTTTCTATATCAAAAAAGAAAATTCTCTCCCCTGAACAACCATAATGTTGACTAATATTGTTCATTATTATTGGTATTTCTCACACCCAAAACAATTTTTAGTTTTTATTGAGGTTTTGCGCATTTCATACAACATTTATTAATCAAATTTAGACCCATTTTCCTTCCTTGCCCCCTCACCCCGCGAGAGCTCAAGCATTCTGCCATACATGTCTTGCATCTTTTTCTCAGTATTTTTTAAATTTTTTCAATGCAGAAGTTTTACTATTTGGGGCAGAAGTTTACTGTTTCGGTCAGTTCTTTGACTCAGTCTTTGTTGTTGTTGTTGTTGTTGTTGTTGTTGTTGTTTCCAATTTGTATTGCTCCAAAATATGCTTATATACATGCCACACAAATACCAAGATTATGACATCTGAAAATAAACTATAAGGTAATTCCAAAACATGTTTATGGATTCACATTTTGACATTACAGTTGCATGCAGGTAAAGAAAAAATATTACTTCATTTCTACATTACATAGCAAGTTGATGAGTAACATCAGGTATTATATTTATTTAAAAAAGAAAGAAAAAAAGAATTATTCAGTTTGCCTTACAAATAGAGAGTTGATGCTAAGATCCACAAATGAGGGACACCATACATCATTTGTTTTTCTGGGACTGTGTTACTTCACTTAGCATAACAGCTTCCAGTTCCATCCATTTACCTGCAAAATTCTTGATGTCATCTTTCTTTACCACTGCATAGAATTCCATTGTGTAGATGTACCACATTTTCATTATCCACTTGGCAGTTGAGGGACACTTGTGTTGCTTCCAGCTCTTCAATATTGTGAAGAGAGCTGCATTAAACATAGATGTGCATGTATCTCTGTGAGAGGATAAGTCTTGGGGCTACATACCAAGGAGTGGTCAGGTGGCAGGCTCATCTTGAGTCTTTTAAGAGTTCTTCACACTGTTTTCCATAGGGGTTATAAGAGTTTGCATTCCCACCAGCAGTGGATGAGTGTTCCCCTTTCCCCACAACCTCTCCAGCATTTAGTATCCTTTGTTTTTGTGATCATAGCCAGTCTTACCAGAGTAAGATGAAATCTTAGAGTAGTTTTAATTTGCATTTCCTTAATTATTAGCGATGTTGAACACTTTTTAAGATATTTCTCAGCAATCTTTACTTCTTCATTTGTGAAGTCTTTGTTCAGCTCTTTATTCCATTTTATGAATGGGTCATTTGTTTTCTTCCTCCTTTGTTTTTAAGTAGTTTTTATACTCTGTATGTTAATACTCTGTCATATGTATCACTGGTGAAGATTCCCTCCCACACTTTAGGTTTACTCTTCACTTCTTTGTTTCTTTCACTGTACAGAAACTTTTGAGTTTAATGAGGTCCCACTTATCAATTGTTGACATTATTTCCTTTACAATTGCTGTCTGATTTAGAAAGTGTTTTCCTATTGCCTATGTTGTGTAGGTTACTACAAACATTTTCTCCTATCATATTCAGAGTTTTGGGTTTCACATAGAGGTCTTTGATCTATTTGGAGTTGATTTTCACACAGGGTGAGAGATAGGGGTTTAATTTTATTCTTCTACAAGTGGTGATCCAATTTTGCCAGCACCATTTGCCGAAGATGCTCTTTCTTCCACTGAGTGTTCTTGGCCCCTTTCTAGTTATGAAGTGGCTGAAATTGTATGTGCTCAAGTTTGGATAGTCAATTTTGTTCCATTGATCTATGGGTCTGTTTTGTGCTAATACCAGGCTGTTTTATGACTATAGCCCTGTAATATAGTTTGAAATCTGGTATAGCAATTCCCCTGCACTGTTCTTTTTGCTCAGGGTTGCTTTGGCTATCTGGGGTCTTTTGTTTTTCCATACGAATTTTAGATATTTTTACAAATAGTATCCCTCATCTGTGGATGCTAGCACCAAGCACTTGGTTGTAAGGCAAACTGAGCAACAATCAACGTTCTATACCCCTTTCCCTGAAAGCAACTATGCTCTGATAATGTAAATTGCTTAACAGTCTCTAGAATTAACCCACCACTTATTTTTAGACTTGGTAATTATTTTAGACTTTGTATATGGGTGGAGGATACATAGGGATATTTTATAGTAATAAAAAAATTTTTGGTGCTGACGGTGGAGTCTTGCTTGATTCAAGGAGACCCGTATTTGCTTTATTGGTTTAGTGGCCCTTGGTAACACTCTCTGGTGTTCCAGAGGCCATCTGTACACTTGCATGTGTGGTCTCAATGCATCTTTCCCATGTTAACGTCAGGTCTTCAGCAGCAGGGCCTTATCGCCTCTCTTCTTGCAGGTATCCCAGTTTAGAGGCAAGGAGCCTTTACCTTTTGTGGGGCCTTAGATCCCCTGGCCAACATCTCCCTGG
>VZQC01007611.1:5959215-6031056 GCA_009823505.1 Rhizomys pruinosus
TGGTAGAATGTAAGGGCTGCGATTGGGGTGAAGGGTGAAACTACAGCAATGTAGTCTGGACCCTCATTTGATTAACCTGATTGAACATACAACCCCTCACTCCCCGCTGGAAGGTGGGGCTGTGGGGGTTTGGGCACAACAGCCTGCAAATTGGTTTTACATGAAGGATGCTTGTACTCATGGATTATCACTTATAGCTAAAAAATGGAAAAAAAAACTGAGAGAGATATGCAGGACAGTCATGGCAGAATGCAAGATCTCGGTTGGGGTGGGGGTTGGGGGGAAGGGAAGGTGAGATATGCCTGAACTGAATTGGAAAATGATGTATGAAATGCACAAAGCATCAATAAAAAAATGTTAAAAAAACAATAAAATAAAATAAAAAATAAAAAAAAATTAATTATGATTTATTGTTCAAATGCTAGTTGAAGACACCTAAGAAAATCTCAAGTGTGTTATGGGAAAAAGTGGCTAAGTGGCAAGGATCTGTGGGTGAAGTCATAGATAGGTGTTAGGTGATTGTTAAGTGGAGAATTAGAAAAGCACGCCAGCTATGGGCTCTGCGTGTACTGGAGTTTAGGTCGACTCTCAGCGCGCTTCCGTTTTGCTTTCCCTATCCTCACAGTTGTAGACCTACAATAAAAACCTGCTTATTCCACGCTGACTCATCAGAAGGAATGTGCGGGAGGTCACGGAATCCAGCAGGAAAACTTATCCACACACAAGGGGATACTTGGAAGACCAGAAACTGCATAAGCATCCGGAGAAGAAATCTATTGTAAAACTGTCAGAATGTGGCACAAACAGAAATTTGCTAATAACATCTTAAAGATTTTGGGGGGTTGGGGGATTCTACTGTGACTCAGAGTGTTCTGGGCACATGATCTTATGAATTCCCTTTATCCTCCAACTCACTGTAAATTGGTGAATAAATGTTTAATTCTTCATAAAGAAGTTCTTCTGCGACCTGTTTCACTTTGAGTTCTTCTCCAATCCCATACACGGTAAGTGACACAGCACTGCAGAACGCCAGGATAGTGAGAAACAGCATCATGGTTGTGATTTCAAAGATAAAAGACACCACATATCAGCCTTCATCTTCTTCATACAGATCCTTACAGTGGTTTTGATCTATGGAAATGGTGGTGTTGCTCAGGTTGAGGATGAAGATAACAATTCCTGATCCCCCTGCAATGCTGCTGACAATGTTCGCTCCCAGACTTCCTCTCACCAAATATGTTGCATTTTTTTCTTTCAGACACAACTGACAAAAATCCAGAAATAATAAACAATATTGCTCCCCAGAATGGGCAGCCTGCTCTAAAAGATGGAAGTGTTTGTTCAGCAACATCTCGAATGTGGGTTACAGAGCAGATGAGTGTTCCAAAACAAAGGCATGTCGAACCAGTCAGAATTTGTGTTACCCCCAGGAATTCCAGCTCTTTCTTCAAAAATGTCAGCCATATCTGCTGTGATTGGGGTGACACAGGCTTCTCTGACAGTGGTTTCTCATAGGGAGACACTTCCAAGAATTCGATTTCAGGCACACTGGAAGATTCTTGTGGGTTTGGGAGAGCAAGATCTGCTCTGCTTTGATTTCCTGTGTCCATTTTTTCATGAATCCAACTATTAAGGAATGAAGGCTACTGTTACATGGAGACTTGCTGTGCTCTGGATAGGCCGTTAAAATGGCTTGACTCATAACACTGATAATTATCTTCATGCCTATGCCACGTGTCAGATAAGCTTCCCAGCTATTTGATATCAGTAGATATTTTTGTTCCTCGATCTCCTGGTTCACAGTTCATCACTTAGGGAGCCCAAGGCAGGAACTCAGGGCAGGAACCTGGAGGCAGGAGCTGAAGCACAGGCCATGGAGGAACGCTGTTTACTGGCTTACTCAGTAATAAAAATTTTTAAAGAAAAATGTGAATCCTGAAATATGATATGGAAATGACAAACAGTTTGTGTACAGATGATATAATTTTAGTATAGTGTGGCATATATATGCATATGTTGAAGCCGTACAGATTGGAGGGAACAACAGCAGAGGAACTGGGACAGGGAACTGACTGAAACAGTAAAGTTCTCCCAAGGACAATAATCCTCTGCTTTGGAAAAAAACTTTGAAAAGAATCAGAAAAAGATACAGGGTAGGGATGGCAGGGTGCATGAACTCGGGTGGGGTGGGGGCATGGAAGACAAGATGAGTCTAGATTGGACTGAGAAACAACGTATGAAATGCACATAACTTCAACAAAATGTAAAAAAAAAATCTCTCTTGACTTCCTGTGCTCATTGGAGATGTGAACCTTGGCTCTCTACTCCAGCCCCAGCCACCATGCCTCCCTGCCACAATGGACTCTTAATTCCCTGGAACCATCAATCAGTCACCATGTAGACATATTCAAGAAACTTCACCCAAATCAAGTTGGCCTGGATTCAATATTACCAGCTGGTTTTCTGAATGACTTGGCTGATGTGGAGACACAAAAGAGCAAGCGTGGGTCACTGCAATGACAAGCAGCAATGTAACTACAGAAGTCTTCAAAAATTAAAAACATCAAAAATAATGAGATGTGACGGAAGCCACTTGGGCAGTGGACATAAATGTTGCAATGGAAAAGGAAGCTTGGCCTTCCAGCTGGAAAACAACTGTTCCCCAATGGACTATAGACGGATCTGACTGGCCACTGCAAAGATGAAAACAAGCTTAAAAGTTTTAACACATAAAACTGGAAGAGTGATCTATGATGTGGAATTTATGTTGTCTATTCTGTTGTCCTGAGATCTACATGTACTTTACATATTTATTTAATGTATCTCTACAACAAAAATTATAAACTCTTGAAGAAGGAGATTGAAGAAGACATCAGAAGATGGAAAGACCTCCTATGCACATGGACTGGAAAAATTAATATAGTAAAAATGTCCATTCTACCCAAATTAATATACCGATTCAACGCAATTCCAATTAAAATCCCCAGGACATTCTTCACAGGCTTGGAAAAAAATATTCTTAAATTCATATGGAACAACAACAACAACAACAACAAAAAAAATAACTGAAGCAACCCTGAGTGAAAACAGCAATACAGGGGGAATTTCTATACCAGACATCAAACTATAATACAGGGCTATAGTCATAAAAACAGCCTGGTACTGGCACAAAAACAGACCTATAGACCAATGGAACAAAACTGAAGATCCAAACTTGAGCATATACAATTTCAGCTACCTTATATTTGACAAGGGAGTCAAAAAGATTCAATGGAGGAAAGATAGCATCTTCAGCAAATGGTGTTGGCAAAACTGGAACGCCACTTGTGGAAGAATAAAATTAAACCCCTACCTCTCACCCTGTACAAAAATCAACTCCAACTGGATCAAAGACCTCAATTTGAAACCCAAAACCCTAAAGGTGTTAGATGAAAAAGTTGGCAGCAACTTACAAGACAGAGGTGTAGGAAGGGACTTTCTAAATCAGACAGCAGCCTGCACAGGAAATAAGGTCAATAATTGACAAGTGGGACCTTATTAAACTCAAAAGTTTTTGTACAGCAAAAGAAACAATCAGGGAAGTGAAGAGAAAACCCACAGATTAGGAGGAAACCTTCACTGCTGATTCATCTGACAGAGCATTAACTTTCAGAATATATAAACTACTCAAAAAACAAAGGAGTAAGAAAACAAATGTCTCACTCAAAAGATGGAGTAAAGAGCTGAACAGAGACTTCACAAGTGAGGAAATAGAGATGGCTGAGAAACATCTTAAAAAGTGTTCAACATCACTAATAATTAAGGAAATGCAAATTAAAACCACTTTAAGATATCATCTCACCCCGGTAAGTTTGGCTAGGATCAAGAAAACAAATGATACCAAATACCAGAGAGGTTGTGGGGAAAGGGAAGTACTCATCCCCTGCTGGTGGGAATGCAAACTTGTACAACAATGAGGGGCTGGAGAGATGGCCTAGCGGTTAAGAGCGCCGACCGCTCTTACAGAGGACCCAGGTTCAATCCCCAGCACCCACATGGCGGCTGAGAACCGTCTGAAGCTCCAATTCCAGGAGAACTCCAGTTCCAGGGGAATCCGACACCCTCTTCTGACCTCCGCGGCATTGCACGACACGGGTGCACAGACCTGCATGCAGACAGTACACTCATACACAAAGAAAAATAAATAAAAATTAAAAAAAAAAAAAAGACTCAAAATGAGCCTACCAACTGACCCAGCCATACCACTTCTGGGCATATATCCATCAGACTCTTCCTACAGCAGAGATACATGTACAGCCATGTTTATTGCAGCTCTCTTCACAATAGCGAAGAGCTAGAACCAACCCAAATGCCCCTCAACTGATGAGTGGATAGAGAAAATGTGGTACATCTGCACAATGGAATTCTATGCAGCAGTAAAGAAAGATGACATCATGAAATTTGCAGGTAAATGGATGGAACTAAAAGATTTTATGCTAAGTGAAGTAACACAGTCCCAGAAAAACAAGACGAATGGTATCCCTCATCTGTGGATGCTAGTACCAAGTCCCTAGGTGTAAGAAAAAAATGAGTAACGTTAATATTATATTCCTCACGATCTAAAGACAACTGTGCTCTTGTATTGGGAATCCCTACACAGGTTCTAGAGCTGACCTTACACATATTTTCAGATCTTGAACTTTTAGTATATGATGGAGGGTATGTGTGCATCTTTTAGAGTAATATGGGATTAAAATGGAAAGATGTGAATCAAGAAATATGCTATGGAAATAACATACAGTTTGTTTCCAAAGGATACAATGTTAATGTAGGTGCAATGTAACAGGTTGGTGCAACTCAGCCTTTCTGGGTGCTTAACGACCACACCTGAAGACCCTACCAATTTGGCTGAGGGACCTGGGGGACAACTTTGTTCCTTGCCCTCAGAAGTCAACAAGTCTTAGGGGACTATGCATGGGGGCACCTCTTGAACAGTCCTGCAGAGGTGGGTCACCACTCTTCCTGTTCAGGGAGGTCTGGGAGAACCACTAAGGGGACTTCAGCCAGTGTCCAGTCTATAAAGAGGAAAGTCTGCTCATGCTTCAGAAAAGGAAGCCTGGTCTAGCAAGACCTGATTTTGTCCTCATGTGGATGGAACTGGTGGATGAGAAGCTGAAAGAAGCAAGGGGCTCCCACCCTCCTCCACCCGCCCCCCCAAAAAAAACCCATGAGAGATTCCTGAGGACCGGATCCTCAACTGACCTCAACAAAACAAAACCTTGGTTAATCTGGGCTGTGTGGCCTTAAGCATCCAGAAGGAAAGTACAACCAGAAATAATCAATAAGACCAGAGAAACTGTAATGCAGACACAAAACTTGAGATCTTAGTAAAAAGACAAAAAGAAAAAAAAGAGAGCACAGTTGTTTGGCCTGTCTTCAATTCTTTTTTTTTTATTTTATTCATTTCTGTATGTGTATGAATGTACTGTCTGCATGCAGGTTTGTGCACCTGTGTCGTGCAATGCCACGGAGGTCAGAAGAGGGTGTCGGATTCCGCTGGAACTGGAGTTTCAGACGGTTCTCAGCTGTCATGTGGGTGCTGGGGATCGAACCCGGGTCCTCTGTAAGAGCGATCAGTGCTCTTAACCGCTAGGTCATCTCTCCAGCCCCCCTGTCTTCAATTCTTATAGGCAGGTACATCTGCTCTGTGGATGCCACTGTTTTTGGCACTCCTCAAGGACATGAGATACCGCTTTTTTACTTTTTAGCCTTCCAATGTGGACCGAGGACAGTTGAAATAGCCAGCTAATACTAAGCAGCTAATGGGAATTTGGCCTCCTCAGAATATGGACTGCCATTGTTGGATTACCTCGGCAGTATCATGGAGGCCAGTGAAGGGGGATCAAGACAGGATGTGTGCTTACTGGACTTCATTTGGGTGCACAATATTTAAAGCAGAAGCACGTCAGTAAGGGTTTCCTTCTGCATGAGGTTTTCTTTGTAGTGTAATCTCTTAATCATAGTCTACCATAAAATATTTTAGGAGTATCTTTAATGTTTAGATAGTATATTAGAAGCATGCAATAATTACATCATAAGTTCTCAAGCAGAGGCAGTCTGTTGCAAGGACCTTCTTTGCTGCCAGTTATCATAGGCTGTTTTAAGTTAGAAAACTGAATAGCAACACTGAATACTGTAGAAATGCACTTTGCTCAGTAATACTTGAGTTGTTGCAATATTAGATTATCCATTTGGTTGTTACAGAAAATTCTTAATTGTAATTGATGGTTATTGTCGTAATAGTATATTGCCTGTATTTCTACCTCTAGTAATGGGCTTCATGTGTTGGATTTCAATATCCTTGAGCCTGGGCAAGTGCACAAGTCTTTCTAAAAAGAAACATGGTTTACTTGCACAAAACTGATCAGCTTTGAGAGATCATTAATGCCCTTGAAGTGGTTTTTGTAGGTGTGAAACAAATGGTGAGAATTTGAATTGGTCCCTTATTATAGTATTGAAATTAAGTCTACTTGATTTACCAAATCATGTTCATGCCCTGATTTTATATATTTGTATCTATCAATAATCATTGTGATACTTGAAAAACTAAATAAATTAAATAAATAAATAAATAAATAAATAAATAAATAAATAAAATATAACATTAAAAAAGTGGTACTCCATTTCAAACAGAGAAATGAGGAAATTTAAGGGAAGGTATTTGGGGAAATGCTTTGATTCCCTGTCACTGAGCTGGGATGAAGGAGTCACGTGGTGACACAAGTGTTTGGGTGACAGATGTAGTTGAAGGATGACCATACGATCTATGGTCATTGCACTGCAAATGACTTTATCCTAGTGCATTCTGGCACACAAAGACCATGTCAGAGGCCAGGAGTTAATACTGGAAAATGCCATGCAAGGCACAATGAGAGGTCAAGTTTCAGACTATGCCCACCTACAAACTGACAATCTTCAAAATGGGCAGGCTACTCAAAACAGGTAGATAAACTTTAGGTATGGAATCAGGCAAACAAGAAAAGAAAGATATTTTATTTGGAGGACACAGGAGTCTCACTGCATTGCCCTTCTAGCTTTGAACTCCTCAACCTCATGAGTACCCAGGACAACGAACATCCACTATGTCCAGCTTTGATAACTTCATTACTAATCACAGCAATGCTGTATATTTGCTCAGGATATGTCACATTACATTAGATATCTGACATCTTGACAATCCAATTAAGATAAACAAAAAAGAAACACACTATTCGAGGATTATAAATGATACACATGAAAGATGCCCTGATAAACACGTCATTTAGTGGATTTGTTGATTAGGTGGTTGATGGGTTGATGAACCGATTAACAATCAGCAAGCAAAGCAACAGAATTTCCTTCCCAGTAGGAAGAAGGAAAATGTGACGTAACCAGATTGCCATCAGGCTTGCAGAGCTGAGCGACTAGTGCCCAGTCATTCAACTCTTGAGGACAGAGTTCTTCTTGGCCTGAGTCGGAGCTTCATTTCATTATGTTGCTTACTTACAGAACACCCTTTCTAGAACACCAAGGAATACCTCACTAACAATATCCAGAAAATTTAGCTACTTCTGCAACTGCTAATTTCCCCAAAAGGTAGGTTAGTTGCCTGGTATATCTGATCTCACAGAAAGGAATCTGATACACTTTAAATGCATTTTTATGCAGTTTGGGATATATGGCTGTCATTTCATTCTTTTCCATACAGATAAGCAGTTTTCCTATCACCACTTGTTGATGTGTTTTCTCCACTGTATGTTTTTTGACATCTTTGTCAATAACCAGGAGGCCAAAGCTGTATGAGTTTATTATTTTGTCTTCTGTTCTATTTCATTGGTCTACATGTCTATTTTTACGCCAGTAATAGTTTCTGTTACTATGGCTGTCTAATACAGCATTTGATCAGATATGATATTCTGCCATCAATGGATTCTGCCTAGGATTGATTTAGCTATTCATGGTCTTTTGTGCTTTCATGCAAATTTTAAGATTACTTTTCCTAGTTCTGAGAGTGCCATTAGATTCTAGGTGAGAATTGCCTTGAATTTGTGGCCTGCTTTATCTAAAAATAGCCATTTTCACAATAATAATTCTGCCAATCTGTGAGCAGAGGAGACACTCCCATCTTCTTCAATCTCTTGCTTCAGTGTCTTTGAGTTTTAACCATAATTATGCTTATTCCTTGAGAGTGCAGTAATTTTTCCTGATTTCTTTCCTGAGTTCATTAATGGTATATAGTAAGCTCCTGGTTGTTGTATGTTGATTTTCTATTGTGTTACATTGCTGAAATTAAATCTAGAGGTTTCTGGTGGAGCTGTTATGGTTTTCCAAATATAGGTCCATATTGTGGTGAATATGGATAATTTAAATTTTTGTTTCCTACTTGTATACCTTTTATTTCTTTCTCTTGACTTATTAAATAGCTACTGAGTACTTAATAAGAATGGTGAAAGCAGACACCCTCCTCTCCCGATTTTAAAGGAAATACTGTCAGCATTTCTCCATTTAGAATACTGGTTATAAGTTTGTCATATGAAGCCTTTCTTATGTTGAGATATATTCCTTCTATTCCTATTTTGGGGGGTAAGCAAGAATTGATGTTAAACTTTGTCAGTGGTCCTTTCTGTGTCTGCTGGCATGACCATGTGATTTCCATTCTTAAGTCTATTTATGTGCTGTATTACAGCTTTGATATATGTATGTTGAACTATCCTTGCATCTCAGGAAAGAAACATACTTAGTCATCTTCTCAATGTGCTCCTGAATTTGATTTGTGGTGTCCTTATCTGGTTTTGGTATCAGAGTAGCTATGGCTTCATAGAATGGGTTTGGTAGTGTTCCTTCCTGCTCTAGTTTGTAAACCAGGTTGAGAACATAGATATTAGCTCTTGCTTTAAGATGTAATAGAATTTAGGAGTGAATCTAATTGGTCTTATACTTTTTGTTGCTGATGTTGGAGAGGTTTTTAGTATTTCAATCTCATTGCTTAGAATGTATCTATTTAAGTTGTTTATATCTTCTTGATTTAATTGTGGTAGGTCAAATGCACCTAAGGATTTATTTATTTATTTATTTATTTGTCTCCTAGTTTTCAGAGTGTCCCCTAATTGACCCTCATAATTTATTTCTTGTAATCTCCTCTTCTAATCTTCAATTTTGTTCATTTAGGTTATTTTTCTTCCTTTGGCAGTTTGGCAAATTGCTTGTCATTGTAATACCTCAAAGACTCAACCCTTGGATTGATTTTATATATTGTTCATATTATCTCCATTTCATTGATTTCTGCCCTGATTTTAATTATTCTTTCCCTCTACTGCTTTGGGGTTAAATTTGGTTTTGTTTTTCCAAGAACTTGGAGTGCACCAGTGGGTCATTAACTTGAGGCCTCTCTGTTTTTAATGTCAGCACTCACAGGCACAAACTTTCATCTTGGGACTGGATATCCCAAAGATTCCAGCAAGTAAGAGTAATAAGCATTTGAGACTAGTGAGCATTTTATAGTACATGACCAATTCTCATGGTTAGAAGGAGAAAAATCTTCATGCCAAAGATCTCTTAAAGTCATTTCTCAAATCCCCAAGGACTAATTCATACAAACCCCACCTCAGTCCTTAATATTTTGGGTCATAGCTATGTATTTCTTTGAAATATGAAGCCAAATATAATTTTCCTTCTATATAAAAATAAGTCTTATGAAGGTCAAAAGAAAGAACTCATTATATAATGGCAATGACATAGTGCACTCGATGCAGAAATTTCCCTTAGTTTTGTGTATCCATGGGTATTTACTCATTAATTAATAAATGATCAATTTCATTAATTTCTTTCACTCACCCTGTCAGAATAAGTGCCTATACTCACACATGACAAGAGCAGGAAGAAAAGGAAGACCAGAAATTACTGGACTCTCTAGGAGCTATAACCAAAGCCACCCTGCAGATGAACTGAATGTTGAACTTTATTCCCATTCTCCTTTCTCCATATATGCACTTAGATGTGAATTATTTTGACTGTCAAGAAAAAATGTCAGCCTTCTTTTTCTAAGTATTATTTATCTAGAGAGGAGAATATCCTTACTTCTTATCACATTCAACTGCACAAGACACAGCCTACTGGATCACATCAATGTGGCTGAGCCACATATGAAGAGATGTTCATCCAGGATGGCATGTAGACTCCACACAATACCAACGTAAAACCTGTTGATCAGAGAATCTTAAACTATCAGATCTGCTTTATCAACAGTGTCTGGACAATTATGATATTACTTGGGGTAGCCTGGGAAGGACAGTTTTAGATCTTGGAGTCTGAGTTCCAATAATTTAAGATATGTTTTTGAGGCACAGTAATAAAAATTAGGCAAAACCTGGGCTGGCAGTTCTGAGAAGGTACTCCATCAAGAGTGGCAGTTGACCATAAAAAGTACTCAGGAGCTTCCAGTATTGTTTGGGGCTTCCTCCTATGAGGTTCAAAAGGAGGAGTTTGGTTACTAAAAGGCATAACATTGGTGGTTCCCTATTATGATTGAAAAGCCTGTACTGTATAAGCCTTTGCTCACTGCACACATCCTTTCCTGTCATACATCTGGCCTTAATCATATACGTACACCTAATATTGTAACAGGGGTCTTCATAAAAGTTCACTCAGAGGACACAGTTGTCTTAATGGGCATGTACCCAAGACCAGTTCAGGCTGGATCAGCCCATTGCCCATAGTTCCTCAATGGGCTCCAAGATGTGTTTGAATAGAAAAGGAGAATTATCAAGGGGTTACTTAGGGGAGTAACTAATTCGCATTGTCTAAAGCAGGTATACAAGCAGCCGTAAGAAGGAAGGGAGCCCGGGTTGCCCACAAGTTGCTAGACATAGCATTCAGAGTGGTGTGCATAGTCGAAGCGAATCAGGATGCTGAGCTATTCCCTCTGCTTTTCTGTGTGGTGGGATAATGCAACCTTGCTGCCCATAAAGAGATGCTGTTTGTCCAGATGAACAAATCACTTCCCTGAGCAAATTTTCTTTCAGAAATTTCCCAAAGTAAACGGTGAGGTTCATGTTGGTTTACAAGTCTTATTTTCCTGAGTAAGAATTTCCTGGGACAGAGAATTATAGCTTGCTAACACAGGTGGGCTCATTATCTCTTCTGAGAGTTATGCGGGTACAGATGTCATCCTCCCTAGGAAGGCCAGCAGCTGGTCACAAGTCCAATTCAAAATAAATAAAGGAAGTGAGTTTTCAATGAGGTTAAAAGCAAAACAAAAGGTTAGCTGATGCTATGAGCAGAAAAAATGTGCCAGAAGATCCGTGTCTAGGAAAACCAGACATAAAGAAGGGAGCAAAGTGAGAGGTCATGTTTAAACAAGTTGCCATAGAAACCAGGAAGATGAGAAGAGTCCAAATTCTCCTGACAGGTGGTGTCAACTCAGTGCAGCAAGATGGACCAGATATAGAAGAGAAGCAGACAGCAAGAGGCCAGCCACACTGTGCTCCCTATCCATTCCGGAGCCAACAGACATCCCAGGACCAGACAGGGTGTGGCAGAAAGAGAGCAAAAGGACTCAACACCTCAGTCCTGGAAGGGGCAAGCAGTGAGGGGTGGTGAGGAAGGGCTGGACAGGAATGCCACTGCTTAGCTAACTGTCTCGGGCCTGTTTGCTCAGAAGTGACATTTCCAAAATAATTTGGATATCATGTACTTCCTGTTATGCTCCGGGAATGTATAAACATCACTTCTGAATTATTCTTGCCAAAAAGGAGTAACCTCATTCTAATCGAGAGAAGAATTGGTCTCTGATGGTTAACTTTCCATGTCTGCTTGACTTGGACACTAAGTGTGTAGGTATTTGGCCCAATATTATTCTGGGTGTTTCTGTGAGTGTGTTGCTGGGTGAGTTTAACATTTGAATTGGTAAACTGTGCCATGCACAATATGGGTGATTTCACAATCCGTTGAAGACCCAAATAGTGTAAAAGTCAACTTTACTCTGCAAAAGAGAAATCTGTCCTGGTCCTTCAGATAGCATGACCGTTCCCCCTCTATCTGGGATGTCAGAGCTTCCGGTTCTCCAGCCACTGACAAACTGAAAAAGACTTTGGAATTGCCAGTTTCCATAACAAATCTTGTGTGTCTGTGTCTGTGTTTGTGTGTGTGTCTCTGTGTCTTTGTACATCTGTGTTTCTGTGTGTGTCTTTTTGTGTGTGTATGTACCTGTGTATATGTATATTTGTGTCTCTATGTGTATGCATGTCTGTTTCTCTGTGTGTACGTCTGTGTGTACAACTGTGTCTGTGTCTCTGTGTGTATTTGTCTACCACAGGCATATGTGTGCATGGGTGCTCCATTGGCTCTGTTTTATTGAGAACCCAAATTCATAGGCAAAGTCAAAGTAAGGGCGTGTCACAGGATGCATGTTATCCAGCTCTATGCTCACAGGTGAGCCCACCAGGCTCTGATGGTCTGTTCCGAACTCAGGATCATACAAATGGCCCTTCTTAAATTCTATAGGACTGTAAAGAAAACAGAAATAGTAAATATAGGAAAGATTTGTAAAGAAGAGGACTGGGAAGAGAGGGAAACAAGAGTAACAGAAATGGGCTATCGACATACATACATGAAATCACTAAAGAACAAACTCTGTTAATAAGAGAGCCTACAGGGGCTGGAGAGATCGCTCAACAGTTTAGAGCGCCTACTGCTCTTGCAGAAGATCCGGGTTTGATCCCCAGCACCCACATGGCGGTTGAGAACCGTCTTTAACTCCAGTTCCAGGGGAATCCGACACCCTCTTCTGACCTCCGCGGCATTGCACGAACTTGGTGCGCCAACCTACATGAGTACACTCATACACATAAAAAATAAATAAATAAAATTAAAAAAAAATTTTTTTAAGAGAGCCTACAAAATCAAGACCCAGGGTGCTGCACACAGCAAACGTGAAAGGGCGTGAAACAGCCAAGGAACAGAGGGGCAGAGAAGGCTTCCCACGGTCGGGGCAGGGGACAGAGCAGGCTGTGCAGTGCAGGGCGGTGCAGTCAAAAGCCCAGAACTCAGCATGCAGAATGGAGGCTGCCTGAACAGCTGCAGGGGAGCATCAAAAATTTAAATCATGAGGGGAATAAAATGACTCAGTGGGCATGTGCGCTTGCTGTCTTGGCTGCTGCGCTGAGTTGGAATCCCTACTACCCAAACAATGAAAGGAGAAGGCCAACTCCCATGAGGTGCTCTTTGACCTCCACATAGTTCCAGTGGCATAGACAGACAAACAGACAGAAAGACAGACAGACAGACACACACACACACACACGCACGCACACACACACTAAATGTAATTTTTAAAAAATTAAACAAAACTCGATCTTGCAGAAAGCAAGATAAGAAACTCAACGTAGTCTTGTGAACAAGTTGACCTGAGGAGTCTCTAATGTAGGCCTATCTGTGGAATTCGGATATTTATTTTACATATTTTACATGTATTGTTCTTTGAGGATCTTCGTTAGGCATATAATGTCATTCTCCTCCTGGTTACTGTCTCCCATGCCCCTCTCACTCCTTCCCCACAAGTCTCCTTAGTTCTGTGTCTTTTTGTTCACTTGCTTGCTTTGTGGTTGTTTTGTGACCCACTGTTCAGCCAGGCTTGCCTGCACGACCATGGGTGTAGGGTTATTTACCAGGCAGCTTATCAGTGACCAGAGCGCTGAAGAGCTCTCTCCCCACTGTGCAGCAGCCATGGACTCCAATGCTCCTCAGGGAGGGCTGTGGCTCCATGAGCTCCTCCTCCACAGTGACTGAGTGGTGCTCATTCTGTGCACGTAACACTGCTGCTGTGAGCTCAAGAGTTCAGTGGCCGGTCACTGGGACTCTGAGGATGCTACCGATGCCCCATTTAATTCTGAGCACTCAGTCCCATATTCTCAGCACTTGGACCATTTATGAGTCTTTGCATTTACCATCGACTACTGTAAAGAGAAGTTTCTCTGACCAGACCTGAGGACAGACTAATCTATGGGTGTAAATATAGAAATGTTTGCTTCTCAGTCTGTGAAGTCACCTGTATTTAGTGTTCCAGTAACTAGATTTCAGCTTTTTGTAATCTCTGGCTCTGAAGAGAAAGATGAAAAGCATTTTGAGGTATCTGTTTAGCCTGGAACCAAATGAAAAAGTAGATAGAAGATTAAGATAGAAGCCCCACTCAGAAACAAAAACCTGATCTTTGAAATGTTTTAGAAATAAGACCAGAGGCTGTGATATCTTGAAGTGTGGGTTTTGCAGGTGAATTACAAATCTGCACCTAGGAAGGGCTGTGGAGGAACAGCCAGACTGTGTGTGATGAAAGCCTCACCGGAGACCCTAGCAGATATTCTTATTTGTTTTACTTATTCATAGGCACATCCCAGAATTCCCTCTACCTCACAGCCTCCCAGGAATTGCTGTTTGGGGTCTATAGGGGAGGACATCTCTTATACTCAAAATTACACAAATTTCAGAAGGCTTGTATATTCATTACAGAAGTATATTAAGTACCCAGGTTAAAAACAGGAAAAGTAAATGGGATTAAATATATTTTGACAAAAGATCCAGATATATGAATGAAAATAAGAGTGTTGCCATAAATACTGAAAAAAGCACATCTAAAAATAAGTTCTATAAACAAATAGAACAGAATGGAATCACACTACACTATCAAGAAAACAAATAAAATGTAATGCTGCAGAGCATCATAGAAGATTCAGCACATGTTCAGAGAATAAAACATGAAGTTTCTCATTCACTGGAGTTTTAACTAAATATGTGATTTGGGGACTACCTTTTGTTCATTTGGTTTCTGTAAATTTTCTCTCAGGGGACTGACGCATGAGGCAGTCATCAAAAGCCAAAGCCCCAGACATTCATAATTTTTCACAGTAAAGTACTTTGCAGACAGAAATGAAATCATCTATTTAAGTTAAAATGCCACAAAAGTTTCATGGGTTCAAATACCAAAAGCCTAAGAACCTGGATATTGAAATGTTTGGTCCATGTGAAATTATCCAAGACTAGTAACACCTTAAAAATGCAAAGAAGAAAAGACATCTTTAAAGAAGATGAACACATCACAAACGACAAGTTCTTCTAAAAGGTCCCCATTCTGTCCTTGTAAGATTTGTGCACAATGCTTCCATCACGTAAGAGGCTGAAGACAAAAGTCCACATCTGTGAAAAGCCATTTCTAACTGCCTTGTTCTACCCTAAATTTCTTTTGGTTTTTGGTCCAGGAAATAAGTTTGAGCAAAATTCAACAGTTGAGTGCCATAGTGTATTATAAAGGATGTGTGTGTTCCAACAACTGAGATAATGCTTCCTACCTTGTAATGACTACTCCCAGGTAAAGAAATTACAGTTCTGTCTTGGCTGTATCTATTTTCCATCTTTCAAATTTGATTGGCATTCCTTTCAAAAGGATAATGAGTGTCACTCAGGCTTAAACAACCCAGCCATATCTTTTTCCCCTTGTTTCATTCACTGTGTTTCACAGCACGAGTCTCCAATTGAGATCCTGAATATTGCTTCATGATAAATGTCACTGATGAGAAGATGGCCCAGTGCCAAGGTCATAACCATTACTACAGCTCTGGCCCATCTCTTTAAATAAGGCTTCTCCTGGATCACACAAATCCTCAGGCAAAGGTACCATTGCAACAGGTTCTCTGTCCAATATTTGTGTAAACATATCATTGGTGAATCGGCTGATGCAAGATTCATTCTGTTGCTCTGTGTGTTGGCCCTCAGGAGGCCCACCATCCCAGAGCACAGTAGAGAGGACTGTAATGTGGGCTAGTGGCCCAACCCCAGAACATTCAGACAAAGCAGTTTCATGAGGCTGACAATGTTTACAAACCAGAATGGCAAAACAGAATGCCCAGAAAACTGGGATATTCAGAATCACAGACTCACAATGCACCAAGAGATCTTCAAGCTCATCAAATATATCTCCCAAATATTTCATGTAAGAATACTGCACACTGGAAGAGCAAGGTGCCCTAGTGAGTAACACAACTTGCTGCAAAGCCTGAATATCTGAGTTCAATCCTACAGTCACACATAGTAGAGGAAGAGGACTGACTCCTGAAATTTGTCTTCTAATCTCTACACGTATTCTGTGGCATGCTCATGCTCTCTCTCTCTCTCTCTCTCTCTCTCTCTCTCTCTCTCTCACACACACACACACATACAATAAATAAATAAATAAATAAATAAATAAATAAATAAATAAATAATGTTTTAATGTTTTTAGAGAATATTAATGATGGTTAGATCAGGGATGGTCACAGAGACTCACTCACATGATGATGCCCTAATGATAGAATGCAGTCTGGACCTCAGATATGAGTTCTCTGAGATGCTTTTCATAGTACCAAGTATACCAAGTGAAGTATCTTATAAGTGTCATAACAAGAACATTTCCTGTCATTTCTGACTATCACAGATCTTATCATTAAAGGCATTTCTCAAATTGTGAATTCAGCTCCTACTCTGGTGTATTATGTGAATCAGCAACAGCTGAAATTTCCTTACGTGATGGATTGATCTAAATATCTATTTTTTGCAGAGAAGGATTACAGGGGATGCAGGTCAAGGCACATGTGAAAACTGCAGGTGACTACATGAGATCTATGTTGACTGGAACCAAATGAACCTCTAGATACATGCCAAATGTTTTTTGAAATTTTCTTCTTTCTCTTGAGGTTGAAGACAAAAATCATTTGAATTAGCTTCACCTAATTGGACTTTTCTGCATTTATTTAGGGTAATTAAATAATAGCACAGATTCTGATACAACCTAAAAGTCCCAATTTGACTTGCAACTTTCAAATATTTATTTGTAGTTTCAACAAAATTCATATTCAGTTTAACTTAGCAAGCTTTTTTCTTGGTTCTTCTGATATACATTGAGGGAGAGAAATTAAGATGGAGCAACACAACACAGAGGTCTTGTCTTTTACATCCCTTTTCTTCCTATTAATATAGAGCCCTAAGTCATACTCTGTATGCAAGTTATTACATATTTTAAAATAGTGCTATCTTGATTACAACCCTATTTTCTAGACTCTGATCTTTCTCCTCCTTCTTTACGGTATCAACCTCATACTTTTATGCTAATTTCTTCTTATCAAAATGTCATTTTAAATGGTTCTTTCGATAATGACTTGTGAGTAGCAGACATATTAAACCTCTTAAGTCTTTATAGGGCTGTAAGTACTTTTGTTTCCCTGATGTTCAATAATGATGGTGTAGGTAAGTATTGAATCCAAGCTTGACCCAGGGAGATATCTTTTAAGTATTGTTAAGAAATCAAATGATATAGTTGAAGGAGAGAGAAAATTTTTCCATGACATAAACAAGATGAAAGACTACATGTCCGGAAAACCAACCCTTCAGAGAATACTTGAAGCAATTCAAAGGACAGAAGAAAGGAGCAACCATCCCCACACACCTAGAAAGAGAAATTAATAAAAGCATAACTGCAGAAGTAGAAACGCAAATGGAAAATAAACCAAAAATGCAAATGGAAAATAAGGCGAAGGGAGCAACACAAACCTATCAGTCATAACCTTAAATATTAATGGACTAAACTCCCGAATCAAAAGGCATAGACTGGGAGATTGGATTAGGAAATAGAACCCATCTATATGCTATCTACAAGAAACACATCTTACCTTCAAGGATAGGCACCACCTTAAAGTGAAAGGATGGAAAAAAATATTCCAAGCAAATGGTACCAAACAGAAAGCAGGTGTTGCTATTTTAATATCAGACAAAATACACTTCAAAGTAAAAGAAATCAGAAGAGACAAAGAAGGCCTTTACATTTTTATCAAAGGAACAATTCACCATGAAGATTTCACAATTATGAATATATATGCACCAAACTCTAGTGCACCAAACTTTATAAAGACAATTCTCCAGGACGACAAGGCACAGATTAGCCCCAGTACACTCATAGTAGGGGACTTCAATACTCCACTGAGCCCTTTGGATAGGTCAACAGGACAAAGAATAAACAGAGAGACGTCTGAACTGAATGACATGATACACCAAATGGACCTCACAGACATCTACCGAATATTCCACCCTAATACCAGAGAATACACTTTCCACTCAGCACCACACAGAACATTCTCCAAAATTGACCACATACTGGGACACAGAAGAAACCTCCACAAATACAAAAAGATTGAAATAATTTCATGCATTCTATCAGACCACAACGCAATAAAGCTCAACATCAACACCAGGATAAGCCCTACTATTTACAAGAACACATGGAGACTAAACAACACACTCCTGAATAATGAATGTGTCAAGGAAGAGATAAAGAAAGAAATAAAAGCATTCCTGGAACTGAATGACAATGATAATACAACACAACAAAACCTATGGGATACCTTAAAAGCAGTCCTAAGAGGGAAGTTTATAGCCCTGGGTGCCTACATTAGAAAAACAGAAAGAGCACAAGTGAACGATCTAACACTGCAGCTAAAACAACAACAGCTGAACCCTAAATGCAACAGACAGGAAGAAATAACAAAAATCAGAGCAGAAATCAATGAAATAGAAACCAAGAAAACAATAAAAAAAATCAATGAATCCAAAATTGGTTCTTTGAGAGAATAAACAAGATAGAGAGATCTCTAGCCCAGTTAACCAAAAGAAAGAAGGAACAACTCCAAATCAACAGAATCTGTGATGAAGAGGGAAATATCACAACAGACAATGAAAAGATCCAGAAAATTATACAGGAATACTTCAAAAACCTATACTCTACTATGCATACCTGAAATCCTGGGAATCACCAAAGGTCAAGCAAGAAGAGATTGACAGCGTAAACAGACCCATAATATATGAAGAAATTGAAGATGTAATAAGAAACCTCCCAACTAAAAAAAGCCCAGGCCCAGACGGTTTCATGGCAGAATTCTATAAAACATTTCAAAAAGACTTACAACCATTATTACTCAAACTGTTTACAAGGATACAAACAGAGGGAAATCTCCCAAATTCCTTCTATGAAGCCAGCATCACTCTATTATCAAAACTAGGCAAAGATACAACA
Organism: Rhizomys pruinosus; assembly: GCA_009823505.1. Taxonomy (NCBI): domain Eukaryota; kingdom Metazoa; phylum Chordata; class Mammalia; order Rodentia; family Spalacidae; genus Rhizomys; species Rhizomys pruinosus. The sequence goes on from VZQC01007611.1 coordinate 5,978,321, forward strand.
CAAAAGGAAAACTATAGACCCATCTCATTAATGAACACAGATGCCAAAATTCTAAACAGGATACTTGCAAATGGCACACAGACCCACATCAAGAAGATCATACATCAGGACCGAGTTGGATTCATACCAGAGATGCAGGGATGGTTCAACATACAAAAATCAATAAATATCATCAAGCACATAAATGGACTAAAGACAAAAACCATATGATCATCTCAATTGATGCAGGAAAAGCCTTTGACAAAATCCAGCATCCCTTCATGCTTAAAGTCCTAGAGGGAATTGGATTGGAGGGATCATTCCTCAATGTAATCAAAGCCATATACAGGAAACCCACAGCCAATATCATCCTAAATGGGGAAATGACAGAAGCATTCCTTTTAAAGGTAGGAACCTGTCACCACTCCTCTTCAATATAGTGCTTGAAACACTTGCTAGGGCAATAAGGCAAGAAAAGGAAATTAAAGGAGTACTAATTGGAAAAGAGGAAGTCAAGCTATCCCTTTTTGCTGATGATATGATTGTTTACTTAAGGGATGCTAAAAAACGCCACCAGAAAACTCCTAGAAATGATTAAGAGCTTCAGTAAAGTGGCAGGATACAAAATTAACCTAGAAAAATCAGTAGCCTTTCTTTACACCAATGACAAGGAACTGAAGAAGGAATTCAAGGAGAACTTCCCACTCACAATAGCCTCAAAAACAATAAAATACCTTGGAACAAACCTAATCAAAGACACCAAAGACCTCTACAACAAAAATTTTAAACCCCTGAAGAAGGAAATTGAAGAAGACATCGGAAGATGGAAAAATCTCCCATGCTCATGGATTGGGAAATTAATATAGTAAAAATATCCATTCTACCCAAAATCTTGTATAGATTTAATGCAATCCCAATTAAAATCCCCAAGAGTTTCTTCATGGGCTTGGAAAAAAATGTCCTTAATTTCATTTGGAAAAACAAAAGACCCTGAATAGCCAAAACAACCTTGAGTGAAAAGAGCTACACAGGGGTGATCTCTATACCAGACTTCAAACTATACTACAGGGCTATAGTCATAAAAACAGCTTGGTACTGGCACAAAAACAGACCTGTTGACCAATGGAACAAAAATGAAGATCCAATCTTAAGCACTACTATTTCAGCTGTCTCATATTTGACAAGGGGGCCAAGAAGACACAAGGGAGGAAAGAGCATCTTCAGCAAGTGGTGTTGGCAAAACTGGATCACCACTTGTAGAAGAATGAAATTAAACCCCTACCTCTCGCCCTGTACAAAAGACGACTTCAGATGGATTAAAGACCTCAGCATGAAACCCCAAACTCTGAAGGTGTTAGAAGAAAAAGTTGGCAGCAGCCTACAAGACATAAGCGTAGGAAAAGACTTCCTAAATCAGACAGCAGCTGCACAAAAATTAAGGCTGACAATTGAAAAATGAGACCTCATTAAACTCAAAAGCTTCTGTACATCAAAAGAAACAACCAAGGAAGTGAAGAGAAAACTCACAGAGTGGGGGGGGGGGACTTCACCACAGATACATCTGACAAAGCATTGGTTTCCAGAATATATAAACTACTCAAAAATCAAAGAAAACAAATGACCCACTCAATAGATGGAGCAAAGAGCTGAACAGATACTTCACAAATGAGGAATTAGAGATGGCTGAGAAACATCTTAAGAAGTATTCAACACCGCTAATAATTAAGGAAATGCAAATTAAAACCACTTTAAAATATCATCTCACTCCAATAAGATACATGTACAGCCAGGTTTATTGCAGCTCTCTTTACAATAGCAAGGAGCTGGAACCAACCCAAGTGTCCCTCAACTGACGAGTGGCTAGAGAAAATTTGGTACATCTACACAAAGGAGTTCTATGCAGCAGTAAAGAAAGATGACATCATGAACTTTGCGGGTAAATGGTTGGAGCTAGAAAATATCATGCTGAATGAAATAACACAGTCCCAGAGAAACAAACAATGAATGGTATCCCTCATCTGTGGATGCTAGCACCAATTACCTAATTGTATGGTAAACTGAGCAACGTCAATGTGATCTGAAAACAACTGTGCTCTTATATTGTAGAATCCCTTAAAAAAATACAAAAAAAAAAAAAAAGAAATCAAATGATTACAAAGTAAAACTTCTTTCTAATTTAGTGGAACACATTTACACATTTCTATATTAAAGGTTAGGAATAGAAAATGAACTTCCAGGGCTGAAGAGATGATTCAGCAATTAAGAGCACTGGCTACTCTAGTAGAGGACCCAGGTTCAGTTCCTAGCACCCATAGAGTGGCTAACAACCATCTGTAACTCTAGTTCCAGGGGATCTAACCCTCTCTACTTACTTCCACAGGCATTGCACAACATGGGTGCACTTACATCCAAGCAATAGACTAGTAAAATAAAAATAATAAGTGAAATATATTTAAAAAAAAAAAAAAGAAAATTACCTTCAGGCTATGATTAAAAATGGCGTAAGGTCCCAAGACAGGCAATTTGATGTTGGCTATGTTCATGTACCATATCTTTAAAAAAAAAAAAATGGCGTAAGGGCCAGGCGTGATGGCACACGCCTTTAATCCTAGCACTCGGGAGGCAGAGGCAGGTGGATCACTGTGAGTTCAAAGCCAGCCTGGTCTACATAGAGAGCTCCAGGCCAGATGGTACTAAAAGGGGGAATCTGTCTCAAAAATACAAAAGAAAAAAGTGGAGTAAAAGCATATGGAAAACTATTTCTTTGGCCTTTGAGGATAATCCTTCTCTTCTTCCTCCACAGTAAGTTTCCATGTTGCTCATATTGATGGATGATTGATTTTACTATAGTTTTTTCCCTTCTGTTTAATAAATAATATTGGAATAACAGTCAGAGGCCAAGAATTTAAATCAAAGTACTATCTACAATCAAAGTGTAGTGACAACAAAATTGACTGAAAGGGGAAGGTTTATTTAACTAGAAATATTGAAACAAGAGACTTTTAACTCCTCACTTTGATTTATAAGTTTAATATTCCTTTCCTTACCAATTATTCTTCTCTTTTCTTGTAGTTCAACCCTCATCACAATCTTAAAACTGTACTCAAAGGCGCATTCCATAAATGAGTGCAGCCCCATTAGTTGGTCTAAGATGGGAGGGACAATATCATTATAGGATTACACCCAATTAGCACTGCAGTTTTTCTTAACGTCTTAATATTTAAGTTTCTTAAGTAATGCTCTCCAGAGAATGAGGGCATGGTTCTTCTGCTTAGCCTCTCACATATTCCCTCGAATGTTTGTGTTCCTTCGGCTTCTCTACAGAAGGAACCACCTACCTCTTCTCCTTTTGTCATGGACTATCCCATTCCCTAAGAGAGATTCAAGAGGGTTTCTGAGTGCGTTGGCTCTGAAATATAGATCAGGACAGACTTTCAATGAATAACTTCATCGTGTACCTTCACAGCAGGAAAGCACTCCACATACCCAAAATCACCTAGCCGGTATTCCTCAAAGTGAGCATGCACTGTGTAAATGGAGCAGCATACTTAGAGAAGCATAGGTCCTGAGGTGATTTCCAAGGGGCTTCTGGCTAATTTGTATCTATTTATTCATTACTAGGATTGTATTCCATTGCTTTTGTTAATGATTTTGTGATTCCTTTTCAAAAATATTTTTCTTTTTATAGCTATTGAAAGGATTTTATTTGCTTATTCTTTTTTAACAGTTTTATTGAAGTTTCGTGCAGTTCATACATTATTTCTCATTCCAATCTAGACTCATCTCTCCTTCCATGTCCCCCACCCCACCCGAGTTCATGCACCCTGCAATTCCTGCCCTGTATCTTTTTCTGATTCTTTTTAAAGTCTTCAAAGCAGAGGATTATTGTTCTTGGGGTAACTTTATTGTTTCAGTCCTTTCCCAGTCCCAGTTCCTCTACTGTTGTTGTTCCCTCCAATCTGTATTACTTCAACATATGCATATATATTATATATGTCACACCTATACTAAACTTATATCATCTGTACACAAACTGTCATTTCCATATCATATTTCAGGATTCACATTTTTTCTTTTTAAATTTATATTACTCTAAAATATGCCTACATCTCCTCCACCCATACTTCCTGAAAAATATTTTTCATGAAAGAATTAACTGAAACAGTGGAAGAGGTAGGTAGAGGACCGAGCAGGTATGTATGGTGGGAAGGACCTTTGGGGAGTCATGGGAAGGACCTTTGAGGGGCCATAGAAAAGAGTGTAGCTGGTGCAGTGCGGATTCTAGGCTGCTCTTATTACTGGATGTGGAAGAATGAGAGAGAGAAAACAGCCGATGGAGGACAGTGTCCATGTGCCCTGCTCCCAGTTCAACTGTTTGTATCAACTCTGACAACTCCTTTACTTTCGAATGCTCATTCCCATGCTTGCAATAAAACAGTCAAATCAAATGGATGATAAATGTAGCGAAATTAAGAAAAATATTCAAGGTTTACTAATTTTAAAAAGTGGCTGTCATCCTCCCCAGAGGTAGGATAATTAAGCTACTGTCCTTCACTGTTTTGGAGATGATTATGAGTCTTGTGGGTGTACTCAGCCAGAACCACAGAGATAATGGGTTATTATCAAAAAATTTGGCTTTGACATTTGTATGATAAATTTGGAGTCAATTAGATGAAAAATACTCTATTAGATAAAGCAAGCGTACCAATTATTGTGGAAGATGGCCCACTGCTAATAATATAATTGAAATTAAGATGAAGGAAGGCTTATCCCTCCAGAAACTGATTAAATCAGGGGCAGTAACAAATATAATCTTGTAAACATTTGTGCTTTCAGCCATTTTCACACGTTCTCAGATTTTCCCAAATATAACATCATCATGTATATATTAAAACCCTGCCCTGGATTAGCTCCAAGATGTGGTGGTTCTTGGCCACAAAATGGAAAGGCTAACCAAATAACCTCATATCTCCCCATTGCAAGGCAAGATGTGTAGACACGAGCATTGGCAGCCCAAAGAAGATATTTGGGGGAGGAAGCATCAGGCGTGCAGCTAGGTAAGTAGTGATTGCTTTTCAGTTCATCCGAGAAGGTGATATGTTAGATTCACTGAGAGGGACAGAGAGAGATATGTCTTCACACTGCTCGCTGACGCCTGCTGTCCCCATCAGCCGGCAGCTGCCTAGGAGCTTCAGAGCTTCGTTGCAACTGAACAAAACAAGAACAAGTATACCCAAGAAACAATCCTGCAAGCCACGGCTTTGTACTGAATTCTTTTTCATCTTCAATGATTTGGGGCCCCCTATGAATTTAAAATGTAAAATGAAATATTTATCAACAATCAAAAACAGACGTGTCCAACTGTGTTATCCGAATTCAATGCTTCTTTCATCTCAGAGAATAGAGGGCTTCTACAGACAAGCCTTCACCAGCAAAGCAGCCTTTCCGGGGAGACTGAAATTTTAACCCTGTCAGCTCAAAGGGGTGTCTATAGGAAACACAACTTCAAATTCTACTAGGAATTCAAAACTACAGGCTCTCTGTCTTCGTCTAAGATTCAAAGTTCTTTTTAATTGGTAAGAATAATGATGGTTGTCTTACTTGGTTTTCTGTTGCTGGGAAAAACACCATGACCAAAAGCATCTTAGGAAGGAAAGGGTTTTCCTTTTTTATATCTTTATTATCTTTATAAAAGATTTGCATAGTAGACGTTGATTTTTGCCCCTTTATGAGTGATGAATATGAGATCTAAACACAGTGGAGAAATTATCAGCTATTAGGATTAAGGAAATGGTTCAGTCAGGTAAGTGTTTGCCATGCAAGCTTGTGGAACTCAGTTCAGTATCCCCAAACCCACAGACAAAACATGGGTACAGCAGTACATGTCTGTAATCTCAACAGGAAAGACAGAAACAGGTGGAGCTTAGGGTTCAATGACCAACTGCTAAGGTCCAGGCTTGCAGAGAAATCCTGTCTCAAGAGATGAGGTGGAGGGGCTGGAGAAATGGCTCAACAGTTAAGAGCATTTGTTCCTCTTCCTGAGGACTGAGGTTCAGTTCCCAGCACCTACATGATGGCTAACACCATCCTTAACTCCAGTAGATCTAATGCCTTCTTCTGTCCTCCATGGGCTCTGAGCATGCACATAGTATACTTACCTACATGTAGGCAAAACACTCATATGCATAAAACAAAAATAAATAAAAGTCTTTTAAAAAAAAGAAAATATCTTGGAACAAACCAGACCAAAGACACTTAAGTTCTCTACAATGAAATTTTTAAATCCTTGAAGAATGAGATTGAAGAAGACACCAGAAGATGGAAGGTCCTCCCATGCTCATGGATTAGAAGAATTAATATAGTAAAAATTATCATCCTACTCAAAGTAATATATAGATTCAATGCAATCCCAATTAAAATTCCCATGACTTTCTTTACAGATTTAGAAAAAAATCCTAAAATTCATATGGAAAAACAAAAGACCCCAGATAGCCAAAGCAACACTGAGCAAAAAGAGTAATGCAGGAGGAGATTACTATACCAGTCTTTAAACTATATTACAGGGCTATAGTCATAAAAATAGCATGGTACTGGCACAAAAACAGGACCATAGATAAATGGAACAAAATTGAAAATCCAAACTTGAGCACATGCAATTTCAGCCATCTCATATTTGACAAAGGGGCTAAGACTCAATGGAGGAAAGACAGCATCTTCAGTAAATGGTGCTGGAAAAACTAGATCACCACCTGTAGAAGAATAAAACTAAACCCCTACCTTTCACTCTGTACAAAAATCAAATCCAAATGGATCAAATGTGAAACGTGAAACTCTGAAAATGATAGAAGAAAATGTTGGCAGTAACCTACAAGATATAGGTGTAAGAAAAGACTTTCTAAACCAGACAGCAGCTGTGCAGGAAATAAGATCAACAGTCAACAAGTAGGACCTCATTAAACTCAAAAGCTTTCTACAAAGCAAAAGAAATAATCAAATAAGTGAAGAGAAAAACCAAAGAGTGGTAGGAAATCTTCACTAGTGACATATCCTACAGAGGTTTAACATCCAGATTATATAACTTACTCAAAAATCCAAGGAGCAAGAAAACAAATGACCCAATCAAAAGATGGAGTATTGGCAGCTTTCCCTCATTTGTGGATGCTAGTACCAAATCCCCCAAGTGAAAGAAAAGCTGAGCAATGTTATTGTTATATTTCTTTCTATCTGAAAGCAACTGTGATGTAATAATGTGAATATCTTAATGAATCCTAGAATTAACTTACCACTTACTTTCAGGCATAGTAATTAATGTGTATGGGTGTGTGGTGGTTTGAATGAGAGTGTCCCCCCTACACTTTAAGTATTCAGAAATTTTGTCCCCAGTTGGTGGCACTGTTCTGGGAGGTCTTAGAAGGTGTGCTCATGCTGCAGGAAGTACATCATTGGGGGGTGGGCTTAGTGAGTTTAACAAGCCTTGCCAGTCTCCAGTCTCTCTCGTGACTTCCTGTGCTCATTGTGAGATGTGAACCTTGGCTTTCTGCTCCAGCCCCAGCCACCAGCCACAATGAACTCTGATTCTCTGGAATCGTAAGCTCAAATAAACTCTTCCTTTTATAAGTTCCCTTGGTCATGGTGGTTTATCACAGCAACAGAAAAGTGACTAATACAGGGTGGAAGGTATATGTTCATATTTAGAGTAATATAAAATTAAAAGAAAAAAATATGAACCCTGAACATAAAAAAAAGTGACTTCTGGATGTTGAGCCTTTGTCAGATGGGTCACTGGTGAAGAGTCCAACTCTAAACTTGTTTTGGAATTAACCTAGATTTTATTTTCAGAGTTTGTAATTTTGCTAAATGTATAGAGTATATATATACACATATATATGCATATTTTGGAGTAATACAAAATTAAAGGCAACAATTACGACAAAAAAGACTTGATCCTTGATCAAAGAACTCACCAAAACTGTAAACTTCTGTATCAAAAAAGTTAAAAAATACTGAGAAATAAATGCAAGAAGGGACCTAACATGTATTACAGAATGCATGAACTCTGGTGAGGGGGGTATGGATGGGGGAAAAGGTCTAAATTTTATTAAGAAATGTTGTATGAAATGTACAAAAGCTCCATAAAAACTAAGAAGAGAAAAGATGGAGTAAAGAGCTGGACAGAGAATTCACAAATGAAGAAGTAAAGATGGCTGAGAAACATCTTTAAAAAGTGTTCAACATTGTTAATAATTAAGGAAATGCAAATTAAAACCACTTTAAGATTTCATCTTGCCCCACCTGGTAAGACTGGCAATGATCAAGAAAACAAATATTACCAAATGCTGGAGAATCTGTAGGGAAAGGGGAACACTTACTCATTGCTGGTGGGAATGCAAATTTATACAACCCCTATGGAAAATAGTGTGGAGAATTGTTAAGCCTCAAAAGGAACCTATTATTTGACCCAGCCATACTACTCCTCAGAATATACCCAAAAGATTCATCCTATTGCAGAGATACGTACACAACCATGTATTTTGCAGCACTTTTCACAATAGGAAAGAGCTGGAAGCAACTCAAGTGTCCCTCGACTGGTGAGTGGATAATGAAAATGTGGTACATCTACATAACAGAGTTCTATGCAACAGTAAAGAAAGAAATTTGCAGCTAAATGGATGGAACTAGAACCTGTTATGCTAAATGAAATAACACAGACTCAATAAAACAAATGATGTATGGTGTTCCTCATTTGTGGATCCTAGCACCAAATCCTTATATACTCTGTCATTTTGGTATATGTGCAAAGTGTATATATGCATATTTTGAGTAATATAAAATTAAAGGGAACAATAACAACAAAGACTTGTTCAAAGATCTGACCAAAACAGTAAACTTCTACATTGAAAAAGTTAGAAAAAAAATAAAGAGTAAGAAAGAGCTGTAAGACAGGACTTAACATGTTTAGCAGAATGTAAGAGCTCTGGTGGGGTGGGGGGGTGCATGGATGGGGAAATAGGTCTAAATTTGATTTGGGAAAGGTTGTATGAAGTGTACAAAAGTTCAACAAAAAAGATTTTTAATGAGGTGGGGAATGATTGAGGAAGGCACCTGATATTGACTCTAGCCCTCCATGCTCAGATGTGTGTGTACACACATGAACATTGTACACACACAACATATATACATATACACCTATATATAATTTACTAGGCACAGCTGCATTTGGATAGGTACTTGTTTATCTCTTAAATGTCTGTCTTTCCATTTCCGTGTGGCCCTCCTGACTGCACTTCCCAGTCTTCTTCTGGGCCACATTTCCTTATGAAGGCCTCTCCTCATGCTGCTCTGATGAGGGTCCATCTGCACTGCTGGCCCTGCATCTTTGAAAAATGGATTTGTGCTCTTTGTGTCTCAGGACTACTCTGATGCTGCTCCTTTCCTTCTTGCTGCTTTTCGCCATGTCCAGGTGCTGATGCTTTGTGAGATGTTCTGATATAACCTAGATCCATGATCCAGTCCTTTCCAAGAGCTCAAGGGTCTACTAGTGAATTGCTGGGCTCTATGCTATTTCCAGAGACAGCCTACTGATCTCACCCTCTACTAATCTGATTAGTTCTTTCTAGTCCCTCCTTAAATTGACTAGGAAATTCAAATCAATGTTTCCTACAATCTGAAAGTGACCTGAAATTGGAACTATTCTCAGAGTCAGTTATTCCTTGTGGTTACCTGTATCTGTCTTGCTGCTTTCCTTTTAAAATCTTCCTTCAATTTTAGAGAAATTGAATATAGACAAAATAACAGAGAAATTTAATGATTTCTAACTTCGTTAAGACATTAACCAGGTTTCCAAGCTTTTAAATCCATCACACTCCATTTGCACAATCCCAGTGTGCAGATCCTCACTATGCATATGTGTAGACACATCCACATACCCCAACACACACACACACACACACACACACACACACACACACAATCTTAGATGGCAAAGGGCAAGACAGAAAAGACTCAACGTGCCATAGATGCAGCTTTACAAGTTATTTTCCTCCTAGCAAATCATTGATGCATGAGAAGGCCCACTTTGAAGAGTAAAGATGAAGTAGAATTGTAGAGTTCTTATGTGAAACCCAAATTAGGCTATTATCAGCTTGAAATAAACTGTTACATATGAAAGATAACCTATACAAGCCTCATGGTGGCCAGAAGGAAAACCTATAGTAGATACACAAAAAATGTTTTCAAACATCAAAACAAACTGCTAGAGAAAGCATCAAACCACAAATGAGGGCAGCAGGAGAAGAACGAAATGGAGTGTCTCCTAAACGAGAAAATAACAGAGTTCAGGAGTACATCCTTGCCTGTCTGTAATTATTTTGCATGGAAACAGATTAAATTCTTTGATCAAATACATAGATGACTAAAAGGCTAATGGAAACAGACTGGACTATACGCTCCCTGAGGACTTTTTTTTTCAAAGACTCATACAGAGCAGGAGTGATGGAGTGAAAAGACATTGCATACAAACCAGAAGAGAGCAGGATAAAAGGTAGGACAGGAAAGAAAGTACGGGAAAACCTGAAAGCTGTTGAGACAAATGAAAACAGAAGTCGCAAGTACCAAAATTTTGTAATTTGGGAAAACCAGATCAGAGAGAAAAGTTTATAAAAACAAATGAGTTTATCAAAAAGAAGAAAGATTACAAATAAAAATGTTACCCCATGAAGTAGGAAAAAAAACTGATCTTAATGTTTAAGGAAAGAAATAGTAATAAAGATAAGTAAATTAAAAACAGAAAAACAACATGAAAGATGAGAAAAATAGAGTTCATTTTGAAAAAGCAAAATCAGCCTTTGCAAAGACTAGCCAAGATCAGAACAGGAAAGATTCAAAGAAACAAAATCAAATGTGAAAATGGAGAGGCTGAAACTTCACACAAATGTAGACACAGATTATGTTTTAACTATGTGCCAAAAACTTGGAGAAATAAATTCCTATTCACATACAACTTACTAAGACTCAATCATGAAGAAGAGGGAATCAAACAGAGCAATGAGTGAGAAAATTAAATATGTAAGGAAAGGTCTCCCATCAAAGAAAGTTCTTGACCTGATAGCAGTCATTCGTTGATGAATTTTAATAAATTGTTAAAGAACTAATGCTAATTTTTCATAAAGTCTTCCAAAATAATTACAGAATAGTTTCAAATTCTTCATGCAATGCTAGTATTAGCTTGATACTAAAGTTAGGTAAGGAAATCACAGGAAATCTACAATTCGATATACTTGATGAATATATAACAATATCAAGTGGAATTCAACAACACATTAAAAAGATTGTTCCCCATGATCAAGTATGATTTATACCTGGAATACAAACACTATTCAACATTCACAAATCAATAAGTATGTGGCACACAGAAAGAATCAAAGACAAACATGATATGATCATCTCATCAGAACAAGAGAAGCACATGATAAAAATCAACATCCCTTCATGATAAATATGTTCAACAAATTAGGTGTAGGGAGAATGGTCTTCAATGTAATAAAAGCTGTGTCTAAGAAGACCAAAGCAATGGAAGAAAAGCTGAAACCCTTTCATCAGATTAACCATGCCAACCTGATGGGATTTAGAATCACCACAGAAATGTGTTTCTTAATGTGTCTTTAGATCATTTCCAGAAAGGTTTAAGTTAAAAAGAAAGACTCGCCATGTATATAGATGACAGCATTTCATGGGCTGGGATCCTGGGCTAAATAAAAGGAAACAGTGAGCTGAGCACTAGCATTCATCTCTCTCTGCTTCCTGACTGTGGATGCAATGGAGCAGCTGCCTCACTTCCTGCTGCCATGTCTTCCCTAAGAAACCCCATGAGAACATTTTAGAACTGATAAATAAATTTAGTAAAATGGCAGAATACAAAATTGATATAGAAAAATCAATAATACTACCAATAGTAACAACTTTCCAAAGAAGAAACCAATGAAAGATTCCATTTGAAATAGGCATTAAGAAAAGTTTAAAAGCTTGGGGAAAAAAATTAACCAAGGAGTTGGAAAATCTTTACAACAAACTATAAAGTATTAAAGATACAAATAAAGTGCCATGTTGATAGATAAGAAGAAATAATATTAACAATGCCCCTTTACCCAATAATTTATCGTAAATATAGAAAAAAGTCTAAAATTCATATGAAACCACAGAAAATATCCAGGGAAATCTTGAGCAAAAGGAATAGCTGAGACATCACATTATCTGATTTCAAACTATTCCATAACTCAGTGGTAATCAAAACACCATGATAAAAGCATGAAAACAGGTGTGCTGGGCCAATAAAAAGGACCAGAGACCAAATAGATGAACCTAAGTACTTAGAGTCAGCTGAAGCTGTAGTGAGGCAGCTTATGGTGTGCATATGAAATGTGCCCCACAGGCTCCTGTTTTGACTGCCCAGTCCCCAACTTCTAGTGCTGTTTTGAAGACTGTGGAGCCTTTAGGCAGGAGGGCACCTGACTGGCAGAAGCAGGTCACTAAGAACAAGGCTTTGAAGTGTGATGCCTACCTCTCATTTCAGCCTGTGCCTTTACATCCCATCACCCACCATGTGAGCAAGCCATTGCCTTTTATTTCTGCCATGACAGAGAAACTCTGTGATATTTTCTCCACCAACATAAACCTTTTTACTCTTAAGTCTTTTCCTTTAAGATTTTGGTAACAGTGTCTATTTTGGTTACTTTTCTCCTTGCGGTGACCAAATGCTTAACAAGCATCACTTAAGAAAGGTTGTCTACGAAGTTGGGTCCACCAGAGTTCAGTGCATACACACATACATACATACACAAACACACACACACCATATATATATATATATATATAGTATATATATATATATGTGTGTATGTGTGTGTGTGTAATGATTGTAATGTCTTCCTTGGTTAATTGTTCCTTTGATAAGAATGAAGTGTCACTCTTTATCTCTTCTGATTAGTTTTAGTTTGAAGTCCAATATTAGAATTACAACTCCTGGTTGGTTTATAGTGCCATTTGCTTGTAATATTTTCTCTCACCCTTTCACCTTAAGATAGTGCCTGTCCTTGAAGGTGAGATGAGCTTCTTGCAAACAACTAAAAGATAGATTATGTTTCCTAATCCATCCTACTACCCTGTGTCTCCTGATTGGGGAGTTCAGTCCATTGATATTTAAAGTTATTATTGAGAGACCTGTATTGGTTCCCATCATTTTAGTTTCTGTTTACATTATTGGTATAACTTATTATTTCCACAGTTCTACCTTCATTTCACTTCTTTCTGTTGCTGCTTGGGTATAGTTGTTTCTTTCTTCCACTCTTTGTATTACTTCAAGTATTCTCTGAAGGGCTGGTTTTCTGTACATGAATGCTTTCAACCTATTCATGTCATGGAAGTTTTTTTTCTCTTTCAACTATAGTAGATGTTTTTGTTCAGTAAAGTATTCTGGGTAGCCATCTATATAGTCATTCAGATCTGGGTATCCTTTGATCCAAGCTCTTCGGGCTTTCATCATTTGCATTGAAAAGTCAGCTGTAATTCTGATGAGTTTTCCTTTATATGTGACTTGCTGTTTTTCTTTTGTAGCTTTCAGTATTCTCTCTTGGTTTTGAACATCTAGTGTTTTTTTACTATGATGTGGCATGGGGAGTTTCTCTCCTGCTCCTGTCTATTTTGTTTTCTGTGTGCTTTTGTATTTATATGGGCATGTCTTTCCTTAATTTGGGGAAATTTTCTTCTACAATCCTGTTGAAGATCTGGTCAATACCATTATCCTAAGATTCTTCTCTTCCTCTTTGATGCATAGGTTTGGTCTTTTCATGGTGTCCAACATTTCCTGATTATTATATTCCTGTGGTTTTATTTTTCCATAATATTTGCTTAAGTGGTCCAATTCTTCAACTTTATTGTTCAGTCTTGATATTCTATTTTCTACTTCATTCATTCTGTTGCTGAAGCTTCCTCCCATCATTTCCAGACGGATTATTGAGTGTTTCACTTCCTTCTTCATTTCAGCCTGAATTTTACTCATTATTTCTATCTCTTTTATGAATTCAGTTAGAAGTTTATACCTGGGGTTGGAGAGATGGCCTAGTGGTTGAGAGCGCCGACTGCTCTTGCAGAGGACCCAGGTTCGGTCCCCAGCATCCACATGGCGGCTGAGAGCCGTCTGGGACTCCAGTTCCGGGAGAGCTCCAGTTCCAGGGGAATCCGACACCGTCTTCTGACCTCTGCGGCATTGCGCGACACGGGTGCACAGACCTGCATGCAGACAGCACATTCATACACATAGGGAAAAATAAAATAAAATAAAAAATTTTAAAAAAAGAAGTTTATACCTATCTTCTTTTAGTTCTTTGATTTGTTTGTGTGTTCTTTAAATTTGTTGAATTCTTTGATCCTGTTTATGATTGTTCTTTTAAATTCTGTGTCTGGGGTTATGTCTAGGGTGTCCTCATTGTAGAACTCTTCTAAAGAACTGATAGTGTGGGGGCTGGAGAGATAGCCTAGCAGTTAAGAGCACCGACTGCTCTTGCAGAGGACCTGGGTTCGATCCCCAGCACCCACATGGCGGCTAAGAACCGTCTGTAACTCCAATTCCAGGAGAACTCCAGTTCCAAGGGAATCCGAGACCCTCTTCTGACCTCTGCGGCATTGCACAACACGGGTGCACAAACCTACATGCAAACAGTACACTCATACACATACAAAAATAAAAAATAAAAAAAATTTTAAAAAAAGAACTGATAGTGTTCAGTGAAGACATATCATTGGTTCTTTCCTATTAGTATTTTTTCTTTGTGATATTGGCACGTGGCTTTCTTTTGTTGTTTGTGGTTCTGGTATGAATCTCAAGTCTTGCTTTCTTGAGTTGAATGTTGTCTTAGTTTTATTTCTTGTTGTCATGATACAAAAGCAAAAGGGAGAAAGGATTTATCTGACTCACCATTATAGGTTAGAGTCCATCCTGGGGAAAGTTAGGATGGCAGGAACTCAAAATGCTAACCACATTACATCTACAGTGAAGATCATTTTCTCTACCCTTACAATGCTCAGGATCCCTGCCTAGGCAATGGTGCTACTCACAGTGGGCAGATCTTCCCACCCAGCTGATGTACTCAAGATAATCCCCCACAGACACACCCATATGCCAACGTAATGCCAATATGCCCATATGCCAAACAAACCCTCCATTCCTCTGTGGTTCTAAGTTATGTCATGTGGACAGGTAATTCTAACCTGGTAGGGATTTATTATGGTTCATAGTCTGAGAGGACACAGCCCATCATGGTAGGGAAGGCACAGCAATGAAAGCATGGGTTTGCTGGACACATTGCTTCTGCAAATAGGGAACAAAGAGAGATAAATTCTGGTTGTCAGCTGGAGTTTTGTCATTTTGTTTTTAATTAGTTTGGGATTCCAATCAAGATATAGCTTCCCTCTCAGTTAATTGCCTCTGGGAAACAGTCTCACATACACACCCATACATGTGTCTTCCTAAATCTCTGGCCATTCTAAATCTTCTTAAGTTAACAATACAGATAAACCATCACAAATCCACCCTATTTCATCTTGACATCTGAATACATCCCTTTTGACTGTGATACTCTACTCCTGGCCCTCAAAGGCCCACAGCCATCTTATAACACAAATGAACTTAATCTATATCCAAAAGTCCCCTAATCTCTTCTGAGATTCAAGGAAATCTCTTAACTGTAAACCCCTATAAAACAAACAAGCAAGTTACATACTTCCAGTGTACAATGCCATTCCAAATAAGAACTTGTCACCCTCTATAGAGAAACCACAGTTTGCGGATTAGCATACCATCCAAGCATCTGTGTCTATGCTCACAGCTTAGCTTGACACAATAAGTGGTACTGCTTAAATGCCTGTACATCCAATAGCTTGAGCTTTGTTAGTATGACTGAAAAGGGTATCACTGTGAAAGCTGTCAATCAGTGAAGGGAAACAAACTGAACAGACCGGAGTCCAAAATGACAACTCCAAAGAAATTAGACTGTTTTCTTCTCACCCACTTGTGCCCCTTTCCCAAAGCCTAGGGAACAAACTGCGGAAGAAGAGGCGTGGTAGATTGTAAGGGCTGTGGAGAGATAGGGGTGAATCATGAGACTATAGGAATATAGTCTGGACACCTGATTGATCAACATGCCTGTGCATAAAAGCTTCTCCAACTGGACTATGGGAACCTTGGGTTGTTCAAAATTTGGACATAGATACTTACAAAATGCACCAATTACTTAATTGTATGACATACTGAGTAACATCATTGTTATCTGCAAACAACTGTGTCATTGTATTGTAGAATCCCTTAAAAATAAAAAATAAAAAAAATAAAAAAAATAAAAAAAAAGAAAGTTTAGACACACTAGACTGAAATGCAACAAGGCAAACACTAGCCTCTGAAGCTCAATATGCAGCTTCAGGTTCATGATGGCACCATCTGTACCCCAGTCAGCATGGAAAGCCCCATCCCTCCAAATCTGTTTTTTGCAGTACATGTGAATTGTCCTTTGAGCTGGTTGTATTGGAACTTGCAGCTTTCCTCAGCAAGTATCCATGCTTATGGCATCTCTCATCTCTTGGGATTTCCACTATAGCTTCACACAGCCCACTCTAGAGCTCAAGGAAAGGAATCTGACCTTGCTTCACATGCTTTCTAGACTACGGTGAAAGCCTCCAGAGCCCCCCTCACCCTTGCATTCTGCACACCTGCCCAGCTGTGCGTACTGTCAGGTTCCACTGCAGTGGTGTAGGCACTCTCATTTGTACCACAGCTAGTGACCTCTGTGTGCTTTTGTGGCTGAACCCTGGAAATTATTTCCCTACGTCACTGTTTCCCAGTGTGCAAGGTTAGAAGCTTTATCTTTTCAGCCATTCTCTTTTCAAATAAATGGCACTTGAGAGGGTTGCTGTTGTTGAGGTTCATTTGTTTGTGGGTTTTTTTTTTTAATTTTTGAGACAGAGAATCACTCTGTGGATCAGACAGGCCTAGAACTAGATTGCTTAAGTTGATCTTGAATTCATGACAATCCTCTTGTCTCAGTGCCCAGAGTGCTCAGATTATAGGATCAGCCAACACATCTGGATCAAATTAGTATTTTTCAAAGGCGTTTTTAAGCCTATACCCTGGAGCTTTGAATAGGCAAGATATTGCCTTCAAGGAACCCTTCCTGGTACTCTAGTAGCCTGGCTGTCTTTAACAGTGTTGGTCTCTCTAACAATTACAGATACTTTGTCCATACCTTTGTTCATAGCTTTAAACTTGCTCACACTTCTTTATTCACAAAACTGGAAGGTTATCATGTCCTACACCATGTTTTCACTCCCGTTGTAAATCTTGGTGACTTCAGGGAGCAATGACCATGCTGCACTGAAATTCCCCCTGCTAAACAAATTGTTCTGTTACTTTTGAATTAACCCTCACTTGAGTTTTAAGACACAGAATGCAGTTGGATTCCTTCCAGAGAATAACAGGCATGGTATCTGGTCCTGTTTGCAATAGAAATCTGCTCCCTTCTGAAACCTCGTGAGTCTGACCTTCACTATCTACGTGTATGAGAACCCAGTCTTTGACCTCTCACTGGAATCACACACCAGGCTCTGCTGACAGCATTCTGGGGCTTTTCTGGCCCACAGCACCAAACTTTCACATTCATCCCACAAACCAGTTCCAAAGCTTTCAAACCATGTGGTCACAGCAACAGCCCCAGTTCTCAGTACCAATTTTCTATATGAGATACTTTTGGGGTGTTGTGCCTGACAAATGTCTGACAAGAAACAGTTTGAGGGAAGAATAATTTATTTTGGCTCAGAGTTTAAGGTGATATAGTACATAATAGGGGCAGGGGTGGGAGGAGCCATGGTGGCAGGGACATAAGGTAGCTTGTCACAGTATGTCCACAGTCATGAAACATAGAGATATAATGGTTACTACTCAGCTGGCTGGCTGGCATTCTTTTCTCTCAACTCTCATCTATGAAGCTTCCTCATACAACAGAGGGCCATGAACACAGAAGGCTACAACTGGCCTTCTGTGTAGATAAGAGTCTTCAGGAGATGCGCACACAGCTCATGGCATGAGTGGACTTCACCTTGTCCTGCACAACAACAGCCTGCAAAAGATCAGGTGAGCCCTACCTTCCTGGGTGCTTTGGGCACCCCTGTGCTCCATGGAGGCTCGGTATCACGTGGGACCTTCTGACCTTCAGGTCACAGCATGCAATGTGGGCAGAGTCAGATGCACACACAGCTCAACACCAGCTCGTGGCATGAGTTGGCCAAAAGGGTACTGGTGCAGGCCAAGGTAGCAAACCCCACTCTCCCACTCTCCCCCTTCACCCTGGGGGAGCAATGGTGCAGAGGATCTAGCAGGTGCAGTATTAGTGATTATAGTCTGTGCAGCCAACATTGAGGCACCAGAACCCAAAGAAACAAAGAAACAAATACACATGTCAAAGACACACAAAACAAAATGGGAAAAGCTCATAAAAAATCCACACTGAACTCTACCAACCCTATAGAAGATTCCTACAATGAGATCTCCCTGTAAGGAAACCAAGACATGGACTTTAGAAGAAAAATTGAGGACATATTCAAAGAAATTAGAGAACTAAGGGAAGAGAATGAAAAACTCAAGAAGTACCAAGAGGGTGATAATGACAAACATTGAAAAGAACTAAGGGGAGAGATTGAAAAACTCCAGAAGGAAGTGGAAATGCTGAAAAGAGCCCAGGCTGAAATGAAAAAAGAAAATGACCAAAGAACCAAGGAGCTACAAGATGAGAATGACAGGCTCCAGAAGGAAGTGGAAATGCTGAAAAGAGCCCAGGCTGAAATGAAAAAAGAAAATGACCAAAGAACCAAGGAGCTACAAGATGAGAATGACAGGCTCCAGAAGGAAGTGGAAATATTAAAAAGAAATCACAGGATGAAATGAAAAAGGAAATTGAACATTCATCCAATCAACAGGAAAGGATGGGAAAAAGCCTCAGAAGCAGAATGGAAGAAGCAGAAAAAAGAATATGAGACCTGAAGGATAACATGGACCAACTAGAATGCTGAAGTAAAGATTTTGAAAAATTTTTAAAAACACAAGAGTGGAACAACCAGGAAATGTGGGACACTATGAAAAGACCAAACCCCCGCATCATAGGGATAGAGGAAGGAGAAGAATCCCAAGACAACACTATTGACCAGATCTTCAACAAGATAATAGAAGAAAATTTCCTGAAACTGAAAAAAGACAATCCCATACAAATACAAGAAGCAGACAGGACCAGAAAAGAAATTCCCCACATTATATAATTGTTAAAACACTAGATGCTCAAAACAAAGACAAAATACTGAAAGCCACAAGAGAAAAACAACAAGTTACATGTAAGGGGAAACCCATCAGAATCACAGCTGACTTCTCAGTGCAAACTATGAAAGCTAGAAGAATGTGGACCACAGTATTCCCAGTACTAAATGACTTTAGATGCCAACCCAGACTACTATCCCAGCAAAAATATCAATTATAGTTGAAGAAGAAAGAAGAATCTTTCACGACATGAACAACATGAAAGAATACATGTCAAAGAAACCAACACTAGAAAATCCTCAAAAGCAATCCAAAGAACAGAGGAAAGGAGCAACTATCCCTAAGCAATTAAATAGAGAAATCAACAAAAGCATAACAAAGTAAATACAAACCTAGACCAAGAATGCAAACAAAAATTAAGGTGAAAGGAAACAACCCACATCTCTCAATAATAACCTTAAATACTAATGGTCTAAACTCCCCAATCAAAAGATATAGACTGGGAGAATGGATTAGGAAACTGAAACCTTCTATATGCTGTCTAAAGAAACCCATCTCACCCTCAAGGACAGACACCACCTTAGAGTGAAAGGATGGAAAACATATTCCAAGCGAATGGTACCAAGAAACAAGCCAGACTGGCTATTCTAATATTAGACAAAACAGATCTCAAGGTAAAACTAATCAGAAGAGACAAAGAGGGCTGTTACATCTTTGGCAAAAGAACAATGAACCATGAAGACTTCACAATCTTAAATGTCTATGCACCAAACTCTGGTGCACCTAACTTTATAAACACTACTCTGCAGAACCTCAAGACACAGATTAATCCTAACACACTAATAGTGGGGGACTTCAACACCCCACTGAGCCCCTTGGATAGATCAACAGGACAAAAAATAAACAGAGAGACATCAGAACTGAACAATACAATACAACAAATGGACCTCACAGACATCTACAGAATATTCCACCCAAACACCAGAGAATATACTTTCTACTCAGCATCTCATGGAACATTCTCCAAAGTTGACCACATACTGGAGTACAAAAGGAACCCCAACAAATACAAAAGGATAGAAACTATTCCATGCATTCTATCAGACCACAGTGCAATAAAGCTCAATATGAACACCAGAATAAGTCCAACTAGCTACAAAACACATGGAGACTAAAAAACATAATCCTGAATAATGAATGGATCAGGGAAGAAATAAAGAGTGAAATAAAAGTATTCATGGAACTGAATGAAAAAGACAATACAACACAACAGAACCTGTGTGATATGTTAAAGCAGTCTTGAGAGGGAAATTTATAGCCCTAAGTGCCCAAAAAAAAAAAAAAAAAAAAAAAAGAAAGGGAACAAATGAACAATCTTGCACCACAGCAATGGTTATAGCATGCACAAGACCCATTCAAACTCAGTCAGACAAAAACAAACAAAAAAAGCAGCCTATAACTGGGGAAATGGACAGCAGGCCCCAACTTTAGTCAAAAACTATTGGTAGCTAATTACCGCTGGGTGAGGAAGAATTGATCTTTGTTATGGGACAGACTTTAGATAGGCAGACTTGACCCCAGTGGATGTACTTGCCAGAGGGATATCTGGGTACACTATCGTGACACATTAGGCCTTAATATATATGATAGGAGGATCCATTGGGGGATGTGGATGGAGGAGGGTGTATGAAGATGATTAAGATGTTTTATATGAAATGGATGCACAAAAGTTCAATAAAAAATACATTAAAAATGGGGTTTTGCCCCTCAGTTAATCCTCTCAGGAAACATCCTCACTTACACATCCAAATGCGTGTCCTACTAATACCCTAGGCATTTTGTTATGTTATTGTTTTCTAATTTTCATTTGATATATGCATTGTATGTGGTATTATGTTACAAAAAGATTTTTTGCACACATTTCTTAATACGGTGAAGTTAACAACCATCATTAAGCATCACAGGGACACAAGGTAACACTAGTATCAAGAACATAGGCAAAATAATGTACTCTCTCTGGGCTGGAGAGATAGCCTAGCGGTTAAGAGCGCCAACTGCTCTTACAGAAGACCCGGGTTCAGTCTCCAGCACCCACATGGCAGCTGAGAACCGTCTTTAACTCCAGTTCCAGGAGAACTCCAGTTCCAGGGGAATCTGACACCCTCTTCTGACCTCCGCGGCATTGCACAACACGGGTCCACAAACCTGCATGCAGACAGTACATTCATACACATAGAAAATAAATAAATAAAAATTAAAAAAATAATGTACTCTCTCTTCAATAAATGGATGTCTATGTGCAAAAGAATGATATTAGACCTTACTTCATACACAAAATGGTTTAAAATGGATTAATGATTTATACATAAAACTTGAAACTATAGAACTCCTAGAAGTACACATGGGAAAAACAATGCAGCATTGGTCTAGGTTACAATTTTGGGTTGACATGTGACTTTAAAAGAGCTAGCAACAGCCAGATATGATGGCACATGCCCTTAATTCCAGCACTCAGGAAACAGAGGCAAGAAGAGCTCTATGAGTTCAAAACCAGCCTGGTCTTTGTAATAAGTTTCAGGACCGCCAGGGCTACACAGTAAGACTTTGTCTCAAAAAACTTAAAAAGTGAAAACATCAAAAACAAAAAACAATGTGGAATTACATAAAAATCAAAAGTTCTGCATGACAAAGAAAAACAAGTTCCATATATTAATGGGAAGGAAATGTTTTCATACTGTACATCTGATAAGGGTTAATATCCAAAATATAAAAGGAACACAATTAACTTTTAGTTTTATAAGGAATGCAATCTAAGAAATAGGCAAAGGACCTGAATAGGCATTTCTCAATAAGACATAATTTTACTAACATCGCCGGGCATGGTGGCGCATGCCTTTAATCCTAACACTTGGGAGGCAGAGGCAGGCGGATCTTTGTGAGTTCAAGGCAAGCCTGGTCTACAAAGTGAGTTCCAAGACAGCTGGGGCTACAGGGAGACCCTGTCTCGAAAAGACCAAAAAAAAAGAAATACTAACATCTAACAGTAACATTAAAAATGTTTATCTTGAATGATCATCAGGGAGATGATAATTAAAGCCACAGTAAGATACTATCTCATACTTATAGAATGACTATTATCAAAAAGGCTAAAGATAGTGTTTACAAGACTATAGAGAAATGGGGACCTTGTACACTGTTGATGAGCATCTAAATTAGTATAGCCATTATAGAAAACAGTATAGAGTTTCCTCAAAAACAGAAAAATAGAATTATCATATGCATCAACAATCCCAATTTTTTTTATTGGTGCTTTGTGCATTTCATACATCATTTTCCAATTCAGTTCAGGCATATTTCCCTTTCCCTTCCCCCCTACCCCCACCCCATCCCAGATCATGCATTTTGACATAACTGTCCTGCATCTTTCTCTCAGTTTTTTTTTTCATTTTTTAGCTATAAGTGATGATCCGTGAGTACAAGCATCCTTCATATGAAACCAATTTGCAGGCTGTTGTGCCCAAACCCTCACAGCCCCACCATCCAGCGGGGGCTGAGGGGTTGTATGTTCAATCAAGTTGATCAAATAAGTGTCCAGACTACATTGCTGTAGTTTCACCATTCACCCCAATCGCAGCCCTTACATTCTACCACACCCCCTCTTCCACAGATTGTTCCCTAGGCTTAGAAAAGGGGCACAGGTGGATGAGAAGCAGAACAGTCCACTCTCTCTGGAGCTGTTGTCTTGGACTCTGGTCAATTCTGGCTGTTTCCTTTCATGGGCTGACAGTTTGTCCAGGAATAACCTTTTGATCCTACTAATGAAGCACAAGCAGTTAGATATATAGGTATTTAAACAGAACTAATAGTTATGGTTGGTTACTTTGGTATAGACACATATGTTTGGATGATATGTGTCTATCCAAACATATCATAACAATCCCACTTTTTAATGGGTAGTATTAATTTTCAACAGAATCACTCAAGAGACAAGCTTCTTGGCATGCCTGTAGGAGGTTGTCATGATTATGTTAATTATGAAGGAAGAACCATCTGAATTGAGGATGGGATGGTTCCCTGGGCAGGGGATCCTGGACTATAAGAGAGGAGAGAGGGGGCTGAGCAGGAGTGTGCATTCTCTGCTCTCTGCCCCTCAGTTATGGATGTGATGTGACCAGCTCCCTGGAGCCACCTCAATGGACTGTCTCCTTGATCTATGAGCCAGAGTACTTTCTCCCTTAAATTGTTTTTGTCAGGGTATTTTGTCAAAGCAAAAAGAAGAGAAACTAATGTACACTAATAGGTATTCACTTAAAAGATCTGATATCAGAATGTTAAAGAAATATTTACACACACACACACATATATATAGATATGTGTGTGTATATATGTTTGTGTGTGTGTGTGTAAATATATATAATATATATTGTGGCCTTATTCACAACAGCCAAGTTAGGGATTTAACTTAAGTGTCCAATGAATAGATCTTTTATGGTTTGTGTAGGGAAAGGGGGTGCTACACAGCCTGGAAAGTTGAAGAAGTTCTGTCATTTACAAGATGGATGGAACTGAAGAACTATTGTTATGCTGAATAAAAGAAGCAAAACAGAGAAAGGTGGTCACTGCCATTCTTATTTATATCTGAAATCTGAAACAGCCAAATTCACAGAAGCAGAGAGGAGAATGGTGGTACCAGAGATGGGTGTGCAGAGATGGGTGAGCAGAGATGGGTGTGCAGAGACGGGGTGTGTAGAGATGGGTGTGCAGAGACGGGGTGTACAGAGATGGGTGTGCAGAGATGGGGTGTGCAGAGGTGGGTGTGCAGAGATGGGTGTGCAGAGATGGGTGTGCAGAGATGGAGTGCGCAGAGGTGGGTGTGCAGAGATGGGTGTGCAGAGATGGGTGTGCAGAGATGGGGTGTTCAGAGTGGGGGGGAAGAGATGGGCATGCAGAGATGAGTGTGCAGAGATGGGTGTGCAGAGATGGGGTGTGCAGAGGTGGGTGTGCAGAGATGGTGTGTGCAGTGATGGGTGTGCAGAGATGGGTGTGCAGAGGTGGGGTGTTCAGAGATGGGTGTGCAGAGATGGCTGTGCAGAGATGGCTGTGCAGAGATGTGGTGTGCAGAGATGGGTGTGCAGAGGTGGGTGTGCAGAGATGGGGTGTGCAGAGATGGGTGTGCAGAGGTGGGTGTGCAGAGATGAGGTGTGCAGAGGTGGGGTGTGCAGAGATGGGGTGTGCAAACATGGGTGTGCAGAGATGGGGTGTGCAGAGGTGGGCATGCAGAGATGGGTGTGTGGAGATGGGGTGTGCAGAGGTGAGGCATGCAGAGATGGGCATGGAGAGATACGTGTGCAGAGGTGGGTGTGCAGAGATGGTGTGTGCAGTGATGGGTGTGCAGAGATGGGGTGTTACAGGTGGGTGTGCAGAGTTGGGTGTGCAGAGATGGGGTGTGCAGAGATGGGGTGTGCAGAGATGGGTGTGTGAGATTGGGTGTGCAGAGATGGGGTGTGCAGAGTTGGGTGTTCAGAGATGGGTATGAGAGATGGGTGTTCAGAGTTGAGTGTGCAGAGACGGGGTGTGCAGAGATTGGGGTGTGTACAGGTGGGTGTGCAGAGTTGGGTGCGCAGAGATGAAGTGTGCAGAGATGGGTGTGCAGAGATGGGGTGTGCAGAGAAGGGTGTGCAGAGACACGGTGTGCAGAGATGGGTGTGGAGAGATGGGTGTTCAGAGATGAGTGTGCAGAGAAGAGGTGTGCAGAGATGGGGTTTGCAGAGATGGGTGTGCAGAGATGGATGTACAGAGATGGGGTGCACAGAGATGGGGTGTGCAGAGATGGGTGTGCAGAGATGGGGTGTACAGAGATGGGGTGTACAGATGTGGGGTGTACAGAGATGGGTGTGCAGAGACAGGTGTGCAGAGACAGGGTGTGCAGAGATGGGTGTGCAGAGATGGATGTGTGAAGAGGTGGGGTGTGGAGAGATGGGATGTGTA
Source organism: Rhizomys pruinosus (assembly GCA_009823505.1). NCBI lineage: Eukaryota > Metazoa > Chordata > Mammalia > Rodentia > Spalacidae > Rhizomys > Rhizomys pruinosus. The sequence goes on from VZQC01007611.1 coordinate 6,003,633, forward strand.
GAGGTGGGGTGTGCAGAGATGGGGTGTGTAGAGGTGGGGTGTGCAGAGATGTGTGTGCAGAGATTGGGTGTGCAGACATGGGTGTGCAGAGATGGGGTGTGCAGAGATGGGGTGTACAGAGATGGGGTGTACAGAGATAGGTGTGCAGAGACGGTGTGCAGAGACAGAGTGTGCAGAGATGGAGTGTGCAGAGATGGGGTGTGCCGAGATGGATGTGGAGATATGGGTGTGCAGAGACAGGTGTGCAGAGGTGGGTGTGCAGAGATGGGGTGTGCAGACATGGGTGTGCAGACGTGGTGTGCAGAGTTGGGATGTACAGAGATGGTGTGTGCAGAGACAGGGTGTGCAGAGATGGGGTGTGCAGAGACGGGGTGTGTAGAGACGGGATGTACAGAGACAGGGTGTGCAGAGATGGGTGTGCAGAGATGGGTGTGCAGAGATGGGGTGTGCAGAGATTGGGTGTTCAGAGATGGGTGTGCAGAGATGGGGTGTGCAGAGATGGGTGTGCAGAGATGGGGTGTGTACAGGTGGGTGTGCAGAGTTGGGTGTGCAGAGGTGGAGTGTGCAGAGATGGGTGTGCAGAGACATGGTGTGCAGAGATGGGTGTGCAGAGACAGAGTGTGCAGAGATGGGCGTGCAGAGATGGGGTGTGCCGAGATGGATGTGGAGATATGGGTGTGCAGAGACAGGTGTGCGTGGGTGTGCAGAGATGGGGTGTGCAGACATGGGTGTGCAGACGTGGTGTGCAGAGTTGGGATGTACAGAGATGGTGTGTGCAGAGACAGGGTGTGCAGAGATGGGGTGTGCAGAGACGGGGTGTGTAGAGACGGGATGTACAGAGACAGGGTGTGCAGAGATGGGTGTGCAGAGATGGGTGTGCAGAGATGGGGTGTGCAGAGATTGGGTGTTCAGAGATGGGTGTGCAGAGATGGGGTGTGCAGAGATGGGTGTGCAGAGATGGGGTGTGTACAGGTGGGTGTGCAGAGTTGGGGTGTGCAGAGGTGGGTGTGGAGAGATGGTGTGTGCAATGATGGGTGTGCAGAGATGGGGTGTGTACAGGTGGGTGTGCAGAGTTGGGTGTGCAGAGGTGGAGTGTGCAGAGATGGGTGTGCAGAGACATGGTGTGCAGAGATGGGTGTGCAGAGACAGAGTGTGCAGAGATGGGCGTGCAGAGATGGGGTGTGCCGAGATGGATGTGGAGATATGGGTGTGCAGAGACAGGTGTGCGTGGGTGTGCAGAGATGGGGTGTGCAGACATGGGTGTGCAGACGTGGTGTGCAGAGTTGGGATGTACAGAGATGGTGTGTGCAGAGACAGGGTGTGCAGAGATGGGGTGTGCAGAGACGGGGTGTGTAGAGACGGGATGTACAGAGACAGGGTGTGCAGAGATGGGTGTGCAGAGATGGGTGTGCAGAGATGGGGTGTGCAGAGATTGGGTGTTCAGAGATGGGTGTGCAGAGATGGGGTGTGCAGAGATGGGTGTGCAGAGATGGGGTGTGTACAGGTGGGTGTGCAGAGTTGGGTGTGCAGAGGTGGAGTGTGCAGAGATGGGTGTGCAGAGACATGGTGTGCAGAGATGGGTGTGCAGAGACAGAGTGTGCAGAGATGGGCGTGCAGAGATGGGGTGTGCAGAGTTGGGTGTGGAGAGATGGGTGTGCAGAGACGGGTGTTCAGAGATGAGTGTGCAGAGATGGGGTGTACAGAGATGGGGTGTGCAGAGACAGAGTGTGTAGAGATGGGTGTGCAGAGACGGGGTGTGCAGTGACGGGGTGTGCAGCAGTGGGGTGAGCAGAGATGGGGTGTGTAGAGATGGGTGTGCAGAGATGGGTATTCAGAGATGAGTGTGCAGAGACAGGATGTGCAGAGATGGGTGTGCAGAGATGGAATGTGCAGAGATGAGGTGTGCAAAGATGGGGTGTGCAGTGGTGGGGTGTGCAGAGATGGGGTGTGCAGTGATGGGGTGTGCAGATGTCGGGTGTGCAGAGATGGTGTGTGCAGAGATGGGTGTGCAGAGACAGGGTGTGCGGAGGTGGGTGTATAGAGACGGGGTGTGCAGAGGTGGAGTGTACAGAGATGGGTGTGCAGAGATGGGTGTGCAGAGATGGTGTGTGCAGAGATGGTGTGTGCAGAGATGGGGTGTGCAGAGGCGGGTGTGCAGAGATGGTGTGTGCAGTGATGGGTGTGCAGAGATGAGGTGTGCAGAGGTGGGGTGTGCAGAGCTGGGTGTGCAGAGGTGGGGTGTTCAGAGATGGGTGTGCAGAGATGGCTGTGCAGAGATGTGGTGTGCAGAGATGGGTGTGCAGAGGTGGGTGTGCAGAGGTGGGTGTGCAGAGGTGGGTGTGCAGAGATGGGGAGTGCAGAGGTGGGGTGTGCAGAGATGGGTGTGCAGAGATGGGTGTGCAGAGATGGGTGTGCAGAGATGGGGTGTGCAGAGATGAGTGTGCAGAGATGGGTTTGCAGAGATGGGGTGTGCAGAAATGCTGTGTGCAGAGATGGGGTGTGCAGAGATGGGGTGTGTAGAGGTGGGGTGTGCAGAGGTGGGGTGTCTAGAGATGGGGTATACAGAGATGGGGTGTGCAGAGATTGGTTGTTCAGAGATGGGTGTGCAGAGATGGGGAGTGCAGAGATGAGTGTGCAGAGATGGGGTGTGCAGAGATGGGGTGTGTAGAGGTGGGTGTGTAGAGGTGGGTGTGCAGAGATGGGTGTGCTGAGATGGGGTGTGCAGAGATGGGTGTGCAGAGATGGGTGTGCAGAGATGGGTGTGCAGAGATGGGTGTGCAGAGATAGGGTGTGTACAGGTGGGTGTACAGAGTTGGGTGTGCAGAGATGAGTGTGCAGAGATGGGGTGTGCAGAGATGGGTGTGCAGAGATGGGTGTGCAGAGATGGGTGTGCATAGGTGGGGTGTGCAGAGATGGATTGTGCAGAGATGGGGTGTGCAGAGATGGATTGTGCAGAGAAGGGGTGTACAGAGATGGGGCGTGTAGAGGTGGGTGTGCAGAGTTAGGTGTGCAGAGATGGGGTGTGCAGAGATGGGTGTGTAGAGATGGGTGTGCAGAGATGGGTGTTCAGAGAAGGTGGGAGTGAAAATCAGGACAATCTCAATCACACTGAGGAATATATTGGATTTTTTGAGCCACGGTCTCTACCTGGCCTGGGACTGGGTATGGATACGGGGTTGGACTTGATCTCTACGATTTGCCTGCCTCTGCCTCCTGAGTGCTATGATCAGAGGCATGCACCACCACGCCCAGCTATACATTTGATATTTGTGATTCATTCTACAACACAGTGAATATAGCTAATAATTCACCATGTATATTTGAATATAAATCCGAATCTCAAAATTCAAATATTCTCTTTACAGAGAAATGTCAAATGTTTGACGTGATAATTAAATAACTTTCTTAATCATCCAACGTTCTATTAAAAATTACATTCATTGAATACCATAAATATACTCAACTATAATTTGTCAAAATGTGATTTAAAATTTTTTAAATGTCCAGACAGCTCTAGTTTATGAAGATACAAAGGTGAGAAAAAAAAACAATTATCTGATTTGTTATCGAAAGAAACCAGATTAAGTATGCAGTTCAGTGCTAGAATGCTTGCTGGCCTTGCGTGCTCTAGGCCCTGAGTTTGATATTTAGTAACAAAAGAAAAAGAAGTGGGGGGGAAGAGAATGAGAAAGCAGGGAAGATGGAGGGAGGGAGGCAAGGAAGGAAAGAAGAAAGGAAGGAGGTGGGAGAAAGAAGAAGAAAGGTGTAAGGGAAATTTCCTCTTCTAGCTTTCTTTCCCCTACTATCTTGGGTTAAACACTTGTATATAGTGAGTACATTGGTTACAATATTTCCATTATTTTTTTCCTTTTTTTTAATTGATGCTTTGTGTATTTCATACATCATTTTCCAATTCATTTCAGGCATATTTCCCTTTCCCTTCCCCCTACCCCACCCCACCCCATCCCAGATCATGCATTCTGCCATAACTGTCCTGCAAAAAAAAAAAAAAGACAAATATACAATGAAGTGCACAATTAAAAAAAACAATATTTCCATTAAAATAAAGGTGCTTTTTTTAAAAAAAGTATTTCATTGCTTTGAACAGTTTCACTCCATATTCAGGCAAGTGAATTTTCATAAACTGCACATTAAGTGCGAGCAGACAGTGAGCTAGCAGTGGTGGCTCACACCTGCAATCCCACACGGAGGTCAGAGCACAGAGGTAGCCTGGCCTACATACACAGCCAGACTGCTCCTCGACCACACACACACACACACACACACACACACACACACACACGCACATACACACCAAGAAAAGAACTATGTCCAGTCTTTGTGAGAAAACGCCACTCTAGTTACTCTGTGCCGCTATGATAAAACACCAATAAAAGCAACTTGGGAGAAGGAAGGATTTATTTCACCTTACAGGCTTAAAGCCCATCATGGAAGGAAGGCAAGGCAGGGACTCAGGGCAGGAACCTGGAGGCAGGAACTGAAAGGCAGATAGACATGCTTACCAGCTTCCTCCTCTGGCCTGTACCCAGCCTGCTTTCTTTTTTTATTTTTTAGAAAAGCTTCAACATTTGAAACTTCTTTTTTATTTTATTTATTTATTTTCTATGTGTATGAATGTACTGTCTGCATGCAGGTCTGTGCACCTATGTCGTACAATGCCACAGAGGTCAGAAGGGGGTGTCGGATTCCCCTGGAACTGAAGTTCTCCTGGAATTGGAGTTACAGATGGTTCTCAGCCACCATGTGGGTGCTGGGGATCGAACCCGGGTCCCCTGAAGAGCAGTCGGTGCTCTTAACCGCTAGGCTATCTCTCCAGCCCCCCAGCCAGCTTTCTTATACAACCCAGGGCCATGTGCCCAGGGTGGCACTGTTCACAGCGGGCTGGGTCATCTCATGTCACTCAACAACTAAGAAAACACTTCACAGACATCACCACAGACCAGTCTGATAAAGAATGTTCCCCAAATGATGTTCCCTTTTCTCAGGTGTGTCAAGATGACACCCAAAATATCCATCATAACTAGTGTTGTCCCTCTTGTAAGAAAACCACACAGAATGTGACAGCCTTGAGCTGTTCCTGAGTTCCATTCTCCCTTTGCTTGCTCTGCCCTTTGGTCAATAGATTGCCTTTGCCTTGGGGGTGGACAGGAGAATTTCACTTCTTCTGTATCATTAATGAGTAGGGCGTTCTTGCCTTAATGTCACAGGCATTTCAGTTCCTCCAACCAGGTAGGGCTCTTTGTTTTTAAAACCCACACCAAATGTCACAGTCTGTGTCGAGTAGAGCTGTCTTTGTCAGCAACATGAAAAGAAGTCATTTTTCTCCAAAGGGAGCAGCCTCATGCCCTCCCCACCCCTCTTCCACACAGCACACAAGACAGCAAAGAGTGTACAGTACTATTTATGGAAATCATTTACAATGCACTTGGACCTCGGGCAGTCAGTGCTGGCCAGCTCTGCTCGCACCTGCAGGAATCCGTCAGCCTGATGCACCGACACCGGTGCAGTAAGGCCTCATGTTTTTATCGTCCTACTGGAACCTCATCTCTGTTGCTACAATAAAGAGCTTTACTTCAGAACAGAATGATTATTTGCAAGGATATGCTGAAGCTAGAAAATTGGTTTATGCCTCAAGGAGCTACGAATATAGAAAACAAAAAAAAAACAAAAACCCAATCTCTAAAGTGGGTTCTCTTGCTGCACTGATTTTTGGAGGTAAAAAGCACCAGACAAAGATTAAAATGCCTTTCAGACAGAAAGTTATCTAAATGGGTTTTGATTAACCACAAAATCTTTTCAGAAAGTTGCTAAAATAATAGACCTGGGTTTAAATCTAGGAAGAGGTTAGATAATTGATACTTAAGACAATATTCAAGTACAAAAGCCCGTATTTTAGATATATATGCTGGGAATTCATAGGAGAGGAAGAACACACACACAGCTCTCATTTTTTAAATACTTTGCTTGATTTTTCTACTTGAGTTCAATCACTCATCACTCCATGCCTTCTGCATAGCACACGCTCTGCTTGGAGCTAGGGAGACCCTAGTCCTCTATGGGAGAAAGGCAAGGAGACAGGCCGTTAATGCAGAATAGTGGAGCTTTAACTAGGATGTTATTGGATCCCATGGGAGGCATCCCTCCTGAAGCTAAGAGCAAAAACAATTGTCTCACGCCTTTAAATTGCAAAACATGTACAAATTACTTAGCAAAGTCAGGGAAGTGCAGTGACTACAATATAGAAGACAGAATATAGTATTCTGTCAGTACAACATGTCTTGGATAACCAACAAAGCAACACAGCAACCTAGCTGCTCTGAAACCACACTGCTCACCCATCAGACAGGGTTTATCTCCCCTGCTGAACCCAAGCCTTCCACTCTTCCTGACCTTATACCTGGGGTTCCCTTTTAATTTTTGCTTTTGCCTCACCCATCTGTCACTCGATTCCCTATCAAATGTGTATCATGCTGGGTTTTAATCTATTTCTAATCTAATTGGCAGCACACTGACCTACACCTTCTCTGCACCACCTGAAGCAGAGCAGAAGCTTCTTCTTTCTTTTTTTCATTTTTTTATTGATGCTTTTTGTATTTCATACATCATTTTCCAATTCAGTTCAGGCATATTTCCCTTTCCCTTCCCCCGACCCCACCCCACCCCATCCCAGATCATGCATTCTGCCATAACTGTCCTGCATCTTTCTCTCAGTTTTTTTTTCATTTTTTAACAATAAGTGATTATTTATGAGTACAAGCATCCTTCATGTAAAACCAATTTGCAAGCAGTTGTGCCCAAACCCACACAGCCCATGGGTCCCACCATCCAGCAAGTGGGGATTGTATGGTCAATTAAGTTGATCAAATGAGTGTCCAGACTATATTGCCGTAGTTTCACCATTCACCCCAATCACAGCCCTTACATTCTACCTCACCCCCTTTCTTCTGCAGATTGTTCCCTTAAGTCTTAGAAAAGGGTCACAGCTGGATGAGAAGCAAAACAGTCTACTTTATCTGCAGCTGTTGTCTTGGCCTCTGGTCACTTCTGTGTTTCCTTTCATGGGCTGACCAGTTGCCCAGGAGCACCTTTCCATCCCTACTCCCGAAGCCCAAGCAATTCGATATATAGGTATTTCAACAATACTAATTATTAGTGGTAGGTTATTTTGGTATAGACACAGCTGTTGGGATGGTATGTGGATCCAGGACTACATTTTTTTCTTATCTACACATACCTTCCACATGTCACTCTTTCTTGAATTATTATGATTTTCTGAACCTAACGTCCATCTGCAGATGTGAAACTTAACCTGGCATTCTGCTTTCTAGTCAGGATCATTAGGTACCCATTATAGAGAGCCCCTCCTTTCAAGCAAGGGCCCCATTCACTCACACATTTCTCTATCCAAAGCCTTCACTTCTATCCTAGCCAACACTTAAAATTGCTCAGGTGAATCCAGAATGTTCACTGGCCCCCCATGTCACATTGACAAATCAAACCATGGTCAATTCTCCATCTAACAACAGTGTAATTTGGTGTTTTAACAATTTAGGAATGAAAACAAGTGTTAATTTGTAACCTACTTATTACCAAATTATTTAAAGCTCTATGGATCAAGTTATTTTTCCATAAGTAAACTGAGCTTAAAAGTGGTCAAGATCTCACTGCTAATGTATATGAACTCGAGTTAATGTAACTCTAAAGTTTGTGGTCTTTAACCTAAACAATAATAAACATTTCTTTTTTTTTTTTTTTTTTTTTTGGTCTTTTGAGACAGGTCTCCTGTGGCCCCAGCTGTCCTGGAACTCACATTGTAGACCAGGCTGGCCTTGGAACTCACAAAATCCGCTGCCTCTTCCTCCCAAGTGCTAGGATTAAAGGCGTGCGCCACCACACCCGGCACAATATAACATTTCTAAATTAACCATCAATGTAGGGACTATTACTATTATCAATTACTACCAAAAACCTACATTATTATCAATAATCTTTCATTTATTAAGTACTATTTGGGATGATTTACCAAATGCCAAATAAAAGGTATGGAAGGGGAGAGAGGATTGGGAATACTCAGTATATCCTAAAACTATGGAAAAGACCAGATCCCACAGATACAGGAAGGCCCCAAGTTGAAAGAACTACAAAAACTAAACTCAAACCTAAAAATTACAGTGAACACGTAAGACCCAAAGTTTAACTTTTTCCTGCTGTACCCTAGCCTTCCTGTGTCTTCTTTTCACATGCACATGCCTCTGAAAATGCCAAGATTCGATCACGTATAGACAGCTGAGATTAATTGTTTGGTGAGTGTCTACCTGAGTCATTAGAAAGAAGATCCTTGAGTTTTACTGGAAGGGAAGGTTGCTTCCGAACATGAGCAATCAGTCAGGAAGACAGCTGTGGCTGTGTTTGGGTTCAGGGCTATTGGTAATAGGACGCCAGAATGAGAGTACTCGCTACTAAAGAGGGGAGTCAGAGAGCAGAGACCTAGGGAAGGGGGCTGATGCCACCTAACTTTCCTCAGTTTGGACTTAGTGGGAAATAGAAATTTTAAGAAAAAGGCTACACTTACTCTGAGGACCCAAACAACTTGGACTAATGCTGTGATGAATTGTAGCTGGCAAATGGTACAACAGAACATTGCATTTCTCCTTACTGGTGATCAGGACAACACCGAAAAGGGCAACTTTAAAAAAAAAAAAAAAAAAAAAAAAAAGCAGGATTTGTTGAGGCTCACACCAAATACACATACTGTCAGGAGACAGAGAGACAGGGAGACAGGGAGGCAGGGAGACAGGGAGGGCATGGTGGCAGGAGCTCCAGGCAGCTGGCCTCGTCGCACCTGCAGTCAGGAAGCAACAATAAATGTCTGCCTGTGCTCAGCACACTTTTCCTCTTTTCATAATCCAGTGCGGTCTACACTTAGAGTAGATCAGCCTACCCTGGTTCATCCTGTTTAGAAAATTTCTCAAAGTCATGCCAAAAAGTTTGTCTGCTAGATCATTTTAGATCCTGCCGAATTAACAGTCAGTATTAACTGCAATAGGCAAAACTGCAAAAAGAGGAGTTCGGGCCCTAATTTCAAGCCATTCTACGAAGTCTTGGAACCCACTCCAGTTCCAGTAACTCCAATCAGGAATAATACTCCATGTACTAATGATCTCATTTACTGGTGTGAATAAGTTACAGACATAAATATCTTTGCTCATCTGTAACATATCAAGTATAGCAGTTATGTCAATGGACCAAGATAAAGAAGCAAATATCAACTCACAATCTGAAGACCATCACAAACCTCCTAAGAATATCATGATTTTTGAGGCTGGGGAGATGGCTTAGTCAGCAAAGTGCAAGCACAAGGACCTGAGTTCAGATCCCTAGAATTCAGGTAAAAACTCAATCTAGGGGTGCGTATCTATCAATCCTAGCACAAGGGAGGCAAAGGCAGAGGGCGTCTAGAGCTTGATGGCCAGGTTGTCTAGCAAACAAGTGGATTTAAGTTGAGTAAGACTATGTCTCAAAAAATAAAGTGCAGAATGATAGAGGAAGGTATCTGCGGTTGACTTCTTCCATATACACATGTACAAGCGTAATCACATGCACACACACACACACACACACACACACACACACGCCATACTATACCAAAATAATCAAATCATTTTTTTAAGAAAATCCTTGGGAAACCTTGTGGTGACCCTTTGACTATATTTAAACAGACATTTCCCATTATCCAGAAGTGAATGATCACCAGGCTTACAGTACAACCTAAAGTGGACTCAGAGGTCACCCAGTCACCCTGAGGTGTGTGACGATAACAATCCTTGTGGTTTGAATGATCAGACCCAAGTGTGTCATTACCCACAGGTGGACCACAATTGTGATTTTTCTCTGTCTCTTCACATCCTTCTCATCTCAGAAACCACTGGAGCATATAATTACTTGTTTTTCACACAAATGACCAATTGTCTCAAATAACAGGGATATGAGGTAAATTTAATTCCGAGAGCACAATTTCTATGCCTGTCATTGGAAATGGACCCATCTGACTCATTTTTGCTTGATTCAAATGAACACATTTTAAAAAGTTAAATCATCTGATTTGCTTATTAACAACATTCTCCTTGGTGACAGCCTGTGTGTGCATTGTACCTGGGCTTTATCCATAGCCGCTGTGTTGGAACAGAATCGGGCCAGCTACAAGGAGAACCAGCAAGCTTTCAGAACCGTATTATGTATGCTTCTTTAGGATTAAAATGTGCCATCACTAATTCTGAGGACAGAGTCAAGTCAAAAAGGGCAATATTTAGAAAGTACTTGCATTAGACTCTTGCTGAAGGTTTCCAGCAGGGGTTATTTAATAAATCCTACGAGCTGACATACACATTAGGTAAAATGCTGAGAGAGGAATCAGCCTTTCTAAAGTTCAGATCCCCTAGCTATGAAAATATTCTAATGCCCACACAAGCTATTAGAAACAGTGAAATAAATCCTTCCTCTAAAAGGAATCTCAGTGATACTACATATATATATAGTATATAGATAAGATATATAGATATATATAGAAATAATGCATATATAATCTGTTGATAACAAGTGGCATAATGCTTCCCTAGGCTTTTATTTTTCACTATACTGCAACTCTTGTTACCCTGGGAAAAATATTAACAACTGAAAAACTTCATTCATTCCTGACCTTTAAAAATTCTAATTATATGATTTGATATCTAAAGACAAGGATTAAAAGTATTGACTCTGGAGAAGGCATACCTAGGTTCAAAGCAGGGCTAGGCCTCTATTATTAGCTTATGACATGATATAAGTTTATTGATTTGCTCACTCTGTTATCTGCTGTGTAAATTGGACAATTATACCTCCCTCAGAGCAGTTGCCAGCATAGCATTGAGGTGAAGGGCACGGTCCCTGGGGATAATCTATCTGAGATTTAGTCCCGGCTTACCACTTGGTAGCTGTATGGCCTGCAATGACTTACCCAAATCTTCAAGGCCCCAATGCCACTCACTGTTTGTAAAGTGAGCCTCTTGAAATTGATGCATCATTAAGTAAGACAAAGAATATAATTAAGACTGACAGATTCAACAAATAAAATTTTAAGGTACTTCATTAAATTTGGATTCCATGAGGACAAAGAACCATTGTTTCTTCTGATAAATTCAAATTCAATTAGGCATCCTATGTTTTGTCCATCTTGGACTTTCTCATAACAATGCATATTTTTAAAAATTTCAACTCAACATTTTCACACAGAAGACAATACCTTGTTCAGTAAGATATGAAGAAGTATGGAAGAATGTCTTTTTCTTAAAGAAAACAAAGACTCAGTCAATGGAACGTACCAGTGTGGTTGGATTCTATCTTCAGAGACTGGCAACATTAATGTAGATGGTACTGACAGTGACCGCACCATCTTCTGCACATAGGAAAGTGTTAGCATGCCCTGGGGTATATCTGTAGGAGCCAGCACCTAAATTCACAAGCTCGGGACCTGGCACACTAGCTGCTCAGTCAGTGAGGGTCACTGATGGCAGACCTCACTGATGAAAGGAGGTTTAAATATAAATTTCAAATAAAAGTTATCTCAATGACGCTGTTTCTCCATGCATACTGGAACAGCTCCTTGTTGATTCATTAAGTACTAGCTATTCATTACATTATTATTTTGTGTTAGGCATAGCAACAGGCTCTGAAAGCAGAAGAAAGGTAGATACAGGAAGGTTAGCAGTAGTCTTCCCCTCTATAGGGTCATGAAGAATGAATGAAAAGTTCAAGGTGGATGGCTTTACCTTCTGTTTGCTGCCTGCTACAGATTCAGAAAATGAAAACGTATTCCCATATACATTATTTGTGTCTATCTTAGCAGACAAAACTAAACCAACTTGTGCATCCTGCCTGTTCAGTTTCCCTGTTTTCTATAAGAAAAAAAAATCAGTTCTGAGATGGAGACATGGCTCAGCAGCATTTGCTACTCTTCCTGGGGACCAGAATTTGGTTCCCAGCATCTATGCTAAATGACTCATGATTGCTTGTAATTCTAGCTCTAGGAAACCCAGGACTCTCTTCAAGCCTCTGCAGACACTGCGCACTAGTGCACATACACACAGAGAGATACCACACATATGTACAAGTAAGACAAACCTTAAATTCAAAAAGAAAAATCAGTTCTCCCATGCAACTTTACATCTTACTGAATACAGTATCTTCTTTGTGATATCATTAATTTTGCAATAAGTGTCATTTAAATAGCTATTAACAATAGTATTTGATGTAATTAATCCAACATGTCTTTCAGATAACAATCACTTTTTGTAATATCAAAAATGATCCTGGTGTCTAAAGAGAGATGCAGAAGCACAGTATTCCACACACCATTTTACTGATAGATGTCATTAGAATACCTTGAACTTCACTGGGAAGCAAGAGATTAGGTTCACGTTTATTAACAAGTTTCTCATGGCATTTTCAAGCTTACTTACTGATTAGTGGAGCTAAGAGAACACAAGGACTTTGTTGTACATAATCTCCACGTGCAGAAATTTCCAATGGAATGGAAGAAAGAACATTACTGAATAATATTTTCATAATTTGTAGATACAGGAAAATTCTTTAGGAAAAGAAATTCAGAGACATGTTCCTGTGACACATCCTCACACAGCTGTCATAATTTCACAGGTAATGTTCAGTGAGCTGCTCAGTATTACACCATTAGCAAGGCACTGTGCTGACTAGTTTTGATTATCAATTTGAGAAATCTAGTATCAATTGGCAAAGGAGTCTCAAAGAGGGTTTGTCTAGATTAGGTTGTCCTGTGGGAATGTCTGTGAGGGATTATCTTGATTACATTATTTAAGGGGACTTCCTGCCCACCACAGGTAGCACATTCCCTCTGCAGGGGATTCTGAGCTGTGTAAATGTAGAGAGAGTGAGCTGAGCATCGGCATGCTTGTGTCATTCATTGCTCTTCACTGCAGGCATAATGCGATTATCACTATGGACTCCTGCCACTGTGACTTTCCTACGATGATGGACTCTAACCTGTACTTGAGAGACACATAAGGCCTTTCTCCTTTAAATCGCTTTTGTCAAAGTATTTTATTATAAAAAACAGAAAATACAACTGATGAGGTAACAGAGGTGGCTTCTGAACTTCAAGGGAAAACAAGGCTTTGAGTGTCATTGCTCCACCACCTGCTACAATGGAGTGTGACGGAGGTAGGGTGTCACCAAATGTTAGCTCTCTGAGCCCTGCTTACCATCTCCATGTGATTTTCCTCCTGGAGAGCAGAGCTATTAAAGCTGCAATTGGAATACACTGATTTTAAAATGTGGTCATTTCTTCTCAACAGGGGCAGGGTACCTGGATCCCAACAATTTCCATGGAATGGAAATTGTCAGAGTGAAGTAAGAGTATCACATCCTAGGGTAGATGCTGAACTGTGATCAAGAAAGCTCCAAGCACTGATAAACTTTCCTGGCCAGCCAAGTGAAGGCAAAACCCAACTACAGTTTAACAAAACATTTGAACTGATAGGTTTATTCCACTATAGCAAATTCATCATGAGATGTTACATATTCCAGTTAAAACAGAAAAAAAAAATGTTTTGTCTTGTTTTGTTGGTGTTTTTGAAACAGGATCTCCCTGTAGCCTCCACTGTCCTGGAACTCACTATGTAGACCAGGCTGGCCTTGAACTCACAAAGATCCTCTTACCTTTGCCTCCAGAGTGCTAGGACTAAAGGCGTGCGCCACCATATTGACTGTTGCTGGCTTCGCAGCCTCTCCAGGAAAAAAAGCCAGTGGTGGCAGAAGGAAGCAGAAGGTGTAAAGCTAGGTGACAAAGCGCCAGGTGCTGCACGCGCTGCTAAGGAGCTGTGCGGCCAACTGGGAGCGCTCCTGTGAAAGAGAAAATAGGAACTAGATAAAGAGAAAATGATAGTGTTCAATCCCTTAAAGCCCCATATGTTATATTGTCTTTAGTCTTCCCTGAACATTTTACAAACACACACACACACACACACACACACACACACACACACACAAACCGGCCCTCTAGGACTCCAAAAAGGAAGAGATACCTGTAACAGCAGCCAGTCAACCAGGAGTGATCTGTAGAGAAGTCCAGAGCAGATGCCTGGAGAGAGAAATAACACCCCAGATCAGCTGTGGGACATGTCAGTGATCCCCACTAATTCTCAGAAATAGTCAGCACCAGACCAGAACTCCCTGGCCATGCATAATCAAGCAACTCGACGCTGGAGGCAAGAGCACCCTGGTCTTGCGCTCTGCTCCATGCCCAGCTCACAAAGAGAAGGCTTTGGAGATGTCTGGGTTAGCTTTGAGTCATCTCCCAGAGTCAGTCCACCTGGAAAACACTTACATTGAAACAGGTTTAGTGCACTCTCCTGTGAACTCTGCCTTCTCTTTATTCTGCTCACAAACTCGGTCCTTCCTGCTGTTTGGGAATCACTTTTGTTCAGCTCTCCATTTAGAAATGACTTCACTCAGCCATGCCTTCATTTATTCTGATTGTTGGGATTGTTTCCAATCAATGAGTTCCCTGTTTGTTTGGCCCTTTTTTCTTTTTTCCAGTAGGGAGGGTGGTGGGAAAGGCAAGGAGGGGCAGGTGTTTGGGGAAAAGTCTCAAATGTATTCAAACTGAAACTAAAATGAAGGAAAATATGTACTCCCAGATATTTGCATTTTCTAAGACTTCCGTTCAAGAGAAGAGAGATGTTTCTGTTGTGTCTTGGCTTAGATCCTTTCGGTGTCTGTCCTGCATTACAAGCTGCCTTGCTTCCTCCTCCCACAGAACTGCTGTCCTCTGTGTAGTGGTCCTCCAGGATCCCATACAATTCACCGTGTTGCCTTCCCCACAGGCTCTGTGTAATCAGCACTAGATGAGTGGCCCAGGCTGCAGATGTTTCGTTAATTATCTTTTCATCATAAGGATGTGCAATCCCACTTGTGTAGCTCCAAACCTCACTCATTATAATAATAATGTTGTGTTCCTTTCTACAGCGTCTCCATTCTGCAGGCCTCCAGAGTACTCAAGAAAAGAAGGACTTGTTCACTGCCTCCTGTCAGAAAAACGGTTAAGCAATCTTAATGCTAAAATAATCTCCTGTGAGGTTAAACAGCTGCAGAGCCAGAAGCAAGAGTCTGCTCACAGCCTCAGGAGAGCATGGTCTAAGAGAGTAATTCTCCAGAGCTGAGCATCCCTGAGCCCAGAGGAAGTAACACTAATTTGCTAATGACATCTTAGATTGTCTTTCAAGGACTCCGAGGCATGAGTATCTTGGTGTAAACATGCCTTATAAGATTCAACTTCTCATTAAACTCTTGACCTCAGAGATAGGTTGACTTGGTTAATTTTGTATGGAAATAGGTAAACTGATGTGATTAGCTTGTCAGAGAGAAAGGAGCCATGTCAAAAGACAGTGTGTGACATTGGTAGATGGCTCCCTTATTAATTCTCATTAATTCTTCCTATAGTTACTCCGTCTTCATCGGTATATCAAGAATCAGGAGGTTTTCAAGCTACAGTACAGCTTTGACTGACTCCCTTGCTGCCTTGCACAAACTCCACGATCCCCTTCTCCTGCCTTTTTACATCCGGATCCATCTGTCCTCAGCACACCTATGGGCTTATTCATCTTTCAAGGCTCATTGTAAGTACTACCAGCCCTTTAGCACCTGTTACGCAAGATTCTAGAAATACAAAATCTAAAATAGTTTTGGCCACCAAGGAACCTGCAATGCACTTAGAGGAAAAGACATGTACTGTGGTTTGGATGTGAAATGCCCCAGAGTTTCACCTGTCTGAACACTTAATCCCAGCTGGCAGTGCTCTTCTCCAAAGCTGAACCTTAGGAGGTGGCAGCTCCCTGGAGGAAGTGGGTCACTGGGTGCCTCAAGATTGTAGAGCCCCACCCCACTTGTAAGACCAGCCATTGCTACAATGTGCCTTCCCCATCCTGAGGGACTGTGCCTCTCAAACAGCTCCAAGATGTTTCTTGTCGAGTATTCAGTCACAACAATAAGAAAAGTAATTAATATTACATGTAAAAAAGTAAACACTATGAAACACCAACCTGAATTAACTGAAGGACCAGAGTCTATTCTCTGTGTCACAACAATTCAAAGGACATACAGACTAACAGGACAAACAAAATTATTTGGTTCTTATGTGATCCCTTAAGAAATTATCTAACCTTGATGTGTACATGGGTTGAATACCCAATAACATACATTGTTGTTTGTCATTTATCTTCATTTTTATGGCCTTGTCTCCTACCAGAAGTATCTACAGACAATGTGAGAAGAAGGAATCTGATCTGTTCCCTGGGAAAACTCAGGGATGAGCCAATTTCTTAGATTATAAGTCACTTGGTGAGTATTGTTGAATGTGTGAATCACTTTTCCGTTTATTCTCAACATGTTTTGACAGAGTGAAACTGCTCCACAGACCTCTCCACAGAGGATGCTCCCAGGCCAGCCCCAGAGCCTCTCCTTGGAGAATCACAAATGTATTTTTTATCTCCTCTGTGTGGCAGGTGAGCGGGTTGAAAAAGGAGGCAGAGAAGACTTTTGGAGCCCTCCCAGAGTTGCTACATCAAAACCCTGAGGTATGCCATGGGATAAACACACCATGTCATTATTCCCCTCTATGTGTTTGAAGAACTTCCTAGCTAGAACGCCAGAATCTCCATATGCATGTTCAACTTATAAGACCCAGGAAATAACATTGCTCAGAAAAACAGAGTGAGGTGATGGTTAATCTCAATCAACTTGATGGACTCTAGAATCACTTGAGAGATGGGCATCTGAGCATGCCTAAGGAATTATCTTACACTAATTGATGTGGGAAGACCTATCTTAATTGTGGGTGGGCTCATATTCTAGGCACGGGATCCTGTTAAAAGTAGTGCCAACATACCTCCAGCTGTTTCTGGACTGTGAACACAGTGTGCCTGGCTGTCTCAAGCTCCACCTACAGTGATTTTCCCCATGATGGACCATATCCTTGATCTGTGAGCCAAAAAAAAAACTTTCTCTCTTTAAGTTGTGTCTGAGTATGTTATCATAGCAACAGAAAAAGAACTTAGGACAAGTGCTCAACACTTATTAATTGAAATTTTAATTAACATATGGTAGAATAATAGTAGGAAAGAAATTTTTCAAGATCAAGAGTATCTCACACTTTTAGGGTAGTTCACTCTAGACCTTTAATCAACTTAAAAGACATCATGACACATTTAAATAGAGAATTAGTATATTGTTTCTTGTAGTGTTTAGACTGGATTTCTTTAACTACCTGACATGTTTCTACATGACATCAAAGAGAAAGCTGATAATGTACCAATTAAGAAAGACTTTCTCAATGGAATTTTAACATTCAGAATGTAGAAAATTTGATCTCCATATGATTTACTTGTGATATACAATATAGTATGTAAACATGTCTACAAATGTCCTGCCAGTTACAAGTGAACAAATATATCTATGTAGTCTCATACTGGTTTAATGAGCAAAGGAAATATTTGTTTGATTTTTAAGATGCACTATCCATAACCTGGGAACTTGTCTTCAGGCCACAATACAGCTCACAAACACCTGTAACTCCACCTCCAGGGGATCTGATACCCTCCTCTAGCATCTGTAGGCACTGCATTCACATGATATACACTACATTCACATGATATACACATATACAAATGATTAAAAAATGAATCAAAAAAGAACATTCTAAATTACTAGATTAGAATTTTTAAATCTTACATGCACCAGGTGCCTCCCAAAATCAATTAATTCTTGTAACTTGATATTTGAGGCAGTAACTCAAGGACTTCACAGGTCAGGTAGGCCTCAGCCATATGCACAGAGCAGATGTTGACCTGACCATGCATTTCTGGAAGGCAGCTCCGGTAACACTTGGCTTTACCGTTGAGCTGACAGGTTCCTCTCTGGTAGATTGCCTCCTCTTTCCACATGTCCCCCCCACTGCTGTGTATTTACCTGGCTTGAGGGTGTAGAGTTTAGCCTTATAGTTTGCTTTATTAAAGAGAATGCGCACAGACAAGAGCACTCTTCTGAATCTAAGCGATAGGAGGTATTCCGTAGTTCTGGTGGTCCTCCCCTCATGTCTGCCATCACCATGACAACCTACCTCTGCTTCCCTGTTGGACAAAACAGGATAAAAAATAGACTTTACCTTCATCAACAGCTTAGAGATGATATTACCCCTGACCAGCCAAAGCCCTGCCAAGCCCTACTGTCGAACAAGGAATTAAATGATACCAAGTGTGACTGTTGTCCCTGACCCTTACTCCAAAAGCCTTTAAGCAACTTCCTAAACTTCCTTTTAGTTTTGTGTAGCTGAGTTCCTTATTCTGTCTGATTCATTGTGTCAAGATATTTCAGTTCTACATAGTGGGAAAACATAGGGAAGGGGCTTGTGGCAGCAGGAATATGTGGAACTGTTTGTTCACATCACAGGAGACAGGAAGGAGAGAGTCCAACAGGAAGGAGCTACAGATGACTCACACTGTTTTGTTTGAATCTAGCACACTCTGCACAGGCTTGGGCATTGAGCACACAGACCCCAGCTGGTGGTGCTGTTTCATGAGGTTATGAATCTTTAAGCCTTGGAGTTAGCTGTGGATAGCCACAAAGAGCAGGCTTTTAAAGGCCACAACCTACCCATCGACCTCATTCTCTGCTCCCTGACTCACCAGAACGTGAGAAGTTTCTGCCACCTGCTTCTCCCACCATGGACCCCACCCTGCCCTCTCCACCACAATCCACTGGATCCTTGAGCCAAAGTCAATCTTTCCTCCCTTAAGTTGCTTCTGTCAAATATTTCATCATGACGAGAACAGGAGTAAATACCACCCAAGTGCCATCCCCAGGGACTCACTTCCCCCTGCAAGTCCCCACCTCCTAAAGGTTCCACAATGTCCAAAGCAGCATCACTAGTTGGGGATCAAGTGTTCAAACACATGAGCCTGGGAGACATTTCAGATTCAAACTTCAGCACTTGTCAGGTGTCCTCTGACACCTCTGTCTTCTTAGAGGAGGGACAAATAAAGGAAAGTTGATGAGAAACCTGGAAATGATTGACACTGACCTGAGCTAGATACAACTAAATCCCTGCCATGAAGTCAAATCATTCTTAACACAGAAATTGACTTCCATAACAGTAAGATAAGCAAAGCATTCTGAAACACTTAAGCAAGTAGCTTATAAAATCCATACACCTCCTCCATCAGTATCAGCTACACGTCAACTGCCTGGAGATACTGTGCAACAGTGGCAGCCATGTGTCTATATATATCCCAAATCTAATTGGCCATTAGCTCTCTCCTTGGAGGAATAACTCACATCGGATGCCACAAGCTTATGTCCTCTAGTGGTTAGGAGATGTTATAAGCCACAATAAGAACTTGTCACCTTTTATAGAGAAACCACAGTTTGTGGATTAGCATACCATCCAAGCATCTGTCTATGCTCACAGCTTAGCTTGTGCTTTGTTAGTAGGATTAAAAAGGTATCACTGGATAAGCTGTCAACCCATGAAGGTGAACAACCTGAACAGACTAGAGTCCAAAATGACAACTCCAGAGAAAATTGATGGTTTTGCTTCTTGCCCACTTGTGCCCCTTTCCCAAAGCCTAGGGAACAACTTGCGGAAGAAGAGGCATGGTAGAATGTAAGGGCTGCGGAGAGATTGGGGTGAATCATGAGACTACAGCAATATAGACTGGACTCCTATTTGATCAACATGCCTGTGCATACAAGCTTTTCCAACTGGACTATGGGAACCTTGGGTTGTTCAAACTTTGGACATAGATACTTGCAAATTGGTTTTACATGAATGTTACTTACATTCATTGCTTATGCTTAATAATTTGGCTCACTTCAAAAAAAAATGCACCAATTACCTAATTGTACGGCAAACTGAATAATGTCAATATTATCTGAAAACAACTGTGCTATTATATGGTAGAATTCCTTAAAAAATAAACAAATAAAAGAGAAAAAAATCCATAGGCATAGAAAGCACAGCACCAGACGCCTTGAGGATGTCATCCAGACTCACAGTCATCACTGAATTGGACACAAATGTGATAGTATAAAGGGACTCAGTCAAGATACTGTGCTGCCATGTCTCCTCTCTCTGGTTAAGTTCCCTCTGTACTTCAAGAGGTAGCTCAGTGAGGTCTCTCCTACCTCTCCCAACTATCTGGAATATGGGCACACTCAAAGGTTGGAAGATCTGATAATGTTCCAGCAAGCAGGTACCTAGGTATAGGACATACTTCCCCCTCTCAGAAAGATCGAATACAGAAGAAAAATCTAAGACTAGGCAACTCGTCTTTGCCTAAAGCATTGTGGGGAGAGCACTGGAATGCATGCAAATGAAACAGAGATACTGTGGAAGATGGAAGTTCCAGAATGAGAAAACTCTACATTGTCTGGTAAAGAAAGGAATGAGGGCCTCCCCTCAACTATACCATTGTCCCAGTCTAGACAAATCTAACCTCAACATGGAGGACTAGTAAATGGAAGATCCTCAATATCCACCATTAATACCATGCTTCTTGAGGTGTTTGCCACTAGAAATCTGCAGTCCCCTTGGGCTCTGGGTCTGGATAGAGAAACCACTAGAGAGTTACAGATCTACTCTAGATCTGTCGTGTGATGTGCTTCTGCTGCATAGCACTGTTCTGAGACCAAATTCTTCAGCTCTTCACTATTGTGCACAGCACACTCTCCCGAGCTGCCAAGGTAACTCCAGCACTACAGCATGCCACATGGGCAGCGTGCCCACACTGCCACGTATTCCGCACCTGGTACCTGGGCTGCAGCGCTTCCCTCTGTAGACTGACCGTACCCTAAAGCGCCATTGTGGGAACCAAGCTTTCACATATCAAGCTTTGGGAGACCCTCACTCAAACCATAACACCCATCTCCTGAGACATGTCTTCAAGAGAAAGCCTCTTATTGCACATGCCCCCTTTTTAAGTTTAGTGGAGACAACAGATTCCGCCAGATATGTGAATGCTGATGTAGGACATAGGAAGACAGTAAGACACCTGCAAAGGAGGACCAGACCTCTCTAGTGACAGATTGTGAAGAAAGGGAATGTGGCAGAGCTCACAGGAAACTTAGTAACATACTAGAAAATACAAACCAACAATTCAACAAAATTAGGAAAACAGTTTATGATGTGAATAAGAAATTCAGCAAAGAGACAGAAACCAGAGCCAAACAGACATGCTGGCACCAAAGAACTCAAGAAGCACGGTACAGAGTGCAGGGGAAGAAAGAACTTGGGACTACAAAGACAAGTCCTTTGGATAAATAGGCTAAATAGGTATCTCAAGAATTCCCAAAGAATGAAGAACTGCTCCTGGAATTATGGGACACCATTAAATAACAAATCCTCCTGGAATTATGGGACATCATTAAATAACAAATCCTCCTGGAATTGTGGGACACCATTAAATAACAAATCCTCCTGGAACTGTGGGACACCGTTAAACAACAAATAGATACATTATTCACATTCACATAGGAAAAGAAAGGAAAAAGCATAGAAAACCCACCCAACTAAATAACAGCTAAAAATGTCACAAGCTTTAAAAAGTTATGGACATCCAAGCCCAGGAGGCTTGCAGGGCCCCAAACAAATGTGACCAGAGAAGGTCATCTGACTGGCATATTATAGTCAAATTTTCAGAAGTCCAAGATGAAAGAGAATTCTAAGAGCAGCAGGAAAAAATATTCAAGTCACATTGTGTTAGCTGTCCATCAAAGTGACAAAACACTTGAAACAAGTTATAAGAAGGAAAGATTTATTTTGACCTATTGTTTACAGCTTTCAATAAGAGATCACTTGATCCTGTTACTTCGGGCCTGTGCCAAGACAGAGCCTCAGAGTAGCAATGCATGGCAGAGCCCTGGTTACACCATGACGTCTAGGAGACAAAACTGAGAATCGGGAAGGGGTCACGACCCTGATGCCTTCTTCAAGGCCATATTAAAAATATCTAGCTTTCTTCCACTAGGCTGTGCTTTGGAATGGTTTTACCAATTTTCAATAGCATTGAAGATGAGGACCAAACTTTCAACCAATGGTCCTTTGAGAGATTCAAGATGTAGAGCACTGCTAGAATAATGCATACTTACTTGTCAGGAGGCAATGGGTTCACTTATTCGAGATTCTGAGAGAAAAGAAAAACTGTCAGCCAGTAATACTATACCCACTGAGCTATCCTTCAAAACTGAAGGAGGGGGGCTGGAGAGATGGCCTAGCGGTTAAGAGTGCCTACCACTCTTACAGAGGACCCGGGTTCGATCCCCAGCACCCACATGGCGGCTGAGAACCGTCTGAAGCTCCAATTCCAGGAGAACTCCAGTTCCAGGGGAATCCGAGACCCTCTTCTGACCTCCGTGGCATTGCACGACACGGGTGCACAGACTTGCATGCAGACAGTACATTCATACACATACAGAAATAAATAAAATTAATATAAAAAAACTGAAGGAGGGCTAATTTCTTACTGAAGAAATAAAAAAAAACAGAAAATTTATCACCACCAAACTGGCCTTGCAAAATATGCTTAAGGAAGGTCTACATCAAGCATCAAATTATGTGATAACTGCCACCATCAAATCACTCAAAAGTACAAATCTCACTAGAAGATCCAATAGCTACACAAAAGGAAAAGCAGAAGCAAATCTTACTGATGCAAAAACAACACAAAAGAACAAAGATTAACAACGGGAATAAAAGATGTTCAAAAGAGCCCAAATAAAGCCAATAATTCATTTTAATATGTTAGTAACAAACTGGAGTATAAACAGACTAAATTTTCCAAATAAAATCTTTAAACTAGAGTGGGAGAGATGGCTCAGTGGCTAAGACCACATACTGCTCTGGCACCACACGGTGCCAGAGGACCCGTGTTCAGTCCCTGCACCCACATCAGGGGTTTACAATCACTTGTGACTCCAAATCCAGGGGATCTGACACCTTCTTCTGGCTTCCACAGACACCTGCACTTATGTGTACATACCCACCTACTGACACATGCATACACACACATAATCAAAAAGAAAACCTTTGCAAAATTTAAACAAGCTATGTGAATTTGAGAAACGAAGAGGGAAAACATAAAATAACCCATGTCCCTAAGTGGGAACCTGCGTCCTCCTCTGTGAGGCCCGGCACTCCTCGCGGTCCCTGAATCCTCCTCTCTCAGGCCTGGCCCTCCTCTGTGAGGCCTGGCACTCCTCGCGGCCTCTGCATCATCTGGCCAGTGCTGCTGTGATTACAATGACCGCTGCCATCGTAATCGCAGCAGCACTGGCCACCTGCACCAGACCTGCAGAAGCACAAAAAGACAAGCAAGGGGGAGGGGTCCATTGTGAAGAAGGGAGCCAGCCAGAGGACAGGAGAAGGCCGTGAAGAGGAACACGATCTAACATACCGCACATAAGAATGAAAGGGTTCAAAATAAAATTTAAAGCCCAAAACCTGTCAGCTGGACATGGTGGTCTATAATCACAGCACTTAGGTTGCTACATCAGGAGATTCACAGGTTCTAGGCTAGCCTAGGCTACTTAGTGAGCTCTTGGCAAGCCTAGTATACAATAACTGAATTAAGTAATTTGTTTTGGTTTGTTTGGATTTTTTTTTTCTTTTGTGAAACAGAGACTCGCCCTGGAGCTCAGGCTGCCTCAAATTCATGTTGATCCTCCTGTTAGCATGAGTGGTAGAATCACAAGGACATGTCACCATGCCTAATTAATTTGTTTAATAAAAATTGTAAAGTCTCAATACATCAATACATGCTGTATCCAAGAACCCCATGTTAGTGGTAAAGACCCATAGGGAGGAAAGGGATGAGTAAACATCCCCCGGGGGTTGGGGGTGGGGGGGAGCAAAAGAGCGTGTAAGCAGATTGTAGGTCAAAACCTGTTAAATTGACAAATTCCCTCTACAATGGCTGAAGCATAGATTGGATAGGAGATACAGCTGTTGCTCCAGCACCCCAGTTTATAAGGTCTCATTGTTAGATTTAAATGGAAAAATGGGCTTCAGTCAACACTGTGCTGTCATCATTGGAAACACTGTCCAGATAAGAGATCAGCGAAGAACTATGAGGTGAATTACTCCATGGATTAAAGACCCTGATGCATGTCTGCAGGAGCACCTCTTTCAGCAGCCATAGTCTACAGTCTTATCACTAGTTGGCCTGGGATTTGTGGCTATTACAGAATATGAGAGAAGCAATTATTGTACATGTGTCTGCATGTGAGTATGTGCACATAAGCGCAGAGTCATGCAGAGGCCAGAAGAGGGTGTTGTGTCATATCCCCTGAAGCTGGAGTTCCAGATGCTGTGAGCTGCCCAACATGGGTGCTAAGAACTGAACCTGAGTTTTCTGTAAGAGCAGCAACTGTGCTTAACCACTGAGCCTTTTCTCCTTCACCAAGAGAAGCAATTTAAGAGGAGGAAAGATTTGCTTTGCCTCTGGATGTCAGAGGTTTCAATTCCCACTAAGCTGACTTCCTTACTGTGTGTCTGAGGTGAGACCCAGCCTCACAGGGGCTGTGGGAGAGAAAACAGAGCAGTATAGGCAAGATATCCTTCAAAATCCCCCCCTTGGGTAACACGGCCTCTTCCTACATGACCTCACCAGGTTTCACCATCTTTCAAAAATGACATCTTTTGATGAACCCATCAAGTGACTGATACATTTATTAATCCAGAGCCATCAGGATGACATCCCTCTGAAAAGGCCCATCAACTGGCAACCATACGCCAATACATGGGCCTATGGGAGGGGGTTGTGTCACAGCCAAAACAACACAATGGGCACTCACACAGACTGACCATATGTTAGGTCACAAAACAGGTCTCAACAAATTCAAAAGAATCAAAATCATAACGTGCATCTTCTCTGACCACAATCCAGAAAGAACAAAAAATTGACAAAAGGATTTTGAATGTTTTGCTGTAAAGAAATGTTTAAGTGTTTTAGAACTTTCTGTCTCATTCCCCGATGTGTATTTGTGTTGAAACATCGCATAAATATCACAGGAGGGTTATATTTAGGTTTTTGTGTATCTGTTTAAAAATTAACTGAATTTTTAAAAGGAAATTGAAAGGCAAATTTAAAAGTTTCTTGAAAGAAGGGAAAATAAAAGACGAGATGCAGTAGCTTATGGCATTCAGCAAAGGCAGTTCTAAGACAGATGTTCACAGCAACAAGCATCTTCATCAAAAAGTAAATTTCAAGCAAACAACCTCACAATGCAACTCAAAGGAACTGGAAACAAGAACAATCAAATCCAAAATTGCCAGAAGGAAAGAAATAATGAAGTTCAGAGTACAAGAAACTGAAAACAAGAACTTTTTGAAATATAAAAAGATCGATGACAGAGAGTTGACATTTTGAAAAGATAAACAAAATCAATAAGTCTATAGCTAAAATAACCAAGGAAAGAGAAAACCCACATGTGTAAATTAAGCAATGAAAGGGGAGACATTACAACTAATATCATAGAAATACAAGGAGTCATGGGGGACCATCATAAGCATAAGATACTTAAAAGGGATGAGTTTCCAAACACAAAACCTACCAAAAAGGAGTCGTGAAGATATAGAAAGCCCGAATACCCAAGAAATTATTCAATTGAATTAGTATTCAAAAGTCATCCAGCCAAGAAAAAGCCAAGATCAGAGGATGTATGGCACTACTGAACTTTATCAAACCTTTTTGCATTTTGGTTTTGAGAATATCACACGGTGTATTTTGATCATATTCTCGTCCCCACCTTCAGCTCCTCCCCAATCCTTACCCACCCAAACTTCTGTCTTCTTTTGTATTAACCTATCAAGTCCCTTTTGTACTGCCAACCTACCCCATAGACCACACTCTTAAAGAAGACTAACCCTCCCTTTCCCAGAAACTACCAATTGCCAATAGTTCCTTGGCTGGGCTGGCACCATGCCCACCTGCCCTGTGCATGCTGGGAGTCTGTCTGCTTGAGCTGTGCAGCTCCTGTGTGCACTGTCACAGCTGCCGCAGACTCATCTGCCCACCTGCCCTGTGCATGCTGGGAGTCTGTGTGCTTGAGCTGTGCAGCTCCTGTGTGCACTGTCACAGCTGCCGCAGACTCATCTGCCCACCTGCCCTGTGCATGCTGGGAGTGTGTCTGCTGGAGCTGTGTAGCTCCTGTGTGCACTGTCACAACTGCTGCACACTCATCTGCCCACCTGCCCTGTTGCCTTTTGTATCAGGAAAACACTGTTTCCCTGTGCTCACCGACCTCCTCTGGCTTGGGCAATCTTTCCGCCCCCTCTTCTGCAATGATCCCTGAGCCTTGGGAGGAGAGGATATGACACAGGTGTCCGATCTAAGGATGAGCATTCCACGGCCTCTCATCCTCATCTCCATGATTGTGGGAGAATTTTTGTGGGAGAATTTTATCAACTTCTTTAAGTTTAAAAATAATTCTCTAAGTTAAAAAAATAATGATGTCAAAATGACTCAGCAAGTAAAGGTTCTTTCTTCCTACCAATCCAGGTGATCTGAGTTCAACCCAAGGGACCCACATGCTAGAGAAAGAACTGACTCTGGCAAGTTATCCTCTGACTTCCACACACAAATGCACCATGGTTCACAAGTGCACACACACACACACAGAGTCATACGCAATACAAAACAAATATTAAAAGTAATAAAATTTTAAATAAAGAAAACTTTCAAACTCATTCTAAGGTTAGCATTACTCTTATACTAAAGCCATCAATGATAAAATATCATATAATATAATCTAATAATAAAAGGGGTTAGAGAGGTGGCTCAGCAATTAAAAGCACTTGTTGCTCTTGCAGAAGAACCAAATTTTGTTCCCAGCACACATGTGGGTAACTCATAACCTCCTATAGCTTCAACTCCAGTGGATCTAACACCCTTTTATAACCACCAGAGATACCTGCACTCATGTATCCATATGCATGCACATGAGCACACACACACACACACACACACATATGCATAATAAAATACTGTACAATATTCTTGATGAACAGAAATGAGAAAATATTCTACAAAATACTGCAAACTGTATCCAACAGTACATCAAACTACACACTGAGTTCAAGAGGAATTTATATTGGGAATGTAAGAATAGCTCAACATACACTATTCAAAAGAAGCAATAACCCGAGAGGGTCCGGAGAGTCCGGCGGCCAGGGCGGCTGCGCCTTTGGGCAGGATACCCAGAAGCCACCTGGGCGAGTAGCTTGGGAGCTGGGGCCTTGAGGGCGGGACCCGGGCGCTGGGCCCAGAGGGTCCGGAGAGTCCGG
>VZQC01007611.1:6038903-6077877 GCA_009823505.1 Rhizomys pruinosus
TAAAGGGAAATATGCCTGATCTGAATTGGAAAATGATGTATAAAATGCACAAACCATCAATAAAAATTAAAAAAAAAAAAAAAAGAAGCAATAACCCAATAAACTATATCATCAACTAAGGCTAAAAAGCATGATTGTCACAACTGATAGAGAAAAACAATTGAATAATATCTACATCCCTTCATGAAGGAATTTATTCCAAGATCTGAAACAAGAAGAGGGTATCTCTCTCCTCTGCTCTTATCCAATGTAATACTGGAAGTCAGCCATAGCAATTGAGAGAGAGAAAGAAACTGAAAGCATAGAAATTATCCCCATTTGTAGACAGCATGACTCTGTGCAAAGAAAAACCAGAAGCCTTCACCAAAAGCCTATTTGGGTAAAATAACATGATACAAAATAATCATATAAAGTCAGTAGCATTTTTATAAACCAGTAATAAAATTACTGAAAAAGAAATCCATCTCATTCCTAATAGCTACAAAAATATAAATAACCTAGGAGCAAATTTAACCAAAGAATAAAAGCTACAAGACACTGATTGGAAGATGTGCCATGTTGATGCTCTAGAAGAACTGGTGGCTGACATAGACTTACTACCCAAAGAATCTTACACATTCTATCCAATCTCACTAAATTGCTAGAGCTGGAGACATGGCTCAGCAGTTAAGAGTGAGTACTGCTCAACAGAGAGTGCCCAGTACCCATGTCAGATGCTTTGCAACTCCTCTACCTCCAGCACAAGGGGGATCTGAGGCCTCTGGCCTCCGAGAGCACCTCCACTCACATACACATACTGCCCCCCAACACACACACACACACACACACACACATAATTAAAAATCACACCAAGGGCATTCTATACAGAACTAGAAAGGGCAACCCTAAACCTCATATGGAAAATCCTCCTGGAAGGTTAGACTTTTCAGAACTCAAGGACAAAAATCCCAACATTCCAATGGAAATAAAGTAGTGATGCATATGAACACACAGGAATTGTACAAACATGCTACTGATAGTGTTAACTCTGCTTTCTTGAGGTGCTATCACCTATTTGTGGCCTTGATGCTGGGTGGAAAGCTCTGGCTTGGGCGTCTAGTCACAAAATGCAGACATTGGAATCCACAGTGAGACCGAGTAATGGCAGCACCAAGAAGCCAGTGAATGTGTGAGCAGCAAACACCTCCACCTCAGCTTTCACTTGTTGGCTTCCTCTCAAACCTACACTTGGTAACTAGCACAGCATCACAGCGCTGCAATGAGAGCACCATTCAGCACATGAACCAGACCTAGCAGGCAGGAGCATTGCTATCGAAGGCCAGAGCAAAGGTCCCAGGATGAGGCTCGTCGGATCCTGGAGCATTTGTAGTAAGAATTAATTTTCAACTGCTTGGACACCAAAATGAAGGAGAAAGAGGAAACCAAAGATGACATTCCCTGCTGGATTCTGAAGCAAACTGAAAGCAAGATCATGAGCAGGTGGCTCATTCAATAAAATTCTGATATGAGTGAAGAGAAGAGAAGGGAAAAGGAAAAGGGAAGGGGACAGGAAACATTTCAAAACCAAGGAAAAGGAAAGGAAGAGAAGCACCTCAAAACCCAAGACAGGGAAGAGCAACAGAAACACTTAGAAAACCAAGGAAAAGAGGAGAAAGGACGTGACAGAAAAGGAAGAGAAAGGAACTTCTGGTGCTTTTTCTACACTGAAGATGCTTCCTTAAGAGACGTTCATGGTGCATTTCAATCAGTCCATTCGCTTGACTCCATGATGAATTCTTGGTACCACTATCTAAGACCCAAGGACAGTGCTTTGTAATCCTACTCACAGTGACAAAATATCTTTGATAGAATAAGAAGAACACAAACATTCATCCCCAAAGAAGTCAGGAATTAAAAAGTTGAGCCACATTTCATCATAAAACTGAGGTATGTATTCAGTGATTGTTTTATCAAGCCTGTGTCCTCTCCTCTTACCTCTGCTCTACCTGAGCCATCCACCCCAGCTACACTTGTCCCTAGGGACATAAATATTTCCTTTTGTTACTGGCCACATTAATTTGCAATGTTTTCTTAATGAGAAAAGTCCCATTTGCTCAGAAAAGAAAACAAAATTTGTCTTTGCTTAAGCCCTTAAAATATTTATGCCACCTGTGAAATGTTATTGAGCCATGTACTGATTTCAACAGCATTCTTTTACTGCCCAATGAGTGAATGCTAAATAAAATCTATATTACATTAGCCTCAGGCTGGGGCTCAAACTTCACATAAACTCCCACTGAAAAATTCTGAAATAGACTTAGCATGTCCCCTTCAAATAGGGAGTCATATCCAATGACAAATTTTCTATGCAGATAGAAATTTTAAATTTGTGTGTTTAATTTACCATGTAAAATCTTAAATGGTATTATATATGTATATATTATATGTTATCTCTAAATTTACTATATATTTTCCAAATGCATTCTAAAAATGTATTGTAATTATTGTGCTATAACCTGCAAAGAATACTGGAAAAAACAAAGTACTTCTCATATATTCAAGTAGCTCACAAACTAGTTAAAGAGATGAAACTATATAGGACACCTTTTCTAGAGAAATAATTAAAAATAGTACCTGTGAGAATGGAGTACTCAGTACTAGCTACTGTTATACAAACTTCATACATATTGAGTTACTTTGCTGATAGAAGAACCCTGCATTATAGTGGCCATTATTAAATCTGCCTTATAAATCTGGTGAAGGAGGAACAGAGAGATTAAGAAAATTTTATAACTCATAGAGGTCAGAATCAGGAGGACTTCAACTTACTACATCGCTAAAACACAAGGAAACAGAGTAAACAAATGTGCAAGATCACCAGAGATTACTTGGCAATTGAGTGGCATAAACAATATTTCTCCTTAAATTCATATTTAAGGAGTATTCTAGTTTGCTTTCAATTGCTGTGACAAAACACTCTGACCAATATCAACATTTTCTAGTTCATCACTGAGGGAGCCCAAAGTAGGAACCTGAGGGCAGGAGCTGAAGCACAGGCCATGGAGGAAAGGTGCTCACTGGTTTGTTCCCCTGGCGCATGCCCAACCTGCTTTCTTTCTTTTCTTTTTTTTTTTTGGTCTTTTTGAGACAAGGTCTCCCTGTAGCCCCAGCTGTCCTGGAACTCACTCTGTAGACCAGGCTGGCCTTGAACTCACAAAGATCCGCCTGCCTGTGCTTCCCAATTGCTAGGATTAAAGGCATGCGCCACCACGCCCGGCTTTTTTTTTTTCAACCTGCTTTCTTATACAATAGAGAATAACCTCTCCAAGGGTGGCATCAAGAAGACGCCCCCAGAGACATGGCCACAGGCCAGTCCAATGGAGACAATGCCCCAAATTGAGGCCCCTCTACCCAAGACTGTCATGTTGACAACTAAAGTTATCCAGCACAAGGAGAATCTAACATCTGATGGAACCTTCTACGGCAGGCTCCGTGCAATCCAGACCCCAAAAGCTGAATTTGCATGCCTTCTGCTGAGGATTTGACACCAATAGCTTAGTGCTTGATTACCATACACTTTAATGCAGAACTTTAATGCCTTGCTTCACAAAACAAATCCCATGTGTACCAATTACCAGGGACCTAAAATTTAGGTCATTGCTCATTATGCATTGGAGATTTTATAAAAATATATTCTATCAAAGCCTTCAGGATCTCATAAGGGAAAAGAAATGGCATTCAAAGTATAATTCCTCTGCTTAGCTTTATAGCAAGCTTTCTCTGTGAGTCCATCCTACAAGACTCCCAGAGGGCTTTGTACCACATACCCACTGAGATACACTGTGAACTCTCTTTCTCTTATTTTCAATAGTTATGGACTATTTATTTATTCAAAGCCAAGTACTTGTCCTCACAAAGGTCTTACTAAGTCCCATCTTTACGTTGTCCTAAAGAAACAAGCAAGATCTGCAAGCAAGAGGTATTAGTCTTGACCTACCCCCAGACAATGAAATTTCAACTGTTTAAACACCTCATCTCTTCAATTTGAAACAGAGTATAAGGGAAATGGAAATTTAATTCGCTGTGAAGAGCCCAATTAGCTTTGCAGATAGGAAGTAAAGGTCTGCGTGGGTTTTGCTAGAATACCCTAATCACAGCTCGGCAGATCTTCAGTTAACCAAT
The DNA here is from genome assembly GCA_009823505.1 of Rhizomys pruinosus. Classification (NCBI taxonomy): domain Eukaryota; kingdom Metazoa; phylum Chordata; class Mammalia; order Rodentia; family Spalacidae; genus Rhizomys; species Rhizomys pruinosus. The sequence continues at coordinate 6,043,065 of VZQC01007611.1, forward strand.
TAGCATTCAGCTTGGTCCACCAGGCAGAAGTGGCCAGTGGCCCTGCCCAGCTAAACCAATAAATAATCAACTACGAAACTGACACAGCTCCTAGAATGGGCTTTCCACATCTCCCCAGTTCTCCATTTTATGTGGAAATTCCATTAAGATTCTCCCCACAGTCTTCTCTGACATCTAAGCCCACTTAACTTATAGGCTATTCCAAGTCCCACCTTACATGTGAAGGTGTCAGTGACTGTTCCACTTGATTCTGCCCCACCTCTGAAAGGACATTCGTTTTCTGTAACCCTCACCTCAGTTCTGAGCATGGAGTCCACGTCTTCTTGTGTTGCCTCTATTTTCATGTCCATATGGGATTTTTTTTGTGTGTGCACACATGTATATGTGTGTGCATGCTTGTGTGCCTGTGGGTGCATAGGTGCATGTGCACATGAACACATGTGTGAGTAGAGGCCAGAGATAAAGCTCAAGTATCATTTCTCAGGCACTGTCCATCTTTCCTGGGTTTGTTTCTTATTTATTTGTTGGTGTTTGAGGCACTGTCTCACTGACCTGGTCCTCACCAGCGAGCTCCAGGGATCTGCCTATCTCTGCCTCCTCAGACCAGGAATCCTAGTTCACTGCCATACCTTCTTTGACATAGATTCTAGGGATCAAACTCAGGTCCTCATACTGGTGAAGCAGGCACTTTAGTGATTGAGCCATCTCGCCAGACTCTGTGTATGTGTCCTGGTTCCTAGCTATACACAGAATAGAATAAGACACTCACATGTAATGTAAACACGAGCTTTGAAGGTGCCCAGAACTGAGTATAAACCTCCACCAGCCATTGCACCCATTTCTGAATCTGCAAGAGCACCATTTTTTCTTCCATGAATATCATGAAGCATTGTTGTAAGAAAAAAAGAAAAAACAAATATAAAGTAACTCGTGTCTCCCAAGAGCATAAACAGGTGTGTCTTGTCCACACACATCATTAACAAAAGAATGTGCCATTTCTGAGCTCAACACATTTCTGTTTCAGATCCCTTAGCATGCTCAAGTTTACCTACGGCTATGGTGAGCATAACAGGCACTCTCAGCTTCACAATACTATAGCAGAATTTAGGGCTCTGGTTTATCCTATGCAGAAGAGTACCTCAGTATAATGCAGCATCATCTTTCACAACGAAGGATGATTCCCAGACCCTGTCCCTCACAGACGTGAGGGGTACTCTGGCCTGAACTGGGAAAGATGGCACTGGTGGGAAAGTTAACTATCAGCTTTGTAATAACATTTATTTCAAAATTTCATAGATCTAACACCTTATTCTGAAGTATTTTTATGTCTATTACACCTCTCTTTTAAATTATTTCCCTAGCTACTTCTCTATAAAAGAGAACTTTAAAAGATGTTCTAGCTAGGGACGTGGTTCAGTTGGTAGAGTACTTGACTAACACACATGAAGCTCTTGGGTCAATCCTTAGTACTACATAAAAGTAGGCATGGTGGTACATACCTGGTGATCCAGCATTTGGGAGGTAGAGGCAGGAGGATCACAAGTTCATAGTCATCCTCAACTACATATCAAGTTCAAGACAGCCTGGCTACAAAAACTCTCTTTAAAAAAAAATAAAAGGATATTCTAAGTTATTAGGCAAAAAACAGCAGAGAGACCCGGATGAAATTTTTCCAATGCAAAGATCAGGCAGAGAAACTATGTCAGATTAAAATCACTATCAGGAGACCTGAGGAGACGGTTCAGCAGGTAAGAGCACCAGCTGCTCTTACTTAGGACCAGATTCAGTTCCCAGCACCCACACGGCAACTAACAACCTTTCACTCCAGTTCCAGGTGATCCCACACCCTCTTCTCTTCTGAAGACTTACATGACACAGATGCACTTGCAGACATGTAGGCAATATGCTCATACACATAAAATAAAATAACAAAGTTAAAAATCACCATCAGAGTAAGAGTTAAGATGCTTTTCATGCCAAGTCACAGAAAACCAGCTTGAACCAAGTAAAAGGAAAGGCTTTTATCATGAATATTCCTAGGGGTCTTCTGAGATCCAGAGCCCCAGTAACACCTCAGATTGGTTACTCATATGCCAGCAATTCTCTTCCTCCTCACACCTCTTTGCTGTTACCTCCACACATGGGTTTTATGTCTTCCTTTCTTCCCTCTCTCCCTCCTTCACGTGCCTCTGTGTTTCTTGTTACTGTTCTTGGTCTCCAGCAGCTCTGGAGCGACCTACTTACTGTATAGCTTTAGTTACCACACTGCAATGGAGGGAATTTTCCAATTTTAGTCCATAGACTTAGGACAAGAAGATAATCATCCCAGTTTTGATCAGGTTCCCAAATCTGGAACTGTGCCAGGGTGTAAAAGTCACATGAACTCAAATGGTTGTCCCTTAATGATATTTATATAACTTCACAACATTTAAACAAAATACTTCTGATACATTAAAAATAATGCTTTGAAAGAAATAGATAGTTCTATAACATTGGATCAAAGTGTTCAGCCAAGGAGTAGCACGGAGACTTTACACAGCAGAAGACCAAACAGTCAGCTTATGAAAGAAATCCATAGAGCAACAGTTATAGCTGAAGACTCAGATTATGGTGAGCGCTTTCCTTCTCTATATTTTTCCTAGACTGTCTCCCCCAAATATATTACTTTATAAACTAAACTTAAAGAGTCAAAAGATCTGGTAAAGTCTCCATTGAAATTACAGGCCCAATCAATAAAAGTAGGTTCACACCCTGTGTACCAGAAGTGGTACCTGGTTTGGGAGTCTGGCATCCTTTACCCTAGCACCCTGGAAGTCATCTATGACAATTAGCCTGTGGGATTTGATGACAAAAATTTACTGAACTGTTGGAAGTAAAACAAAACAAAAAAAAGAAAGGGTAAAATGTGAGCTGGGAGAAATGACTCAGTAGAATGCTTGTCTCATAAGCACAGAGGCCTGAGTTCAATTCCCAGAATCCACTGGGTTTTTTTTTTTTTAAGCCAGACATAGGCAGGTGGATCAAGGCCAGCCTGGTCTATAGAGTGAGTTCTAGGACAGCTGGTGTTACAGGGAAACCCTGGCTGGAAAAGACAAAAAAAAAAGTCAGACATACTAACATAGGCCTGTAAGCTCAGTACTGAGGTACTCAGTACTGAGTACCCCATAATGACTTATGCAGAGTCAAGGGGATTCCTGGGGCTCACGGGCCAGCTAGCCTGACCCTCTTGGTGAATTCTGAGTCACTGAGAGATCCTCCCTCAAAAAAAAGTGATTGATACTTGGAGAAAGATAACCAAAGTTGTTCTGTGGTCCTTACACACACATGCAACATATACTTGTACATACATGTATACACACACACATGAACATTCACAAACATGCACACACATATACACACAACAGAGAAAGAAAGAAAGAAAGAAGAGAGAGAAAGAGAAAAATAAAGGAAAGGAGAAGCAAAAACAGAATTTAACATAGGTAGAAATGAAGGAAGAAAGGAGGGAGAAGGAAAGAGATAAAGAATGAAAGATGTGGGGCGCTGGAGAGATAGCCTAGCGGTTAAGAGCACCGACCGCTCTTGCAGAGGACCTGGGTTCGATCCCCAGCACCCACATGACAGCTGAGAACCGTCTGTAACTCCAGTTCCAGGAGAACTCCAGTTCCAGGGGAATCCGACACCCTCTTCTGACCTCCACGGTATTGCACGACACAGGTGCATGGACCTACATGCAGACAGTACATTCATACACATAAAAAATAAATAAATAAAATTTAAAAAAAAGAATGAAAGATGTAGCCAGGCATGGTGGTGCATGCCTTTAGTCCTAGCACTTGGGAGGCAGAGGCAGATGGATCTTTGTGAGTTCAAGGCCAGCCTGGGTCTACAGAGTGAGTTCTAGGTCAGCTGGGGCTACAGGGAGACCCTGTCTCAAAAAAAAAAAAAAAAAAAAAAAAATGAATGAAAGATGATAGATGAATAGAGGGAGAGATGGAAAGAGCAAAGAGAGGAAAGAAAGAAAAGAAAGAGGAAAGAAATGAAAGAAAGAAAGGAAGGAAGGAAGGAAGGAAGGAAGGAAGGAAGGAAGGAAGGAAGGAAGGAAGGAAGGAAGGAAGGAAGGGAGAGACAGAGAAAGAAAAGAAAAGAAGAAGAAAGAACAGAAAGGTGGATGGATGGACAGACAGATTAATAGATAAATAGTAGATTGATTGATGATAGATAGATGATATAGATGATGATGATGATGATAGATAGATAGATAGATAGATAGATAGATAGATAGATAGATAGATGATAGATGGATAAAGGAAGGGAAAGAATGAAGTCGGAAAGGATGGCAGCTCCCACCCCAAGTACCATATCTGGGTTTTCTCCCTTTGAGGGTTCATTGTAAGCATGGGCCCCCCCCATAATGACTTCTTGTCTCAATAATCCTGTGGCTGTATATACATGTGCTTCCTGTGAGCATTGTTTCCCTGTTGAAATCAGAAACAAAGAATATTCTTGAACTTCATGTGGGAGTCATTGCAGCCGAGACTTAGGGGCCAGGTTTCAAACCTACTGTAGTGAAGACAAAGGGCCTGACCACTCTCTGGCCAGGCTTAGTGGACATTATAAGTGGACTTAAAAATCTTCTAACCTTACGTGCTAAGTATTAGTCAATTCTTTGTGGTCTAATCTAATACTTAGATGGGCAAAACTCGAACAAATTTTCACAAGAAAAACCAGTCAAATCAAGAGCTGAAAAATTCTGTGTCAGTCAAGTTCAAGAAAACGTTCCAAATGTATAATACAAGTCAGCTTTGATAATCACAGAGCCATATGCCCTGACAAGGAAAGAGCATTTAGTCATCCAGACTCTGTTTTTGTGGACACCATCTTTGTCTTCCACAACCCTTCAAATTTGAGAGCACTGGAGTGCCAGGTCAATTACACTCTTCCCTGAGCAGCTAAAGCAGCTTTCAAAAATGTTGTCACTGTGTCAATCGAGAGAGAAGGAGCAGCACGACAGCTTGGGAGTCTCAAAAAGCATTAGGTGGCAGGTTAGGTAGAATTAAATTCCATTTGCTGCTATTCCCTAGAATGCCCTGCGAGAGCAAAAGTATTCAATTCTCTTTATTAGTGCTGGATTTATGGTTTCAAATAAAGATTAAATTAACAAGAAATTTTCAAAGCTGATGTTCTAAATCGCTTTTTAAATTCCAGATCCTCAATAATGTGCTTTAGCATGTGATCCGCCATTCCCAGCCTCAGGTGCCCCTGAGCTGATCTGTGGAGCCCATGGCTACTGAGCCAGTGTATTTAAGGGCACTTTCATTATGCCAGCCCTGTCCTCAGAAAACCATAACAGCTATTGAATGTCCATGAAATGTGTCTGGATTCCTCAGTCCAGCTCATAAGAAAGTTCAGGCTAGCCCTATGGAGCTCACCTCCCTCACCAGCTTCTCCAATGAGCCCTTTCCTCCAACAGCACAGGGTCTAAGAGCTCTCTGGCTATCCTCAACTTTTTTTTTTAAATATGGAACGCTTCATGAATTTGGGTATCCTCAACTTTGCCCCAGCATCTGACCTTTCTCAATTCTAGTCTCCTCCACCACAAGCATCAAGATTCTCTCTGAAAGTCAGATCAAGTCTTACCTCATACAGTACATACTTGTAATCCCAGCACAGGGAACATGGAGACAGGTGCATCCCTGGGGTTCACTGACAGCATGCTTTAGCCAAATTGTGGGCCCAGGCCACTGAGAGATTCTGCTTCAAAAAACAGGAACAAAATTGGATAGCTTCTTGAGGAAAAACTAAATTTGTCCTCTGGTCTCCAGTCTCCACTTGCACGTGCACATATATAAACACACACACACACACACACACACACACACACACACACACATCTTCCTTGACTTCTCCAATCCACATAAGCATCACTTTTTCTTATCAGGAAAGATAATTCTGATAAGAATTATCAGAATTATCAGGACATTGCTGGGACTAAGGGTAACTAACTCTCACTAAAAGTCCACTCCCAGCTGGATTCTGAGCAGATTCTTTCTCTGACTCTTCTTTTTTTAACTGGACTTTTAATTCAAATGATACTGAGTAATAAGAAAATGCATATAGATTTTTACAAACAGTGAAGATTCTGGAATCTTTTAGACATGAAAACTAGTTTTGAGTAATGTAGGGATTCTGGGTAAGCAGATAGTCTTAATAAAAAATTCATGATAAATGAAATAACAAGATCATTTATAATTTAATTCTAACCAAAATTAGAATAATTAGAAATTATCTTATCATTCTGGAATATAGCAAATGAAATATTAAGTGTCATAAACCATTAAAATATCTAATTATGAAAGAACTTAAGGAACAAAAAATGAAAGAAATTTTCAGTTATTTGAGGTACTCATTTTCCAGTTTAGTCAGAGCTGAATACCACTCAGCTGTTCTTAAGTCCATGTGGATGAATTCTAAGACAGAGTGCTCACATGTGCAACTAAAAGTTCATCTCCTAGAATTCTGTAGTACCGGAGACTAGGTTAGAAGCACCTGAATACAATCTTTTTCCTCCACTCAGAATGGAATGCTTGATATGATGTCCCTTCTCTCAGTTGATGAAATTATCTGGGTTTTTTAATCCTTTGAGGAAGAATGCAAATAATTTTGAATTTTTAATGATCATATTTTAAAGTCCTTGATTTTCTTTTTAATTTTTTTAATTGAAATTTAGGGTATTTCATACAAAACATCTCAATCAGTCTTAGTCACTTTTATACCCCCTTCTCGATTGGCACCCTCTAACAACCCCACACTGGAACTCATACATTTTGTCACTTGTTAAGGCCTATTGTGCCAAATTAGTGTCTCAGCCATTCCTCAGTGCAAGTTCATCGACTGAGCTCTGCTAACCCTAACCAGAGTCCCTTGCTTTAAGAAAACCAGGTCTTCCTTACCCAAAAATAATCAGCTATCAATATTTCTCGATCTAAGATTGGGTTCTGCTGCCCATTTCCTCGGGTCCATGCTGGGGTTTTGTGTGGTCGTTTGCATGGGTCTTGTGCATGCTGACACCATAGCAGTATGAGCAGGGTCCCAGGAGCTTGTACAATTCTGTTTCCATATGGTCATGCATCGCCTCCTTGGTTCTTACAATCATTCCACCCCCTCTTCAACAATGGTCCCTGAGGCCTGGGTGAGTGATGCTTAATATAGGAAACCTGTCCATGGACCCACATTCTACAAATCTCCATTGTTTGGCTATTTATAACCTTTTGAGTTCCTGGTCCTCTGTTGCATGAGGAAGTTTCCTTAGTAAGAGTTAAGAGATTCATCAGTGTCCTCTGGGTCCTTTGTCCTATATTGCAAGAGGCTGTGTGTAGAGGTTGCACTGTAGATGTGCTGCTTAGGCTTGGGCAATTCACAGACATGTCTGAGTGTGACCAGTTTGGATACACTATAATAATCTTCATCTGGTGCAAGAGAAACTACTTTGATGAGTGATGTCTAGGATATTTATTTGTAAATATAAGGATACACACTTTGCACTTAGTATGAAGCTATATATTAGTCTAGGGATGTGACAGCCTTGGGAATTTCTCTAAAATCTATGACCTCTTCAGCCATGTGTATTTAACTGTGTTTACAGTGCCATACATGAGCTTCCTCCCACTGAGTGGTTTTTATGTCCAATAAGTTAGTCATTGATTGCCCCAACACAAAAGTGCCACTACTGCACCAATGTTGTATGCCGTGCCAGAGATTGATGTGGATATTTGGTCTTAAAGCTGGCATCGAAACATCGATTGATGCGCTTCCTTAGCAGCTCACATAGTGCTCTCCAAAGATATGAGAGCTAGACTTCAAGGAGAGTGGTTTGCAGGTCAATTCTAGTTCTATTACTCCAAATCCAGTCTCCAAAGTATGTCCCATCTTCAACAATAGGGTTTTACCTTCAAGTTTTGGGAGGCGATCAAGGGCTCTGACAATAGCCTGTGCAATTTCGGGAGTCTCTTCGAGCACCTTGACCAACAACTCAAAGGAAGGTTCCTCCTGTCTGGCACTGTCTCTGTTATGTAGCCTTCAGCTATGCACATAGACTCTTGTATAGATATTGTATGTGCAATTTGTCATTATAATGTTAGACTAGGATTTATCTATCTTTCCTCTCTCCCTCTCCCTGTCTAAACTTCCCTCCATGCCTTCCCTATTTAAACTGTCCCCATTTTTCCCATTTCTCCCTTAATAACACCACTCTCTTATGGTCCCACTTCTCTTGAGCTCCTTCTTTCCATTTATCCCCAAATTACCTTCTATAACCCTCCATCTCCCCTCCCATTTAAGTACCCTCAATTCATTCATTTCTCCCTTAGTAACACCTGTCTCTCACTGTTCTTCTCTCTCAGGTTCCCTCTCTCCCTTTACCTCCCTGGATCCTTTCCATTTGCCTGGTTCTTGCAGTTACATCAGGATACAAGCTCACCTATAAAGATTTGGTGCCAGGATCCAGAAATGAGAGAGAACATATGTCCTTTGTTTGTTTGTTTAGTTTGTTGTTTGCTGGAGTCAGTGTTACTTCATTTAGCATAAAATTTTCTAGTTCTGTCCATTTACCTGCAGATTGCATGATTTCATCTCTCTTTACTGCTGATTAGAACTCCATTGTGTAAATGCACCACATTTTCATTATCCACTCATCAGTTGAGGGAAACTCAGTTCCTTCCATATCTTCACTAGTGAAACGAGCAGCAATAAACATGGATACAAAGGATCTCTGCAATACGATGAATCTTTTGTGATATATTCCAATGAGTGGCACCACCAGGTCAATGGGTACGTTCAGTTTTACTATTTTTTTTTTTTTTTTTTTTTCTTTTTGAGACAGGATCTCCCCATAGCCCCAGCTGGCCTGGAACTCACTCTGTAGACCAAGCTGGCCTTGAACTCACAGAGATCCGCCCACCTCTGCCACCCAAGTGCTAGGAATAAAGGTGTGTGCCACCACGCCTAGCTCAGTTTTACTTTTTAAAGAGTTCTCCACACTGCTTTCCATAGGACTTGCAGGAGCTTGCAATCCTACCCGCAGTGGATGAACATTCCCCTTTCCCCACATCCTCTCAAGCATTTGGTATCATTTGTTCTCTTGATCTTAGCCAGCTTTCCAGGGTAAAATGAAATCTTAAAGTGGTTTTAATTTACAGCTCCCTAATTACTGACGATGTTGAACAGTTATTTAAGACATTTCTTAGCCAACTTTATTTCTTCTTAAGAACTCTCTGTTCAAATCTTAGCCCATCTTCTAATTGGGTCACCTGTTTTCTTAATTCTTTGTTTTTTGAGTTGCTAATATATTCTGGATATTAACCTCTGCCAGATGTATTACTGCTGCAAATTTTTTCCCATACTGTGAGTTTACTCTTCATGCCTTTGGTTGTTTATTGTGCTGTACAGAAGCTTTTAGCTTAATGAGCTCCCACTCATTGATTGTTGACCTTGATTCCTGAGCAACTAATGTCCAATTTCGAAAGCCCTTTCATACACCTATATCTTGTAATCTACTGCCAACTTTCCTTCTCAGTTTTAGAGTTTCAGGTAACACATTGAGATTTTTTTATCCATTTGGAGTTTAATTTTGTGCAAGATGAAGGATAAGGATCTAGATTCATCCTTCTACTGGTAGAGATCTAATTTTGCCAGCACCATTTGCTGAAGATGCTGCCTTTCCTCCACTGAGTGTTCTTGGAACCTTTGTCAAAGATTAGGCGTGTGAAATTGTATGTGCTCAAGTTTGGGTTTTCAATTATGTTCCATTAATCTATGTGTCTATATTTGTCTCAGTGACATGCTGTTTTTAATGACTATATCTCTGTAATATAGTTGAAATCTGGTATAGTATTCCCCCCTGTTTTGCTCTTTGTGCTTAGGGTTGCTTTTGTGCTTCCACAGAATTTTAGGATGTCATTTTCCAATTCTGTGAAGAATATCATGGAGATTTTGATTGAGATTGCACTGTCACAATATCAATTCTTGCAATTAATGATCATGGGAGGTCCTTCCATCTTCCAGTGTCTTCCTTAATCTCTTTCTTTAAATATTTAATATGTTCATTGTTCAGATCTTTAAAGTCATTGGTCAGGTTTATTCCAAGATATTGGGGGGGGCTATTGTGAGTGGGAGGGTTTCCATGTACTCCTTCTCCAACTTCTTGTTATTGGCATATAAGAAGGCTACTGATTTTTCTAGACTAATTTTGTAGCCTGCCACTTTACTAAAAGTGTTAATCATTTCTGAGAGTTTTCTAGAGGAATTTTTGGCATCCCTTAGGTATAATATCACGTCATCTGCAAAAAGGGGATAGATCAACCTCTTCTTTTCCAATTATTACTCTTTTAGCTTCTTTCTCTCATTCTATTACTCTAGCAAGAGTTTCAAGCACTATTTGGAAAGGGGGGTGGAGATAGAAACCGGCAGCCTGGCCGGTTTCTGACTTTAAGGGCAATGTTTCTAATTTTTCTCCATTGAGAATGATATTAACTGCAGGTTTGTTGTATGCAGCTTTAATTATGTTGAGGTAAGTTCCCTCCAGTCCAATTCCCTCTAGGATGTTAAACATGGAGGCATGTTGAATTTTATCAAAGATAGGCTAAAAATCTGAACAGAGAGTTCTCAAAAGAAGAAGTAAAGATGACTAAGAAAACATCTTAAAAACTGTTCAACATCCTTACCAATTAAGGAAATGCAAATTAAAACCACTTTAAGATTTCATCTTACTCTGGTAAGACTGGCTATAATCAAGAAAACAAATGATGACAAATGTTGGAGAGGTTATGGGGAAAGGGGAATACTCATCTACTGCTGGTGGGATTGCAAACGCATGCAACCCCTATGGAAAGCAAGGTGGAGAACTCTTTTTTTCCTTAATGTTTTTATTGAACTTTTTGCACAATTCATACTTCAGTATTTCCACTTTTTTCTGGTATTTGTCTTCCTTCTAGTTATTTAATTCATTTGTCTGTATGCTCTTTATAATCCTTGATTTCTTTGAGTATGTGTATGATAGTTCTTTTACTATCTATATTAGTCACTTTTCTGTTACTGTGATAAAGCACCATGACCAAGGAACTTATAAAAGGAAGAGTTTATTTGAGCTTATGATTGGCGGTTCCAGGGAATTAGAGACCATTGTGGCAGGAGGCGTGGCAGCTGGATCTGGAGCAGCAAACCAAGGGTCACATCTTGCAAAGAGCACAGGAAGCAGAGAGCAACTGTAGGCCACGAGGCTTGTTAAAACTCACTAAGCCCGCCCCCAGTGACACACTTCCTCAAGCACGGCCATACACCCCAAGACCTCCAAAACAGTGCCACCAACTGGAGACAAACGTCTGAATACCTAGAGCCTATGGGGGACACTCATTCAAACCACCACATTCCACTCCCTGGCCGCCATAGGCTCCTGACCACATAAAATGCAAAATGCATTCAGTCCAACCTTAAAAGTCCCCATAGTCTTTACCAGTTTCAATGCCATTCAAAAGTCTACAGTTCAAGTCTCTTCTGACACTCAGACCAATCTCTTAACTGTAAGCTCCTGTAAAATCAAAAGACAAATTACATACTCCCAATATACAGTGGAACCGAATACACATTCCCATTCCAAAAGGGAGGAATAGAGGCATAGTGAGGAAACACCAGACCAAAACAAGACCAAAAACCAGCAGGGCAAACACCAAGTCCAGTAGCTCCACATGCAACTTCTGGGACTTGACTTCCAAAGGGCTTTGATGGCTCAGCTCTTCCAGCTTTGCTTGCAACACACATCTCTTTCTTAGGCTGGTACCACTCCCCGTATGCAGCTCTCCTTGGCAAATATCTCACAGGTCTGGCATCTCGAATGTCTTCTTGGGGTCTCCACTGCCAACCAGGCTTCACATTCACAGCTTCATGCAATGGCCTATCAGGGCCTACTTTATGGAGGGACACCTCTGCTGTGCTCTGCCTGACCTTGGCAGCTCTCTGAAACTGTGGAGGAAGAACTGATGACCCCTTCACTCTTGCAAACTTCATGCCTCTAAAGCCAGCACCACGTGAATGAAACTGCCAAGTTTGGCTGCAATTTGGGGATGGACCCAGGCCTATTTCAACCACATTTGCAACTTTTCTCTGCCCTGGACTTGTTGGAGGATTAGCTGGGTGTGGTCTTGCCCTGAAGGTACTGATTCTTTTGTTTGCTTGTAAATCTCCAGGCCTCTTCTTAATCACTTTAATCTCCTTATGAAAGGGAGCCTCTCCTTCACATGCCTTGGCCCCACCTTTAATCTTCCTAGTGCAGTTATCAGATCCAAACTGTACATTCTGCATTTCTTTCTGCCCCATCTGCTCTTCTTCACTGTAGATCTGCACAATATTCACCTTAAAAGCCACGTCACCATTTCCACACTAGGCTGTCTTGAAATATCCTCCACCAAAGACATCAGTCCACCGCTTTTCAACTTACCATCAGGCAAGCATCTGGGCTGTGGGCAAACTGCTGCCAGACTCTTTATCAAAATATCCCAGTTGCTGCCTAAGTCTTTATTTTCCCCTGGAACCACATCTTTTGCAGCCATGCTTTCTTCCAGGCCTCCACTAGAATGGCCCTTTAAGCTCTGCTTACAGTAGTCAACAGCCTTTCTAGCTCAAAGTTCCAAAGTCTTCCACATTTCTCCAAACATCCACATGGTCAGGTTCTTCACAGCCAACAGCCCACTCTCTGGTACCAAAATTACTGTATTAGTCACTTTTCTGTTGCTGTGATAAAGCACCATGAGCAAGGGAACTTATAAAAGGAAGAGTTTATTTGAGCTTACGATTGGCAGTTCCAGGGAATTAGAGTCCATCGTGGTGGGAGGCGTGGCGGCTGGAGACTGGAGCAGCAAACCAAGGGTCACATCTTGCAAAGAGCACAGGAAGCAGAGAGCAACTGTAGGCCACGAGGCTTGTTAAAACTCACTAAGCCCGCCCCCAGTGACACACTTCCTCCAGCATGGCCACACACCCCAAGACCTCCAAAAACAGCGCCATCAACTGGAGACAAACGTCTGAATACCTAGAGCCTATGGGGGACACACATTCAAACCACCACACCATCTGTGTTCTAGGTTACCTCCAAGAGAGTTCTCATTGTACGAGTCTTCTGTAGGACTGGTAAAATTTAGCTGGGGTTTACTATTTGGTTTTCTCATGTTGTTTTTTGTTGTGATTTTGGCATGTGGATTTTTGTTTTGTTGTTTGTATTCTGTTACAACACTCAAGTGTTTTTTCATTGAGTTGAAGGCTGACTTTGGTCATTTTCTTTAAGTGCCTTAGTTGTCTTTTCATTAGTTACAAAAGGCTGGCTTGTCGAGGATTCAGGTTTTCACTTTTTATTTTGTACTGGAGGGACCAACTAGCTCCTGTTCTTCTAGTCTGGAACTTCTCCAGAGGTCCAGGACAGGTAACAATCAGATCTACTTGAACCTCCAACCTCATGACATGAATTTACCGGTTCCACTCTGCTGGCTATAAGCATTTGTGTTTGGGTCCAGGACCGGGGAAGCTTAGCCTGGAGTGGGGTAGTGGCCCAAAGTGTTTCCTAGGTAGTGGATTCTGCCTACCTGCCTGAGCTTGCAAGGCTGGGAGGCTCCACTGGGTGGTCTCAGTGCACTGCCCAGTTCAGCTTGCCTGTGCAGGTCTGCCTGGGCTGGACCCCTCCACCAGATGGTCTCGGAGCCCCACCAGATTCAACTTGCCTGTGCAGGCCTGCCTGGGCTGGACCCCTCCAGCAGATGGTCTCAGAGCCCCACCAGATTCAGCTTGCCTGTGCAGGCCTGCCTGGGCTGGACCCCTCCACCAGATGGTCTCGGAGCACCACCAGATTCAACTTGCCTGTGCAGGCCTACCTGGGCTGGGCCTCTCAGCTGGGTGGTCTCAGAGGACTCAAGAATTCTTAAAAGACTAAAAATGAACCTACTATTTGACCCAGTCATACCACTCCTGGGTGTATACCCAAAGTATTCATCCTATTGCAGAGATATTTGCACATCCATGTTTATTGCTGCTCTTTTCACAATACCAAAGAGCTTGAAGCAATCTAAGTGTCCCTCAACTGACAAGTGGATAATGAAAATGTGGTACATTTACACAATGGAGTTCTACTCAGCCATAAAGACAGATGACATCATGAAATTTGAAGGTAAATAAATGGAACTAGAAGCTGTTATGCTAAGTGAAGTAAAACAGACTTAGACGATGGCCTAGCAGTTAAGAGCACTGACTGCTCTTACAGAGGATCTGGGTTCGATCCCCAGCATCCACATAGTGGCCAAGAACCGTCTGAAACTCCAAATCCAGGAGAACTCCAGTTCCAGGGGAATCCGACACCCTCTTCTGACCTCTGCAGCATTGCACGACACGGGTGCAAAAACCTGCATGCAGACAGTACATTCATAAACATAAAGAAATTAAAAAAAGAAAAAGAAATGACATATGTCATCCCTCATCTTTGGATCCTAGCACCAAATCCTTATAAGTAATTATATATCCAGATGTAACTGCAGTAATCAGGTAAATGAAAAGGAACCGGGAATATAAAGGGAAAGAGGGAACCTGACACAATCCCGGAAGCCACCTCGCCTGGCTCTCATAGCTTTGGAGAGCACTATGCAAGCCACTAAAGGAGAATATCAATCAATGAATTGTCCAACATCAGCTGCAAGACCAAATATCCATGTCAATGACCAGCACAGCATATGACATCAGTGCAATCGTGGCTCTTCTATCTTGGGGGAAATCAATGACTAACTAACTAATTGGATCTAAAGTCCACTCAGTGGGAGGGAACTTGGGTGTGGTATTGTAAACGTAGCTAGGACACAACTAGAGAGGTCATAGATCTTGGAAAATTCCCCAAAGTTGACACATCCTTAGCTAAGGTAACATCTTACTAACTACAAAAGAAGTATCCTTATATTTACAAACAAATATAAGAGACACCACTCAGAAAAGAATCTTCTTTTGTACCAGATGAGAACAGGACAAAGTCCCACAACTGGACGCACATAGACCTAGTCTGTGAATGGCTCATGCCAAGGCAACACATCTACAATGCAGCCTCTGCACATAATCCCCAAGCACCTTTTTTTTTTTTTTTTTTTGGTTTTTTTGAAACAAGATCATCCATTAGCCACAGCTGGGCTGGAACTTGCTATATGCCAGGCTGGTCTGAATTCACAGAGATCCATCTGACGGACTATGCTTCCATATGCTTGAATTAAATATTTGGTAGCCACCATGCCCGGCTACAATCTCTTAACTCTCATTAAGGAAACTCCTCCATGCAACAGGAGGCTAGGAATTGAAAAGGGCATGAATGGTCAAACCATGAATATTAGGAGTCTACAGAGTGTGGTGCCATGGACAGGCCGTCTATATTCATCTTCCACACAACCAGGGCTCAGGGAACAATTTAGAAGAGGAAGCAGAAAGATTATAAGAGCCAGGAGTATTGTGCAAGTTCAAGCAGAAATGGAATTCGACGAGCTCTTGGATCCTGTTTAATATAAACTTACAGGCATGCACAAGAGCCATGCAAGTTCGCCTGGACAAAAACCCTGCTCAGAACTACAGAAATGGGCAGCAGAGGCCAAGCTTGGCTGAAGGAATATTAGCAGCAGATGGCAGTCGAGTGAGGATGAACTGGACTTCTTTAGGAAAAGGATCTGGATAGGCTGACTAGAGCCTCAGTGAGTGAACTAACACCTGAGGAGTGGGGCAGGGAGAGTGTTTTGGCACATGAAAGGGTGACGAGGGAAAAGCAGGTATAAAGTGATTAAGGCTGATGGAAAATTATGTATGAACACATAAAATTTCAATTAAAATTGAATAAAAAATCACCAGGAATGGTGGTGCACACCTTTAATCCCAGCACTTGGGAGGAGATGCAGGGTGAGTCTCTGTGAGTTCAAGACCAGCCTTGTATACAGAGCAAGCTCCAGGCAACCTGGGACTAAATGTAGACCCTAACTCAAAAATAAAAACAAAAAAAAAAAAATTTTTTTAATCCTGCAGAATTGTTTCTATCTACGAAGTTGGGTGCACCAGAGTTTGTTGCATATATTTTCATGATTGTAATATCTTCTTCCTTAACACTCCTTTGATAAAAGTGAAGTGACCCTCTTCATCTATTCTATTTTTTTTGAAGTCTATTTTTTTAGATATTAGAATTGCAACTATTGCTTGTTTCTTAGTGTCATTCACTTGGAATAGGTTTTTTTTCTATTCTTTTGCCTTAAGACAGACAATTTTTTTTTTGTCTTTTTTGAGATAAGGTTTCCCCGTGTAAGGCTCCGGCTGATCCTGGAACTCCACTCACTCTGTAGAAGACCAGGCTGGGCCTTGAACTCACAGAGATCTGCCTGCCTCGGCCTCCCAAGTGCTGAGGTTAAATGCATGCACCACCACAACCACTCCCAAGGAAATTGGATTTTCTTATAAAAAAAAAAAAAAAAAAAAAAAAAAAAAAAAAAGGAGTTTCTTTCTTTCATTCCACTAGCTTGTGTCATTTTTCTTTGGAGCTCAGTTCATTCATATTTAAAATTATTATTGAGAGAAGTTTACTGGTTTCTGTTATTTTAATTTCTGTTTGCAGTCTCGGTCTAACTTTGTGTTTCCATTGTTACACTTTTATTTCATTTCTTTCTGTTGTCCCTTGGGTAGAGTTGTTCCTTTCTTCAGCTCTTTGTACTGCTGAATTCAAGTATTCTCTCAAGGATTGTTTTTCTGGACATGAATTATTTCAGCCTATTCATGTCATGAAAGATTTTTCTTTCTTCAACTATAATAGACATTTTTGCTGGGTAAAGTATTCTGGGTTGGCGTCTATGATCATTTAGAACTGTCAATACATTGGAACGAGCTCTTCTGGATTTCATCACTTGCATTGGGTTTCCCTTCATATGACTTGTTTTTCTTTTGCAGCTTTCAGTGTTCTCTTTATACATTTAGTGTTTTTACTATGATATGGCTTGGGGAGTTTGTTTTCTGGTCCTGTCTATTTGGTGTTCTATGTACTTCTTGTATTTGTATGGGCATGTCTTTCCTTAATTTGGGGAAATTTTCCTCCACAATCCTGTTGAAGATCCAGTCAATACCATTATCCTGAGATTTTTTTTCTCCTTCATCTATATCTATTATATGTAGGTTTGGTCTTTTTTTTCAAAGCCAATTTTTATTGAAACTTTGTGCATTTCATACAAAATTTCCAATCAAATCTAGACCCCCTTCCTTGATCCCCACCCCCACCCCACCAGAGCTCAAGGTTTGTTTTTTTCATGGTGTCCAAGATTTCCTAAATATTCCGTTCCTGTGGTTTTTAAAATTTTTTCACAATCTTTGATTGAGCAGTCCAATTCTTCAACTTTATTGTCTAGTCTTGATATTTTGTTTTCTAGTTCATTCATTGTATTGCTGAAGTTTTCCCCTGTCATTTCTAGTTGGCTTATTGAGTGTTTCACTTTCTTCTTCACTTCAGCCTGAGTTTTCTTCATTATTTCTGTCTCGTGTGAATTCAGTCAGACATTTATCCCTATCATGTTTTAGTTCTTTGATGTATTTGTATGTTCTTTAAATTCACTGAATTATTTGATCATGTTTATGATTGTTCTTTTAAATTCTTACATTATCTCTAGGGGGTTCTTATTATAGAACTCTTCTGCTGTACTGGAAGTGTTTAGTGGAGACATATTGTTCAGATTTTTCATATTATTTTTTGTTGTGATTTTGGTATGTGGATGTCTTTTGTTTGTGATTCTGGTATGAAACTCATATCTTCCTTTGTGTGTTGAAGATTAACTTTGTATTCTTGATGTGTTTGGGTTGTTTTCTTATTAGGTATGAAAAGCTGGTAGGTCTAGGCTTCAGGTTATCTCTTTTGATTTTATATTGGAGGGACCAGATGGTTCTAGTCCAGCTCCTCAAGAACTCCTACAAAGGCCCAAGTTAGGCCTCAGTCAGATACTCTTGGGCTTCCTTCTAAGGTCTTAGCCCCTCCTAGCCAGCAGGCATTGTACAATTCGGGAGGCTGGCTAGGCAGAGGCTTGATTCAGGCACTTTCAGGGAGTCTGCAAAATTCTGGGCCCTTATTAAAATGCAGAGGGTTGGCCCATAGCAGTGGGAGGGGCTTTGGATGGTCTGAAGGCTGGTGGATGGGTGTGGTGCAATTCTGGAAGCTCACCACCACACAGAGGCTGGATTCAGGCATGCTCTGGCAGGCCAGAAATGTCTGTACCCATGCCAAGGGATATAGAATGTAGTCCTACGGTAGCAGGAGAGTCTTCCTCTCTGAGTCTGTTTTTATTTATTCTCCAGAAAAAATTATGCAATGATGATGAGCTTCTTCATTATTAATGAGAGAAATAGAATGTTAACACAATGTAGCTCCTCCTGGGAGCATGGGCTCAGTGGGGCTGTGGTTCCTTCTCTACTCTCCAGTGGCCCATGACCTGACACATGTTCTTACACTTACACTTAAAATTCACAGTGCAGGAGCCAATGTCCAAACCTGAGTCTTTCCCCCAACACATACTTTCTGTGTACATTCAAACCCAAGCAGTCAGTGGTACATTATGGAAAATTTAATTGAATACTAGGTGGCTATTATCACTCAATGCTATTCATTTTTGCTCATTTTATGTAAGTATGTATGTATGTGTGTATATGTACATGCATGTGCACATGTGGCGGGTGCACACCTGTGTGCACAATGAGGTCAGAAGGGGCACTGAATCCCGTGGGATCCATCTTGTATGAGTGCTGGCCTCCAAATGCTGGTCCTCATGATTATGGGGTAAGACCTAAGACCTGAGTGCTATCTCCATGCTTTGAATAGGAAATGTCTCCCATAGGCTCATGACCTGGGCTTGGTTACATGATAGTGGACCTTTGAGAATTGACTGGATCCTGAGGACTTTGACTTGGTCAGTGGATTGATTCCTTCACAGATTCATAATATGATGCAATTATTGACTAATTTGAGGAAGTGTTCACTGAAGGTATGTTCTCAGACCACACAGCCACAGATGTCCCCCTGTTCCCTCCTCCTGACCACCTGACATGAGCTGTTCTGCTCCACCACACCCTCCCATCATGTTGGACAGTCACCTTGAAATCATGAGCAAAATAAATGATTTCTCCCTTTAAGTTATTGTGGTAGGCCTTTTGGTCATGTTCATGATAACACTTAGAAGTGCCTCCCCTTTGCTGAACAATGACAAACAAGGTGAGTGACCTGAAGAGGCTGGTCACTGAGTCCCCACCAATAGTCACTCTAAAGACACTTGTGGCAGTAAGAGTCCAGTGCTATGTGCATGCAACCTCAGAGTGAGTCTCAAACACTGCTGCCCTTGACCCAGGCCTTGGGCCCTCCTGCCGGAAACCACCTGTCACAGGATCACCGGGGCGACTTTTTTATACCAAGATGTTTTCTCTTCCATAGTCCAGACTGTATTACTGCACCAACTCTACTCACCCAGCTCTAAAATCACTATCAAGAGTGAGTATATCTCTGACACAGAAACAGCAGAGGATTTGTTGTAGCAGTGCCTTTTCCCTCAGATTGGCTAACGGCAGCAGCAAACCACACCCTGTTTGCCCTTGTTGATGTTTCAGGGTCTAGGTCACAGATGTCTCAATGAAAGCTGTGGATATTCATTTGTAAACCATAACATCTTAACAGCATCAGGGTGAAATTCACACTGAGAAAAGTAACATCAGGCTGGGGTAATAGCTCGTTGAGTAAAGTGCTTGTGCAGACCTTAGCTCAAATCTCCAGACCCACATAAAAGCACAGCAACATGCGCCTTTGACCCCAGTAGTCTTTCAGCAAGTGAAAGGGGAGACAGGGGAACACCTGGAAGCTTGTAAGCAAGCTAGCCTCGGAAACATACCAAAGAATGAGAGAGACCATCATAAACAAGATGGAAGGCAAGGACAACACGAGCGGCTGTGCTCTGACCTCCACAGGCATCTTGTGGCTACACCTACACACGCAAACATGCAGGAGTATATGCACAAAGTAGAAGAAAAATTAATGTGTGGTTTCTCTATTGAAAGCTAAATCAGAGTCATCATTTTTTCAGCTCAACAGAGTGTTGACAAAGCCTATGTTTTTGCTTCACTGTGTTCACAATGCCTGCAACATCAGGAGTATTTCTTCCATCTCTTTGGCTCATGGTATTCATTTTAACAAATAAAGATCTCTTACTAAAAATATTGATTCCTAGGACTGAGGATGCCCCAGTAATCAAGAGAACTTTTTCTTACAGAGGACAAGAGTTCAGGTCCCAGCACCTACATCAGGCAACTCACAGCCGCACTTGTAAGCAACCCAACATCCTCTTCTGGCCTCTGTGAACAATCACATACATGTGCTCATTCACATAGACACACACGCACACTTAAAAATGATAAAATGAAAAGTAATGGGTCTTGTTTAAAGGCAGCTTCATTATTTGACATTCATGAATTTGTTAACTGTGCTTCCTTGATTTACCTGCACAGAAGCACAGTGAAAGGAGAAACTGGGGCTGGAGAGATGGCTCAGCAGTCACCAGCATTTGTTGCTCAAACATGAGGACCAGAGTTTGGATCCCAGGATGGACCCAATTCAGGCTGCTCACAACCACATGTAACATTAGCTCCAAGGGATACCACATCCTCTTCTGGGCTCTGCAGACAACTGCATACACTCCCACAGACACACACAGACACACGCAAATAATAGTAACAAAATACATCTTAGGAAGGAAGGAAAGAAGGAAGGAAGGAAGGAAGGAAGGAAGGAAGGAAGGAAGGAAGGAAGGAAGGAAGGAACTGTGTCTGACTGAGTTGCTGTTTGTCAACAGTTGGAGTTTTAGGAGGACTATGACCATGACTTATTAATTAATAGAAATTTATAAGAACCAAAAACCTGAAGCACATTCAGCTGATGAGAGAGGGCAGAGGCCTTGCTCTCATAAGCTTTCCTTCTGAGGAAAGTTCAAGTAGTTTATACTTTGACTCCTGTGCCCATCATTTTTTAAATTTATTTACTTGACTTCATCTGAAGATGTGCATTTATTCTCCTACATTACACCAAGAGTTGAGATGAGATTGTATTCACCTTTGTGTCTTCAGTACTCAGAAATATTAAGAAACTGAATTTTAAGGAAAAATGTGCGACAAAAATTTATTTGGTGTGGTGTCACTCTGCCACACATAGAGGGGGATGCTCAAACTCCATCCACTGGATTACAGGGAAAAGAGAAGATGCAAGACAGCCACCAGCAGCTGTGCTAAACCATGGGGCCAAAGGCTGACAACCTTTCCACTGCCTGCTTGTCTGATCTAGCAAGTACACCAGGCAATGCCCTAATGGCACTCCCAGATCCTCCAGACTGCAGCCTGCTTGGTGCTCTACAGTCTAATTCCCAGACTGTTGCCTAATTGGCACTCTACAATCTAATTCCTGCCCAGGCACTCACCATACATCACAGCTGGTGACCTGATAGGTCTCCTTCCAGCCCCACACCAGCTGCCCAAGTTGGTGATCTGCTTGACCACTATCCAACCCACTGGTCCACACCAGCTTCCCAGGTTGGTGACCTGATTGATTGCCTCCAATCCACTGGTCACTACTACACAAGCCTCAAGGGCTAAGATTACACACACAAATAATGGCCGGTAGTCTCTATCTGATGGTATGAAGGACTCCTTTTTATTCACAGCATTCCGTTTTTATACCCAGAGTGACATCATATCTCAGGGCCTGGTTTTAGTCCTGTACCTCAAGTTCTTGTCAATGCCTTCGATCCCAAGGTGTCACAGGCTTGCTAATGTAGATGCAAATCCTGCCTTAGGCCAGGTTTCACTGTAAACAGACAAGCAGGTAATTTAGCACAAAAGAAGCCACAGGTGGTTTCCTTTTTCCCTACAATTTGGTTATCAAAAACACCTGGCATAGAACTGGGGAATGGGTAAGAAGCCCTGTGGTGGTTTGAATGAGTGTCCCCCATAGGCTTTAAGTATTCAGACATTTGTCTCCAGTTGGTGGCACTGTTCTTGGAGGTCTTAGAAGGTGTGGCCGTGCTAGAGGAAGTAAGTTATTGGGGGCAGGTTTAGTGAGTTTAACAAGCATTGCAGACTCCAGTCACTCTCTCTGCTTCCTGTGCTCATTGCAAGATGTGACCCTTGGCTTGCAGCTCCAGCCCCAGACACCATGCCTCCCACCACAATGGACTCTAATTCCCTGGAACTGTCAATCGTAAGCTCAAATAAACTCTTCCTTTTATAAGTTCCTTTGGTCATGGTGTTTTATCACAGCAACAGAAAAGTGACTAATACAGTAATTTGGTACCAGAGAGTGGGCTGTTGGCTGTGAAGAACCTGACCATGTGGATGTTTGGAGAAATGTGGAAGACTTTGGAACTTTGGGCTAGAAAAGCTGTTGACTACTGTAAGCAGAGCTTAAGGGGCCATTCTAGTGGAAGCCTGGAAGAAATCATTGCTGCAAAAAATGTAGTTCCAGAGGAAAATAAAGACTTAGGCATCAACTGGGATATTTTGATAAAGAGTCTGGCAGCAGTTTGCCCACAGCCCAGATGTTTGTCTGATGCTAAGTTGAAAACCAATGAACTAATGTCTTTGGCAGAGGATAGTTCAAGACAGCCTAATGCAGAAATGGTGTCGTGGCTGTTAATGGTGAATGTTGTACAGATCTACAATGAAGAAGAGCAGATGGGGCAGAAAGAAATGTAGAATGTACAGTTTGTATCTGAAAACTGCACTAGGAAGATTAAAGGTGGGGCCAAGGCATGTGAAGGAGAGGTTCCGTTTGATAAGGAGACTAAAATGATTAAGGATAGGCCTAGCTATTTACAAGTAAACAATGGAAAAAGTGAGATTAAAGTGATTAAGGACAGGCCTCGAGATTTACAAGGAAACAACAGAAATAGTACCTTCAGGTCAAGACCACACCCAGCTAATCCTCCAACTTTTGAAAGGAAAATACTGAAAGGATTTTCTGCTCCAACAAGTTCAGGGCAGAGAAAAGTTTCAAATGTGGTTGAAATAGGCCAGGGTCCATCCCAAACTTGCAGCCAAACTTGGCAGTTTCATTCACATGGTGCTGGCTTTAGAGGCATGAAGTTTGCAAGAGTGAAGGGGTCATCAGTTATTCCTCCACCATGGTTTCAGAGAGCCACAGAGGCCAGGCAGAGTACAGCAGGGGTGTCCCTGAATAAAGAAGGCCCTGATAGGCCATTGCTTGAAGCTGTGAATGTGAAGTCTGGTTGGCAGCAGAGACCCCAAGGCGACATTCGAGATGCCAGACCTGTGAGATATTTGCCAAGGAGAGCTGCATACAGGGAGTGGTACCAGCCTAAGAAAGAGATGTATGTTGCAAGCAAAGCTGGAAGAGCTAAGCCATCTAAGCCCTTTAGAAGTCAAGTCCCAGAAGTTGCACATGGAGCTACTGGACTTGGTGTTTGCCCTGCTGGTTTTTGGTCTTGTTTTGGTCCAGTATTTCCTCACTATGCCTCTATTACTCCCTTTTGGAATGGGAACATGTATTCAGTTCCACTGTATGTTGGGAGTATGTAATTTGCCTTTTGATTTTACAGAAGCTCACAGTTTAGGAGATTGGCCTGAGTCTCAGAAGAGACTTTGGACTGCAAACTTTTGAATGGCATTGAAACTGGTAAAGACTATGGGGACTTTTAAGGTTGGACTAAATGCATTTTGCATTTTATACAGTCAGGAGCCTATGGTAGCCAGGGAGTGGAATGTGGTGGTTTGAATGAGTGTCCCCCATAGGCTGTAAGTATTCAGACATTTTGTCTCCAGTTGGTGGCACTGTTCTTGGAGGTCTTAGAAGGTGTGGCCATGCTAGAGGAAGTACGTTATTGGGGGCAGGTTTAGTGAGTTTAACAAGCATTGCAGTCTCCAGTCACTCTCTCTGCTTCCTATGCTCATTGCAAGATGTGACCCTTGACTTGCTGCTCCAGCCCCTGCCACCATGCCTCCCACCACAATGGACTCTAATTCCCTGGAACCATCAATCGTAAGCTCAAATAAACTCTTCCTTTTATAAGTTCCTTTGGTCATGGTGTTTTATCACAGCAACAGAAAAGTGACTAATACAAGCCCCAACCTTAGCTGAGTGAGGAAGAGTTGGTCTTTAACATAATGTTATGGAGCTGGAGAGATGGCTCAGCAGTTAAGAGCACCTAAGAGCACTAACTGCTCTTGCAGAGGACCTGGGTTTGATTCCCAGCACCCACATGCCTGCTAAGAACTGTCTTTAAGCCGGGCATGGTGGTGCATGCCTTTAATCCTGGCACTCACTCGGGAGACAGAGGGAGGCATATCTCTGTGAGTTCAAGGCCAACCTGGTCTACAGAGTGAGCTCCAGGATAGCTGGGGCTACATGGAGACCCTGTCTAAATAAATAAATAAATAAATAAATAGCACTAGATAGGCTGAACAGGCTCCAGTGGATGAACTCACATGGAGGAACGTCCAGGGACACCAACTTGACTCAATAAGCCTTAACATATATGACAGAGTGTGTGATAGGTAAGAGAATCTAAATATGATTAAGATATATTGTATGAAATATACAAAAATTCAATTAAAATTTATTTGGTTAAGTAAGTAGGGCCGTTACTGGAGCCTAAAACTATGCTGAGCACTAATAAGTACAACATTTTAAATGGATCAGCTTTAATCACCATGACAATCCCACAAGGTAGGGTTTTTAGATCTGAGAAAAAAAGACAAAGTTGAAGAGCTAACAAAGTCCCCTTCCCACACAATGGTCAGCTGTCAGAATTCCTCTCCAGGGCCAAGGCTGCAGCTCAGTTGGCAGAGCACTTTTCTAGCATACACAAAGCCCTGGCTTCAGTCTCCAGGATCACATAAAACCAGGCATGATCACTCATACCTGTAATCTCAGAACTCAGGAAGTAGAAGCAGTATGGTCAGAATCGAGGTCAAAAATCATTGTTTGCTACATAAGGACTTCTAGCCTGGACTAGAAAAAAGGAAGGAAGGAAGGAAGGAAGGAAGGAAGGAAGGAAGGAAGGAAGGAAGGAAGGCCGGGAGGGAGGGAGGGAAGGAGGGAGAGATGGAAGGAGTAAGAAAGAGAAAGAAAAAATTATTTTATTTTGAATTTTGTTGATATATCTGNGGGAGGGAGGGAGGGATAGCCGTTCTGTGCTGGAGTCACATCAACACCACATCTCCTGTTTAGCAGAGTCTGTGATCACCTCTGCTTCTTACAGTTGATTCCTAAGGAACTTGCTAGACACCTGCTGCACACCACACTCTGGTCAACAGCACACTGCACCCCACGTAGCGTTACAGGTCAGCTGCTTCAGCTTCAGCTGCTGACAGGTTTTGAAAGGAAATGAAATGAGAGTTGAGATCTGGGGGTTCCCAGGCCGTGAGGCTTCCTCTGAGCTCCATCTGCCAGGACTCAAGCGGAGCCTGCTGTATGGACTAAAGACTGTCAGTCATTCCATGTTTAGGCATTATGGCTTTGGGGAAAATGCACTGTCCAGCACAAGGCTTTATTGACCGACCTCATCTTGTCTAAAACTTCCCAGCTAACAATCTAACCATCCAACTTCCTTGAGAAACATAATTGAAATGTCTCCCTATTCCTGGACTATTTTTCTCAAAACTATAAAACACTCTCTTAAGTGAAAAAGTTTTCTGTCATTTTAATTTCTTTTCATTTGAGTTATACCACCTTATGCCAGTCATAGAGAAATGTTGAAAACAATCCACTCATTCCCAATTTCTGTGAAAAGATAAATGGGAACTTGAAGTCTGGGTCAATCTGATACTAATAATCAAAAAGTTCTTACCCTCCCAACTGCAGCCGAAATCTCATGAGCTTTTCCAACTTAATAACAAGGCTGCTGAAATCTTTCAAAATCTATATGCCTCCAGAACAGTTCCATTGTTACCAAGGCTACAAGGCCACCCAAAATGAAATAAAATCATGACAACGAAGGAGGAAAAGTGCTGTTTCAAATCATCTCTCTCTGCTCTGTCAGCCTTCTAATCAGGGTCTATGTCTACTTTATCCCAGTAAAGAACGGTTCAGGTCACACCTGAGAACTATAGTTGCCTTATTAACTACTTCATCTTTCTACAATTCTCTACAATACATAAAAGACATTTAATGTGTTTTGGGTATAATTTCAGATTCTGGGGTTTTTTATTTAGTATTATAATCATATTTACTAATTAGTCCTAGTAAGAATTTTCTACTCTCTTTCATTTTGTTTTACAGATGTACAACCTTCAAAATAAAGATTATTTTTAACTGGGATTGAGTTCTTAAGTCTGGACCTTTCCCTGCTACAGTATTCTGTCATGGAAAGGGGAGGGACTCTCAAGGCCACATCCCTCCTGGAAGATTGACAGTTACTGGTTGCTCACAAGTCCCTTTCCTCACCAAGGATAATAGGACAGTTAACAGTTGCTAGGAGACAGGTTTTTTTCCTTCAGTGGCCTCCACAAGATGTACTTGTTCTTGTCAGTAACCCCCATAAAACCTGCTGATTCTCCGAACTGTGTTTGGTGGAATCACTTCTTGTTTCATTGTTGTCACCCTAAGGTGAGTAAACATTTGGTCACATCTCCTCAGGAAGTGTTCATATGATAAACTTGAAAAAGTTATTGAACTTCCACTACATTCA
The DNA here is from genome assembly GCA_009823505.1 of Rhizomys pruinosus. NCBI lineage: Eukaryota > Metazoa > Chordata > Mammalia > Rodentia > Spalacidae > Rhizomys > Rhizomys pruinosus. The sequence goes on from VZQC01007611.1 coordinate 6,069,818, forward strand.
TTTCATCACTCATGTAACAAAACCCATTAGACATATCTGTAGCTAATGCCATGAAGAGGTGAGATCATTTATGGAAACTTCACAAAACACCTGAAGCATTTTAGTCCTGGGAACTCAACTTTTCCCACCTAAAACCATCGTATCTTCATTTTAACATGGCAGTTTTTCTTTAAATAAAGAAAGCAACACATTAGGGTTGACCCCAGTGATACAAAATCTGCTTAGCATACAGAAGGCCCTGGGTTGGATCTCCAGTGTCAAAAACCTTAAATAATCAAAGCAACATGAATTAAAGCCTGGTTAATTCTCTTTTCCTACTTTTCTCTCAAATCTGCATTTTATAGAAGAATCTTCTGACACATATTCATCATTTTATATTTTGTGTAATATCTTAGATTGATAATTTTCTCAAAAATTGTGTCAAAATATGAATAAATGCCAGGAGTCCATTTGTCAAGATACTTAAATAAAAAGTTAACCAAAGCCACTTCCATAGCTTCTTGTGAGGATAGGGTTGTGGATGATGTGTAGAGAAAAGGAAAACAGAATCTCTGCTTTAACAAAAAAAAGCGCTAAACAAAATACTTTTTTTTATTTTTTTGAGGCAGGGTCTCCCTATACCCAGCTGGCCTGGAACTCACCCTGTAGACCAGGCTGGCCTTGAACTCACAGAGATCCACCTGCCTCTGCCTCCCAAATGCTAGGATCAAAGGCGAGCACCACTACACCCAGGTTAAAGACAGTTCTTAGCTCCAATGTGGGTACTGGGAATCGAACCCGGGTCCTCTGCAAGAGCAGTCAGCACTATTAACCACTGAGCCATCTCTTCACCCCCTAAGCAAAATACATTTAAGAAGAAAAAAGGGGAAGTTGTTTCTCCAATATACTCGCAAACCATCATGACTATATTCTGAAGTCCATCGGGACTCCAATTTTAGAAATAAAAAGAGAATGGCAGGGAAAGTAGAGGAAACGTAGGCTTGGTCCTGGAATCTGTTCCTGCTTCTGTTGTGAAGTGACATCGCTATTTGGGGGGAAATCTTTAATTTTGATGAATCTCATGCTGGTGATTTGGTCGAGCTAGTCTACAACACCCATGCACTAAAACTGCATTCTACATGCTTTTATAAATAAAGATATATTGAAACACAGCCATGTCCATTACATAGTGCCCATAGCTTCCACTAAACCAAAGTGATCAGAGTGAATAATTAGAACAGAGAACAGAAATCCCACGAAGACAACGACTCTTCACTGTCCTGACCTTAGAGAAAAGGCCTATCTTGATTTCAATTTGACAACATCACTGCTCTTGTTCTCGATTTTAGCTTTGAAACAACCTACACTAAGCACAAAACATCACATTTCCCTCTAGACATTTTCAAGTTTTACATTTTGTGTCTAGTTCTACAATTTGTTTCAAATTAATTTTATGTGAAGTTTGAGGTAGCAATAAAGTTTTCCTTTCTATGTAACATAGATACAAAATTGCTCCAGTAATAAATATGAAAAATACTTTCCTTCTCTATGACAATTCAAACTTCTGTTGAGATAGACCATTGTTTTGTTGTTATTGTTATTTTATATCTCTTTAATTTCCTTCTTTTTAAATTTTATTTATTTTTGTATGTTTATGAGAGTACTGTCTGCATGTAGGTTTGTGCACCTGTGTCATTCGATGCCGCGGAGGTCAGAAGAGGGTGTCAGATTCCCCTGGAACTGGAGTTCTCCTGGAATTGGAGTTTCAGATGGTTCTCGGCTGCCATGTGGGTGCTGGGGACCAAACCCACATCCTCTGTAAGAGCAGTGGGTGCTCTTAACCGCTAGGCCAACTCTCCAGTCCCTAATTTCCTTCTTTTGATCTTGTAGCAGATAGTATAGAAGTAAATTAAGTGAAGTTGTGTGTTTGATATGTCTGGCCATTAATTTACAGCAAAAATAAAATCATCACTGGATCTTTACATATAAGACAAATGGTATGCCAAGCATGGTAGCTTACGTCTGCAGTTCCAGCACTCAGGAGGCTGAGGCGGGAGGATGGCTGGGAGTTCAAAGCCTTTTTAGAATGAACAATGCATGGTGAGTTCCAGGCCAGCCAGGGATGCAAAGTGAGACCTTCTCTCAAAAATGTGTGTGTGTGTGTGTGTGTGTGTGTGTGAGAGAGAGAGAGAGAGAGAGAGAGAGAGAGAGAACACAGATGAAGGGAACAGTCTAGGGAGATGTCTTTTTGGAGTAAAGGAGATAGGAGAAGATAATGGGTGTGAATATGATCAAACAAAATTATATATGCATGAAAATGTCATCTGGCTCTGGCTCCTGGCAGATGAGACAGAGACCCAGCCACCCATCCAGGGCTCCAGCTCCTAGCAGGTGAGACAGAGGCCCAGAGGCCCGTATTCCAGAGTCCCTAACCATTAGCTATGGAACACCTTGGGCTCCTCTCCAAGCTCCACACTAGGTTTTCCTGGCCCTAAACCCAGATCCAGATGCTTACTACTAGCCATGGAGAGCCAGTAGGCATACCTCACATGCCTGAATGTCCCTGTCCTGGGCCCTTGGAGGAGCTCCAGACTAGCTGGGTGAGAACTAGCTGGTCTATCCAATACAAAATCAGAAGGGAGAGCTGCAGCCTACACCAACCAGCCTTTCACACCTAACAAGAAGACAATGAAGTATACAAAGTCAGTCTTCAATTAAACAAACAAACACTTGAGTTTCATAGCAGAATATAAACAACAAAAGAAAACCACATGCCAAAATCACAACAACAGCAAAAAATGACATGAAAAACGTAAGTTTCTGCTAAATACTACCAATCTGGTAGAAGACTCCTATAATGAGGATCCTTAAAAGAACTATCATAAACATGATCAATGAATTCAAGAAATTTAAAGAATAGGCAAACAAATCAAAGAACTAAGAGAAGATAGGGATAAACTAAAAGAAGATAATGATAAATTTCAGAATAAGTTCACAAAAGATATGGAAATACTAAAGAAAACTTGGGCTGAAATGAAAAAGAAAATGTAACACTCAACAAGCTATCACAAAAGGATGGAAGAAGAGCTTCAATAACTGAATGAATGAAGTAGAAAATAGAATATCAAGACTGGAAGATAACATGGAAGAATTGGAATGCTCAAGCAAAGATTATGAAAGATTAAAAAAAAACACACAGTGGAATAATCAGGAAATATGGGACACCAAGAACCTATACATCATAGGCATAGAGGAAGAAGAATCCCAGGATAATGGTACTGACCAGATCTTCAACAGGATTGTGGAAGAAAATTAAGGAAAGACATGCCCATACAAATACAAGAAGCACATAGAACACCAAACACAGGATCAGAAAAGAGATTCTGTACATTATATCATACTAAAAATACTAGATGCTCAAAATGAAGAGAGAATACAGAAATCTTCAAAAGAAAAACAAGTCACATACAAAGGAAAACCCATCAGAATCATAGCTGACTTTTCAACGCAAATGATGAAAACCAGAAGAGCTTGGGCCAAAATATCCCCAGTTCTAAATGACTATAGAGGCCAACCCAAAATAATTTACCCAGGAAAAAACTGTATATTATAGTTGAAGGCTAAACAAAATTCTTTCATGACATAAATAAGGTGTAAGAACTCATGTCCAGAAAACCAACCCATCAGAGAATATTTGAAGCAATACAAAGAGCAGAAGAAAGGAATGGCTATACACAAGTGGCAACAGAAAGTAATTAACAAAGGTATAAACTGGGGAAATACAAACCTAGACCAAAAATGCAAACAGAAACTAAAATGATGGAAGCAATATACATCTCTCAATAATAACTTTAAATATTTATGGACTGAATTCCCCAATCAAGAGACACAGACTAGTAGAAAGGATTAAGAAACAAAATCAATCTTTTTGTTGTCTACAAGAAACCTATTTTACCTTCAAGGATAGGCACTATTTTAAGGTGAGAGGGTAGAAAAAATATTCCAAGCAAACAGCACTAAGAAGCAAATAGGAGTTGCTATTCTAATATCAGACAAAAAAGACTTCAACTTAAAACTATTCAGAAGAAATTAAGAGTGTCACTTCATTCTTATCAAAGGAACAATTAACCAATGAGATATCAAAATCATGAATATATCCACACCAAACTCTGGTGCACCGAACTTCATAAACACAATTCCACAAGACTTTAAGGCATAGATTAATCCCAACACACTAATAGTTGGGGACTTTAATACCCCATTGTGTCCATTAGACAGGTCAACCAGACAGAGAATAAAGAGAGACACATCTGAACTGAACAATACGATACACCAAATGGACCTAACCGACATCTACCAAATATTCCACCCAAGTACCAAAGAATATACTTTCCATTCAACACCCCATGGATTGTTCTCCAAAATCAGCCACATACTGCGACACAGAAAAACATCAACAAATACAAAAAATTGAAATAATTCCATGCATTCTATCAGACCACAATACAATAAAGCTTAATATTAATACCAGAAGAACCCTTACTAACTGTAGGAACTCATGGAGATTAAACAATATACTCCTAAATAATGAGTGGGTCAAAGAAGAAATTAAAAAAGAAATAAACATATTCCTGGAATCAAACAAAAAGGACAATACAACACATCAAAACCTATGGGACACTTTAAAAGCAGTCCTAAGAGGGAAATTTATAGCTCTAAGGGCCTACATTAAAAAAAAAAAAAAAACGGAAAGAACACAAATAAACAATCTAACATTACAACTCAAAACACATGAGAGACAACAACAAATGAACCCCAAACCCAACAAACAAGAAGAAATAACAAAAATCAGATCAGAGATCAATGAAATAGAAACAAAGAAAACAATACAAAGAATGAATGACACCAAGAGATGGTTCTTTGAAAGGATGAACAAAATAGATATACCCTTAGCCCATTTAACAAAAAGAAAGAGCTATTCCAAATCAACAAAATTAGAGATGAAAGGGGAAACATCACAACAGATAACAAAAAGATCCAGAACATTATATGAGAATACTTTAAAAACCTACACTCTATTAAATTTGAAAACCTAAAAGAAATGGATGAATACCTGAAATCATGGGAATCACCAAAGCTTAAATAGGAAGAGAGCAACAGTTTAAACACACCCATAACATATAAGGAAATTGAAACAGTAATATAAAACTTCCCAACTACAAAAAGCCCAAGCCCAAATGGATTTACAGCAGAATTCTACCAGAAATTTAAAGAGGACCTATAACCATTATTACTCAAGTTATTCAAAAGGATAGAAACAGAAGGAAATCTCTCAGATTCTTCCTTATGAAGCTAGCATCACTCTAATACCAAAACCAGACAAAGATACAACTAAAAAAGAAAACTATAAACCCATATCCTTAATGAACATAGATGCAAAAAGTCTCAACAAAATTCTTACAAACCACATACAGGCACACATCAAAAAGGTCATGCACAATGATCAAGTCTGATTTACTCCAGAGACACAGGGCTGGTTCAACATATGTAAGTCAATAAATGTCATATGCATAGACTCAAAGACAAAAATCACATGGCCATCTCAATTGATGAGAAAAGTCCTTTGATAAAATTCAACACATCTTTATGTTTAAAGTACTAGAAGTAATTGGACTGGAGGGAACATACCTCAACATAATTAAAGCTATATATACAACAAACCCACAGCCACCATCGTTCTAAATGGAGAAAAATGAGAATCATTCTCCTTAAAGTTAGGAACCTGGCAAGGCTGCCCACTATCTCCACTCCTTTACAATATAGTGCCTGAAACTCTTGCTAGAGCAATAAGACAGAAGAAGGAAATTAAAGGAGTACTAATTGGAAAAGAAGAGGTCAAACTACCCCTTTTTGCAGATGACATGATAGTTTGCCCTAAGAGATGCCAAAAATTCCACCAGAAAACTGCTACAAATGATTTAACAGTTTCGGCAAAGTAGCAGGTTACAAAATCAATCTACAGAAATCAGTAGCCTTTCTATGTGCCAAAACCAAGCAATTGGAGGAGTACATGGAAACCACTCCATTCACAATAGCCTCAAAAAAAATCTCAGAACAAACCTGACCAAAGACATTAAAGATCTCTACAATGAAATTTTTTAAATCTTTGAAAGAGATTAAGGAAGACACCAGAAGATGGAAAGTCCTCCCATGCTCATGGGTTGGAAGAATTAATATAGTGGAAATTACCTTCCTACCTAAAGTAATATATAGATTCAAAGCAACCCTAATCAAAATCCCCATGACTTTCTTCAAAGATTTAGAAAAAAAAAATCTTAAAATTCATATGGAAAAATAAAAGAAACCGGATAGCCAAAGCAACCCTAAGCAAAAAGTGCAATGCAGCGGGGGATTACTATATTACAGAGCTATAGTCATAAAAACAGCACGGTACTGGCACAAAAATAGACCTGTAGATGAACAAAACAAATTTGAAGACTCAAACTTTAGTACACGAAATTTCAGACACCTGATATTTGACAAAGGAGCCAAGAACTCTCAGTGGAGGAAAGACAATATCTTCAGCAAATTGTGTTGGCAAAACTGGATCACCACTTGTAGAAGAATGAACTTAAACCTCTACCTTTCACCTTGTACAAAAGTAAACTCTAAATGGATCAAAGACCTCAATGTGAAACTTGAAACCCTGAAAATGTTAGAAGAAAACATTGGCAGTAACATACAAGATTTAGGTGTGGGAAAAGACTCTAAATCAGACAGTAGTTGTACAAGAAATAAGATCAACAATCAACAAATTGAACCTCATTAAACTAAGAAGCTTCTGTCCAGCAAAAGAAACCATCAAAAAGTGCTGAGAAAACCCACTGAGTGGGAGGAAATCTTCACCAGTGACACATCTGACAACAGTTTAATATTAAGAGGACATAAACTACACAAAAAACAAAGGACCAAGAAAACAAATGACCCAATCAAAAATGGGCTAAAGATCTGAATAGAAACTTCTCAAGAGAAGAAATAAAGATGGCTAAGAGGGGCTGGAGAGATGGCCTAGCAGTTAAGAGTGCTGATTGCTCTTACAGAGGACCCAGGTTCAATCCCCAGCACCCACGTGGTGACTGAGAACCGTCTTTAACTCCAGTTCCAGGAGAATCTGACACCTTCTTCTGACCCCTGCGGCATTGCACGACACGGGTGCACAAACCTACATGCAGACAGTACATTTATACACATACCAAAATAAATAAAAATTTTTTAAAAGATGGCTAAGAAACACCTTAAAAAGTGTTCAACATCATTAGTAATCAATGAGATGCAACTTAAAAACACTTGGTTTAGCCAGGCGTGGTGGCGCATGCCTTTAATCCTACCACTCGGGAAACAGAGGCAAGGAGATCTTTGTGAGTTCAAGGCCACCCAGGTCTACAGAGTGAGTTCAGGACAGCTGAGGCTACAGGGAGACCCTGTCTTGAAAAAAAAAAAAAAAAACACTTGGTTTTAAGTTGGCTTAAAGTAAGAAGTAAGACTGGCTATGATCAAGAAAGCAAATGATATCAAGTGCTGGAGAAGTTGTGGGGAAGGAAAACACTCATTTACTGCTGGTGGCATTGAAAACTCATGCAACCCCTAAGTAAATCAGTGTAGAGAACTCCTTTTTTATTTATCTTTTTGAGACAGGGTCTCCCCTTTAGTACCAGCTGTCCTGGAGCTCACTCTGTAGACCAGGCTGGCCTTGAACTCACAGAGATTTGCCTGCCTCTGTCTCCCGAGTGCTGGGATTAAAGGTGTGCACCACCATGCCCAGCTATTTTTTGTTTTTGTTTTTTTTTGGAGAACTCTTAAATGATTCAAAATGAACATACCATTTGACCCAGTCATACCATTCCTGAGTATGTACCCAAAGGATTCATCTTATAACAGAGATACATGCACATCCATGTTTAGTGCAGCTCTTTTCACAATAATGAAGACCTGGCAACAACCCAAGTGCCCTTCAACTGATGAGTAGACAATGAAAATGTGGTACAATTACACAACGGAGTTCTATCCTGTCTGAAAGAAAA
>VZQC01007611.1:6078364-6256241 GCA_009823505.1 Rhizomys pruinosus
ATATATATATATATATATATATATATATATTGAAAAATAATGGAAATAAATTTACCTAGAGTTTGATACATAATTCCAGCCCATTAGTGAATTTATCTAAGACATAAATTTTTAAATAAAAAACTTATTACTGAATTTGGCAATTTAATATTCAGTTTTTTTATTTTATTTATTTATTTATGTGTACGAATGTACTGTCTGCATGTAGGTCTGTGCACACATGTCATGCAATGCCGTGTTGGTGGTATACAGTTTTATTTTATAACTCTCATAATCTATGATCACACAATGTTTTGATGCATTTCTTATCTATAATTTCTACATTAGTATAGTTCTGTATGCTGGAAGAAGATGTAAAGTAATTTCTGAGGTAGTGCACATACTACCTTTGCCCTGTACACTTCATTTACCTTAAGTTGTCACTTCTTCAATAGTATAAATATTGCAGTATATGGATTCCAATAATGTTGAGGTAATCCATTGATTATTAAAAGGTAAAACAATAGTTCAATATGCAATATTCTATAATACTTGGTATATTTTAAAGTCTCGATATTAACCTCAATAAGGCAAAGATATTTCCCTTACATATTTGTTTCAAAATAAATGTTTTGGTAAATGTGGTGGTTTGAATGAGTGTCCCCCATAGGCCAGACATTTTGTCTCCAGTTGGTGGCACTGTTTTTGGAGGTCTTAGAAGGTGTGGCAGTGCTAGAGGAAGTATGTCACTGGGGGCAGGCTTAGTGAGTTTAACAAGCCTCGTGGTCTCCAGTTGCTCTCTCTGCTTCCTGTGCTCTTTGTGAGATGTGACCCTCGGCTTGCTGCTCCAGATCCAGCCGCCACGCCTCCCGCCACAAAGGACTCTAATTCCCTGGAATCGTCAATTGTAAGCACAAATAAACTCTTCCTTTTATAAGTTCCTTGGTCATGGTGCTTTATCACAGCAACAGAAAAGTGACTAATACAGTAAATATCTACAAATGTGACTAATTCCTATGCAATGTTAAATCCATTCTTGTATGTTTCATAAAATAAATTGTGTTCAATATTCTTATATCAAGCACTTCAGTGCTCACTTTGCATGTGACGCTGAGTGTGTTCTGCTACATAATTTTGAATAAATCCTCTGAGGGAAAGAAAAAGAAAATGTCATAATATAGTTCATTTTACACAATAATTATATGCTACAAATTCAAAGCAATCATGTCTTTTTAATCATGAGAAAGGTCCTGTAGCAATTCTGACACTTCTGAGGCTGGGATGAAGACATGGATGCTTTATCTGAAAGGTTTATTCCCCAACCACAAGGATAAAGGAAAAAGAGAAGGAAGCAAGGACCTGGTACAAAGGAATGTGATTTCTTACAACTCTGGCTGCATTTTACAACTGACAAGAAGTCACACACATACACACACACACACACACACACACACACACACACACACACAGAACACAGGCCTTCCCCAGCAAGGCTTCAAAGAGAAACTGTACAGACAGGACTGTGTATTTTATTGAGCACTTAAGAACAGAAGAGAAGACAGGGGCTGGTGAGATAGCCTAGTGGTTAAGAGCACTGACCGTTCTTGCAGAGGACCCGGGTTCGATCCCCAGCACCCACATGGTGGCTAAGAACCGTCTGTAACTTCAATTCCAGGAGAACTCCAGTTCCAGGGGAATCCAAGACCCTCTTCTGACCTCCGTGGCATTGCACGACACAGGTGCACAGACCTACACGCAGACAGTACATTCATACACATACAAAAAAATAAAATTAAAAAAAAAAAAAGAACAGAAGAGAAGCCAAAGAACTGGCTCAGCAGTTAAGAGCACTGGCTGCTCTTACAGAGGACCCCGGTTGGGTTCCGAGCACCCACATAGCAGCTAACAACTGTCTGTAACTCCAGTTCCAGGGAATCTGATGCCCTCTTCTGACCTCTATGGGCATTGCATGATATGGGTGCACTTACATACATGCAGGCAATACACTCATACTCATAAAATAAAAATAACAAAGAAACTAAAATACAAAGGAAAAAAAGAAGAGAATACCATCCCAAAGGAAAGAGTTCAGAATCTAGGGAGTTTCCAGTCTGCTGTTTCCTCCGGGGATCATAACACTCCTCATTGACAGATGCCAGCTAATGGGAGGCAAATGGACCAATGGCAGCTTCAAAGTCATACTTTTCAAGTTTACAAGAAGAAGATTATGCAGTTGATTTGCTATTCAAAGGCTATATCAAGGAAATTCGTATTTTCTAAACCTCAACTGAAAAAAACAGCAGACACAGACTGTGTAAAGAGCAACACCACAGGAGTTTCTAACTGAACCTTTCATTTCGATCAAAAACAATGTTCTCTTATAGCAGTGTTACAAGCATCGGGAAACCTACTATTTAGTGAGCTAATTTTTTTCTGACAAACCATTTTGGAGAGGTCTTCTTGTCCAGAGTTCCCTTCTACTGAATGTCCAGCACTTTCAAAGGAATTGGTCTCTAAATGTGTTTCTAGTCTGCCTACCTCACCAGCACACACGTTAGACAACACAGTGGCACACGAGCAGCTGGGCTCCACACTGAGATAATTCCACCCTCGGCCACTGGGAGTTTGAACGAGCACATTGAGAAAATGGCCCAAATAGATCCAAACTGAGCTTCCAGATTCCTGTGTGCTTGGAGTCAGCTCATATTGCCAGGGAGTTCTGGGAAAAATGAATTATAAAGTTCCACCTCCAAAGAGGAAAGGGGAATGAAGACAGACAGAGAAAGACCGGCAGAGCTGGCCTGCGAGGTGCAGGAGCCACCACAGAGCTGCGTCCCTGCAGAACCAGCCTGCATGGTGCAGGAGCCACCGCAGTGCTGCGCCCCTGCAGAACCAGCCTGCGTGGTGCAGGAGACACCGCAGTGCTGCGCCCCTGCAGAGCCGGCCTGCGTGGTGCAGGAGCCACCGCAGTGCTGCGCCCCTGCAGAGCCGGCCTGCGTGGTGCAGGAGCCACCGCAGTGCTGCGCCCCTGCAGAGCCAGCCTGCGTGGTGCAGGAGCCACCGCAGTGCTGCGCCCCTGCAGAGCTGGCCTGCATGGTGCAGGAGCCACCGCAGTGCTGTGCCCCTGCAGAGCTTCCTTATTCTGGAACTCGACCTTTCCAAGAAGACTAAGCAACAACATTTCTTGGAAGCTATGTTTTCACTCTCCACAGAGACCCGTAACAACTACTCAGCTGTCAATGTCAGCCAACAGAAAGTCATTCTCAAACACTTCTGGAGATCAGAACTCTGCAGAGAGTATCACTGGGCCATCAGCAAGTAGCCACAGCCATTTGGCAGCTACTGCAAGGTGAGTCAGTCCCTTGTCCCCTGCAGCTTCTGTTGGCAACCCACATTGTCCCTCTTGGAAGCCATGACTCAGCTCTCTGACTGGCAGGCCTCCTGTCCTTGTCTTATAAGGAGACTGGTTCTCATATGTAGAGTCCCCTGGGACGGCAGTAACCCAGCATAACCTCTCCACAGTAGAATCCTCCAGATTAGGACCTGATGTGTCAGAAAATGTTATTCTATGAAGCACATCATCTTTGAGAGTAAAAGCAGGACTCAATTGTGTTTGTGTGTGTAGATATGTTTGTGTGTGTACACATGCATGCATGTTTGTGTGTGTATGTATATGTGTATGTTCATACATGTAGAGGCCAGAGGTCAATGTCAGGAGTCTTCCTCAATCACTCTGTTCCTTCTTTTTTGAGATGGTCTCTCACTGAATCTGGAACTGCACAGCTCAGCTAGACTAGGTGGCCACTGAGGCCCAGGTTCCTTCCTCCCTCTGCGTCCACAGCACCGGGAAAACAAGTATGGATCACCATGCTTGGCTTTCACATGGGTTCTGTAGATCCAAACCTGGGTCCTGTGGTTTTGCAGCAGCTGCTTTACCAAGTGAGCCATCTCCCCAGCTCAGGGGCCCAAGTTGTGACATGTCAAGAATGAAAGGCAAAACCTGCTTCTGTCCCAGGAGAAATGGATGTGGTCTCCCTCCAGCCCCACAGCTGGAGCACATCCTGTTATTTCCCCTCAGTGCTGGTTACACATCTCCCCGTAGCTGCCACAGCAAGCCAGTGCCTGGCTGATCACTCCCGTGTATTTCTATGAAGCTAGTTAGAGAAAGCATGGTGTCCTCTGGTGAGCTCTGAGTGAAGCACAAGGCAAAGTTCTGAAGTTAAGTTTCATTGCCTCCCTTCCTGTTAGACACATGGCGCCCTCCTTAAACAGAATGTCATTTTAGCCCTTTCCCATGTAATCTTCCAATGATATATTTGAATCTCTGTTAGCAAATTATCCTCCAAACAATGGAGGGGCAAGTAAGCAGTGGCAGGGAGCCTCTGTATGAGGACAGCACAGGCTCCAGCTCTCCACGGGGACACCACAGGCTCCAGCTCTCCACGACGACACCACAGGCTCCAGCTCTCCATGAGGACACCACAGACTCCAGCTCTCCATGACGACACCACAGGCTCCAGCTCTCCATGACGACACCACAGGCTCCAGCTCTCCATGAGGACACCACAGGCTCCAGCTCTCCATGCGGACACCATAGGCTCCAGCTCTCCATGACGACACCACAAGCTCCAGATCTCCATGGGGACACCACAGGCTCCGGCTCTTCATGAGGACACCACAGGCTCCAGCTCTCCATGATGACACCACAGGCTCCAGCTCTCCATGACGACACCACAGACTCCAGCTCTCCATGAGGACACCACAGGCTCCAGCTCTCCATGAGGACACCACAGGCTGCAGCTCTCCATGTGGACACCACAGGCTCCAGATCTCCATGGGGACACCACAGGCTCCAGCTCTCCATGACGACACCACAGGCTCCAGCTCTCCCCGTCCAAGCATTGGTCATTTCATGCGCTGTCTTGTGACACCTGTGACCTTCTCTTCAGTGACTTCAGCAGTAGGAAATAAGGGAACTGTCCTCTATCACGTTGCTTTTTTTTGAAATAACTAGGTTATCAGAGACCAGCGGCCATCCCTCACCCTCAACCAAGTAATAGTACCTTGGGACATACACATAAACAAACGTCACTGTCTAGAACCACCACAATGTATATGCAGCATGGAAGATACAGTGTTTACTTTTCTTGTTGCTGTAACAGCATTCTTGAACAAGCTACTTAAAGGAAGAAAGGCTTATTGTTGGCTGATAGTTTGAGAATGGTTACAGATCAGCATGGCAAAGAAAGCATGGTGGAGGATTCCGAAGTGGTCGGTCGCGTTGCATCTGCAGTCAGGAGATGAAGAGAACAGACAAGAAGTGGGGCTGGACCATAAAACCTCAAGGCCCACCCCATGACTCACCTCCTCCAGCAAGCCTCTGCCTCCTGACACTTCTACAGCTTCCCAGAACAGTATGGTTGCAGCCTTCTGGGTGGTTCTAACCTGGCCCATGGTGCTGTAGCCAGCCTTTGACCCACCATGAACTGAGCTATTCCATCATGCTTTCTCCACCATAAGGTGTGGAAGTCCTCTAAAACCATAAGCCAAAAGAAAAATTTCCTTTCTTAGACAGTTTATGCCAGCTCCTGGGATCCCCACACTGCCAAATGTCCTAGCACAACATATCGTCCGCTTCTCAACCCCACACCCCACGCCCTGCCTTAAGCTCCTGACCTGCAGCTGCCCAACACTCGCTTCTGTGTCCAAGTCCTTAAGAAATTGCACTTTATCCAATCCTAAACCTGCCCACCTCTCTCTTCCATTTCCTCTTTGGAAGATGGTCCTTGAACAATAAACTAGATCAGGAGTGTGTTGTGTGTTGCTGTTCACCATTAACTAGATGAAGAAAATATGGACCAAACACTGAACTCCTAGTTAACAGTCTCTCTCTCTCTCTCTCTCTCTCTCTCTCTCTCTCTCTCTCTCTCTCTCTTTCTCTATTTTGAAAGAGGTAGGGAGCGGCAAATGACTTAACTTAAACTTATAATCACTTGTGCCTATGTGGAATGGATTTTAGTGCAGCCCACTCTGAGCTTGTGGTCTGAGAACACTTTCAGTGCCTGCCTTTCTTCTCAGAAAGAAGCTGAGAAGTTGGTGCCGGCCAGCACAGCTGGGGCTCTGTCCATGAGAAAGACCTCCAGCCATGACTAAAGGAGACTGACATCTGCCTCCTCCAGGCACTAGAAAATTCCTTATTTTTCTTCTCATAATGAAAATGAGTCTCACAGGTGGTGAGACAATTTTTAAAATCTCAAAAATGATCTTTTTAGTTTTTTAATTCCCACTGATACCAACAAATCAAGTTACAAAATAAACAAATACCAGTGAGTTCCCCATGGCCATTTCAGTTATGTGAAAATGCACCAAGGACTGCTATTTAAACAGAAACATCGAATAAAGCTCTGCTTCATCCTACTATGGTTGTCACAGTGCTCCAATCCTTTGACAGAAATTTTGGTTTAGAGACAGGATTTCACTGTGTAGCCCAGGCTGGCCTCTAACTAAGGAGTCTCTTGTTCTGGCCTCCTGCATGCTGGGATGACAGACATGTGCCACTTAGCAGGCTGGTATGATTGTTTTAGCATGCCTCCCCACTCCTTTCATTCATGTGTCACATTTGTTCTAAAGATTACATGGGAGAGTGAAAGAGAGCTGGAATCATCACTCTTCTGGAACAATTGAGCTCATTTGGAAAGTCAGTCTGAAGGTCTGCAGCTGGGCTGCAAAGGCTTCACTGTTGGCAGCTCCAAGTGCGAAATGTCAGCTGGAGAATTCTTGGAAACAGGAGCCTCTTCCCCTCCCAGCAGCACTCTCGGTTAAATGGAATGCTGTACTCTAAACTAAATTACTCCAAGTCTATTTGTGAAACCCAGTTGGAGACATGTTTCTTCTATAAACAATGGCTCAAGATAAATCTGCCAAAAGCGGCACACAGATTTGTATTTATAGTGAGGTAACATTCTCACATCCAGAAGTGGAATCCAAGAAAAGCATGTTGTTTCAGACCCAAGATTTCCTGGACATCATATCAAACACATTACAATGCTTAATGCATATATTTGCTAATGGTCTCTTGGTAGTGCGGAAATTACACTCATTTCTCTAAATGATCCCCCAGTGACTAGTGGCGGTAGTTGTGGGGCATTTTGGTGGCTACTAAGTAGAAATAGGCAACTAGGGAGCTGGCGTAGCTGCCAGACTTCTTCAATATTAAAGACAACAGCACAGAGAAGCTTTCCTCTGGGGATAGAGACTCACCCACAATTGCAAGCATTCGAAATGCTTTCTACTGTCTTTGCACATAGAGAAGAAGGGCATCGTTCAGGGATTGGTGTGCTACTATAAATAGGTGGAGGGCTGGAGAGATGGTTCGGTGAGTAAAGCACGTGACACGCAAACATGAGGACCTGAGTTTGAATCTCCAGAACCCACATGAGCTGGGTAAGGCGGCCCGTGACCATAACGCCTGTGTTCCTTTGGCGAGGGGTGTGCAGACAATACAACCCCTGAACGTTTCAGGCTGGCAAACGGAGACTTTGTCTGAAAGCAAGTGGATAGAGGACCAGCACCTGAGATCACTCCCTGCATTAGTGCCCTCATACATACAAACATGTGTCCCATGCACGCCACACACAAACAACGAAAGTTGGAGCACCATGTGAGGAAGAGATGGAAGGATGAAAGTCTCGGTAGTTTAGTCATTTCCATTTAAGGCATAAAGGACAGTTGGAACTTGTAGCCATGATAATTGAAATCTTCAGAATTCAAAAGGTCTACAGTACAGAAAAATCATTCCTCAGCCCCCTGATAACTTTCTAAAAATTACACTCCAAAGCTTCCAGAGTGCATTTCTCAACATCTCTAAGTTCTGTGCCCCTCACCTCCCACCTGTAAACCAAGCACATGCACGGTGAACCCAGAACTCTCCATCTGGTGATAAACTGAAAGGAGGAATCCATTTTAGGAAACTACTCTCTGTTCAGGTCTAAATTGAAGGGTAAGAAAGAGAGTGTTTGTCTTGGGTGCAAAGCACTCTGCGAGCAAACAGAAATAACAACTGTTGGGGCTGGAGAGATGGCCTAGCGGTTAAGAGCGCCGACCGCTCTTACAGAGGACCCGGGTTCGATCCCCAGCACCCACATGGCGGCCGAGAACTGTCTGAAACTCCGATTCCAGGAGAACTCCAGCTCCAGGGGAACCCGACGCCCTCTTCTGACCTCCGCGGCATTGCACGACACGGGTGCACAAACTTGCATGCAGACAGTACATTGATACACATACAGAAATAAATAAATGCCGGGTGTGGTGGCGCACGCCTTTAATCCTAGCACTTGGGAGGCAGAGGCACGCGGATCTCTGAGTCCGAGGCCAGCCTGGTCTACAGAGTGAGTTCCAGGACAGCCAGAGCTACAGGGAGACCCTGTCTCAAAAAGACAAAAAAAAAAAAAAAAAAAAAGAAAGAAAGAACGACTGCACTGACCACTCAGCAAGCCTTTTCCTTCCTTTGGCAGGTGTAGGTTTGCTGAGTCAGCACCTGTGACAAACCCCTCTAGCATGCCAACGAGGAAAAGGGAGGAAGAGCTTCAGAAGTCCACAAAAGGACAGCTGAAAAATGAAGAAGAGCCAAAACAGTGGTGGCTCAGAGGAAAGCAGCAGGCTGAACCCAGTTAGTACCGCGCAGCTCCCAGGGGAAGAGTGTCGGAAAACTCACCTGAAAGATAAGCTAGATACCTTGGTCAGCACTGAATGTCAGCCTAGCAGCATCTGAAGTCGTCTAAGACACATCTCTGCACATGTCCGTGAAGGACATTTTAGGCTGGATTGAGGTGAGGAGCTCCTTCTAAGTGAAGCCTTCCCATAGCCTGGCTTTGCAGACTGTACACAAAGGAGGTGAGCTGAGCAGAAGCACTCACCTCTCACTGCTTCCTGACTGCTGCCTTATGTCCCTGCCACTATGACTGTCCTTTCATGCTGGACTGTCCCCTCACACTGTGAGCCAAGATAAACCCTTCCTTCCTTAAGTTGTTGACATCCTAGACTCTGATGAAAAGAGACTGAAATCCCACAAAGAGGGGAAGCCAGAATCCTCATGAGCCTCAAGTCCAGTTCCAAGTCATACTTAGACAGTGATTACTCTGGCAACATGGGTAGAGAGGGTATCCCCAACTATGGCCAGGGAGCACCTTGAAAGAGAACCTGTTGTTTAAAACTGAGCTATGATAGGGACCTGAGAATGAAGAAGATTCCTGAGGAATCCACATGTCACAGACCGGGGGAATAAACCACTGCAGATAACTGTGGCGAGTGAGAAGGCCCAAAACTCACAAGCTCCAGTGCAGGTGGAGGCTCATCACATCCCTGGTGCTGAAATGTACAAAGAACAGTAGCCGCACTGCAATGTAGGGAAAGGTCGCATCCACTGAGAACAAACTGACTTTGTTAGCGCTGAGCCCAGGGCAACAGGTAGAACACCCTCAGGGGCCGTCTACCTTGAATGTGCAAGAACAGATCCACACAAACAGATCTCAGGGCTGTGAAACCCATCTTCAGTTGTTTTATCCCCATCGCTGGGGGGTGCAAAATGCTGAGTCTCAGGAGACTAGGCAGATCTGCCCAGCCCAACAATTGCAAAGTTAGGGATGCACAGCATACCATGAAACTGCCTTCTAAATATCGATGTTTACACACAAAAGCAAAAGCTGCTGTCAGCTTTAAGCAGAGAAGCCCCTCTGCAGGAAATCCACAGACTAACAGCTGCTAATGATGCTCAGCATAAATAACAATTGAATGTTCAGCTCTAAACAAGGCACTTTAGACCACTCCCTCTAGGCTCATCTTGGAGGAGATGACAGAAAGAATGGACAGCTGGGACTACAGGGAGACCCTGTCTCAAAAAGACCAAAAAAAAAAAAAAAAAAAGAGTC
Source organism: Rhizomys pruinosus (assembly GCA_009823505.1). Classification (NCBI taxonomy): domain Eukaryota; kingdom Metazoa; phylum Chordata; class Mammalia; order Rodentia; family Spalacidae; genus Rhizomys; species Rhizomys pruinosus. Next base: position 6,088,270 of record VZQC01007611.1, read on the forward strand.
AGAAGGTGAAGGATGGGCTATGAAATGCTGTCTCCTGAGCCCAAGAACCATGAAAACCCAAGCAAACATGCACAAGACTCAAGAAAACCCAAGCAGGAAAAAACCCACCATAGAACTGTAGAAATGGGCAGCAGACCGCATCTTAGCTGAAGAATTACTGGCAGCAGCTGATTGCTTCTAGGTGAGGAACAGCTGATCTTCTTAAAGAGGGAGGGGACTCTAGAAGGGTTGACTAGACCTCAGTGGATGAACTTGCATTGAGGGACATTTTCAAACACTGTTTTGGCTCAATGGGCTTTAACATCAATGACAAAATGCATGAAGTCCAGTGGGGACAAGCAGGAAGAGTGTATAAAGATCATTGAGATGTTCTGTGTGAAGTACATATAAATTCAATAAAAACATCAAAATTAAACAACAGGCTAAGATCATACACCATGACCATGTTGGTTTAATTCCATTGATGCAAGAATATTTCAGCCGGGCATGCCTTTAATCCCAGCACTTGGGAGGCAGAGGCAGGGGGATCTCTTTGAGTTCAAGGCCAGCCTGGTCTACAGAGCGAGTTCCAGGACAGCCAGAGCTATGGGGAGACCCTGTCTCAAAAAACAGATGCAAAGAAATAGATGCAATACAGTGTATAAATGTAATAGAGTATATAAATAAAAAGTGTGTCAAGGACAGAAATTGCATGATCATCTTAAGAGACATAGAAAAGACTTTTGACAGAGTTTAATATTCCTGCCTGATAAAGCCCCAAGAAACAAGGAACAGAAGGAACGTGCCTCATTATAACCAGAGCTCTCACATACACTATCTCGATAACCAGAGCTCTCACGTAAACTATCATGATACAAAGTGGGGAAACCAAATGTTTCCTCTAAAATCTGGGGAGAGACAAGGGCACTGACTCTCACCACTTTCATTCAACATAGTCCTCAGTGTCTTAGCTACAGCAGTAAGACAAGAGAAAGAAATAAAGGAAATACAAGTAGGAAAAGAAGAAATTGCATCATCTCTATTGGACATGGTATGATCCTATACTTTATGAACTTCAACAGAAAACTCCTAAAGATTTGTTTGTTTGTTTAATGTGTATGTGTATATGTGTATATGCCTGCATGAATATATGTGCACTCCATGTGTGAGGGGCTTGAGGAAACCAGAAGAGGCATCAGATACCCCCTATAACTAGAGTTACAGGCATTTGTGAGCCACTATGTGGGTGCTGGGAACTGAACCTGGGCCCTCTAGAAGAGCAGTATGTACTCATAACCTATGAGCCATCTGTCCAGCCCATCTGCCAGAAAAAAACATCTTGAATCTGATATGTACTCTTACCAAAGTAGAAACATGCAAAAATCAATAGCTTTCTTATATACCAATAATAAACTTGCAGAGAAAGAAATCAGGAAAATTATCCTTTTTACAGTAACTTTTAAAGGCATAAAATACATAGGGATCAACCCAAGGTGGAGAAAGAGGTTTGCAATGAGAAAATTTGAGAAGACACTAGAAGATGGAAACTCCTCCCATGCTCACAGACGGCAGAATTAATATTGTGGAAATGACTACATTACCAAAAGCATTCTAAAATCCAAATGAAATCTCATCAAAATTCCAATGACATTAGAAAATCGATATAGGAAAAACATCCTAAAATACAAGTGAAAACATGAAAGACCCTAAATAGACAAAGCAATCCTAGGCTGAAAAGGCAAGCTCATGGCATCACAATCCCTGATCTTGAGCTGACACAGTGACAAAAACCAGCTTATCAATGACACAAAGGCAGATCAATTGAATAAAACAGCAGAACAAATATAAACACATAACCACAACCAACTAAATTTCAACATACATACTGAAAATATACACTGGAGAGAAAAGACAGCCTCTTCAACAAATGGAACAGAGAAAACTGGAGAGCCACACATAAGAATGAAACCAGGGCTGGAGAGATGGCCTAGTGGTTAAGAGCGCTGACTGCTCTTGCAGAGGACCCGGGTTCGATCCCCAGCACCCATATGATGGCTGAGAACCATATTTAACTCCAGTTCCATGGGAATCCAACACCCTCTTCTAACCTCTGCAGCATTGCACAACACGGGTACACAAACCTACATGCAGACAGTATATTCATACACATAAAAAATAAATAAAATTTTTAAAAAGATGAATGAAACCAAATGGGTGCCTTCCACCCTGCACAAAATCAGTTCAAAATGGATCAGAAACCTTAATGTAACACATGAAACAATTAACATTTCAAGATATAAGCACAGGCCAAAACTTTCTGGACAGAACTCTGGTAGATCAGGTAATACCCCAAGAATTGACAAATTGGGGTTGTATTAAGTTAAAGAGATTCTGTAAGGTAAAGAAAATGATGACCAGAGGATAGGGAAAAGCACACAAAATGGAAGAAATCTTTGACAGCTGTGTGTTCAACACAGAGTTAATAACTAGAATCTACGAGGGACTCCAAAAATTAAATACCAAAATCCCCACAGACATTCCAGTCAATAAATGTGTACTTCTAGTTTGCTTCCTGTTGCTGAGATAAAATCCTTCAACCAAAATCAACTTGGGGAGAGGAAAGGGGCTACTTTATCTTACATTTTCAGGTCGTAACTCATCATTGAGGGAAGTGAGAGCAGGAATTCAAGGCAGGGGGTGAAGCAGACATAGGAGCAGAAGCCATGGGAACGCTGCTCACTGGCTCTGCTCACGCCCTCTGTGTTGCTCAGCTGGCTTTCTTATACAGACCACACCGCACTGCCTAGGGATGGCACTGCCCATAGGAAGCTGGGCCCTCCCACTTCAGTCATAAACTTAGACTATTCCCCACAGACTTCCACTCAAGCAAACCTGATGGAGGAAATTCTACTGAAGTTCCCTCTTCCCGGGTGACTCAGTTAATGTCAAATTGACAATAAAAACTAACCGAATAATGGTCTAATGAACTGAATAGATCATTATCAAATGAAGAAATACAAATGGCCAATAAATATTTGAAAAAGGCTTCAACATTCTTAGGCATCAAGAAAATGCAAATTAAAGCTGCTTGGAGATCCATCTCCCTCCACTCAGAATGTCAATCATCAAGAATACTGGTGAGACTGTGGGGAATGAGGACTCATGCACCACTGGTGGGCTGTAAACTATCACAGCCACTATGGAAATCAATATGGAGGTTCTCCAAGAAACTAAAAATGCAACTCCATATAATCCAACTACAACATGCCTAATATCAACCTGAAGGAATTTAAGTCAACAAAACATAGAGACAATTGCACATCTACATTTATAGGTATATTATTCATAGTTGCCAGAATATGGGTAAGCCTAGCTGTCCTTCAATAGATGAATGGATAAAGAAAATTAGCACATATCCACAGTGATGTTTATTCAGCTATAAAGAAGGAAATTGTGGGCTGGAGAGATAGCCTAGCAGTTAAGAGCACTGACTGCTCTTGCAGAGGACCCGGGTTCGATCCCCAGCACCCACATGGTGGCCGAGAACCATCTGTAACTCCAATTCCAGGAGAACTCCAGTTCCACGGGAATCCGAGACCCTCTTCTGACCTCCGCGGCATTGCATGACACGGGTGCACAGACCTGCATGCAGACAGTACACTCATACACATACAAAAATAAATAAATTTTTTTAAAGTAAAAAAATAAAAAAAAATAAAGAAGGAAATTGTGACATTAAAATAGGAAAATGGTTAGAAATAGAGATCATTAAGTAAAGTAGGTCAGACACAGAAAGGCAAATTCTCCATGTTTGTGTGTGTGTGTGTGTGTGTGTGTGTGTGTAAGAGACAGAGACAGACAGACAGACAGACAGACAACTAAACATAGAAAGCACACTATGAGAAAAGAACTCTAATGTGACTGGAAGGAATGGACAAGAGTGGTAACAAAATAAGAAACAAGAGGGGGAGGGATCAGGAAGATGAGAGAGGAGACAGGGACACAAGTAAGAGCAGGGTAGTGTCATCCATGTAGGACAGGGACACAAGTAAGAGCAGGGTAGTGTCATCCATGTAGGACAGGGACACAAGTAAGAGCAGGGTAGAGTGCTATCCACGTAGGACAGGGACACAAGTAAGAGAGGGTAGAGTGCTATCCACATAGGACAGGGACACAAGTAAGAGCAGGGTAGAATGTTATCCACATAGGAAAAAGTCACAATGAAACACATTTTTTGTACACTAATCAAAAAATTAAATTAAAGTGAAAGTGACCCAAAATGCAGCAAGCCTATTCCTGGCACTGAGCCAGGAGTGGGTGGGTTCTGGTGTTAAAACCTGCGGTGGTAACTTCTCAAAGAACAGCCCCTTCTCCTGGCAGAGGAACCTGTTGGGCCTGTTAGATTAGCGCTCTCTCTTCCTCCCTCCCACCCTCCCTCTTCTTCTCCCTCTCCCTCTTTCTCTCCCTCTCCCTCTTTCTCTCCCTCTTCCTCTTCCTCTCCATCTCCCTTTCCCTCTTCCTCTTCCCTGTCATTAAATATAGTTATAAAATCCTTAGTCAACTCTACCCTGTGGGAATAAGAACTAGCAACATACTCCAAGTCGATCACTGAATAAAAATAATAAAATAATGTATCGCTGTGCCGAACATTATACGGATTAAGATTCAAGCTTTGGGGGCTGGAGAGATGGCCTAGCGGTTAAGAGCGCTGACTGCTCTTACAGAAGACCTGGGTTCGATCCCCAGCACCCACATGCGGCTGAGAGCTGTGTTTAACTCCGGTTCCAGGGGAATCCGACACCCTCTTCTGACCTCTGAGGCATTGCACGACATGGGTGCACAAACCTACATGCAGACAGTACATTCATACACATACAAAATAAATAAAATTTTAAAAATATTTAAAAAAAAGATTCAAGCTTTGTTTTTAACAAAGGAAACTTGTATAGTTATGTAAAAACATTTGTAACTTGGACAAAAAAAAAAAAAAGAACTTTTCTTTAGATACCAAGAAAATACAAGCAATCTTCAAGTTATAAGTAAATACTATTCCTAAGGCTAATTTGCAATCAAATGCTTTTGACCTTGAACGCAGTGTTATAGGACATCTGCATTCTAAATGAATGATCACTGGTTTTCTAAAGCATCTCAAACACATTATGTGAGCTTTATTGAAGCAAAAACACCATTAAATTATCCTAAAAATCAAGAAAGCATCATATTATGAAAATATTGATTATACAAAGCAGAACAAAATTAAATACAAAAATAATTTGATTTTCAGTGAAGCTTGTTTGTGAAGGGAAAATATGAGCTTAATTAGATGAGAAAAAAGAAATTCTTATTGGGATTCTCAACACAATGCTAGAAGTTATTGTACAGATTCATTTTGTATCTTATTACATCAAAAAATCATGATGGGGCTTGCAAGATGGCTCAGCAGGTGGAGACACCACCAAAAATCATGATAGGGCTTGCAAGATGGCTCAGCAGGTAGAGACACCACCAAAAATCATGACAGGGCTTGCAAGATGGCTCAGTAGGTGGAGACACTTACCACCAAAAATCATGACAGGGCTTGCAAGATGGCTCAGCAGGTAGAGTCACTTACCACCAAAAGTCATGACAGGGCTTGCAAAATGGCTTAGCAGGTGGAGACACTTACCACCAAAAATCATGACAGAGCTTGCAAGATGGCTCAGCAGGTGGAGACACTTACCACCAAAAATCATGACAGGGCTTGCAGGATGGCTCAGCAGGTGGAGACACCACCAACCTCATGGTGGAAGAAAAGAAATGACCTCCACACAGGCCCATGTGCACACACACACACACACACACACAATAAAAAAATTAAAATGTAAACAAATGCTAAAACAATCATGAAGACCCTTTTCTAAGAAACATTTGTGTCATAAATATGATCTGGCTAAGAGGTGAGGTTTGCAGGATTCACATTCACAAAAGAGCAGAGCTAAAGCAAGGAAGGAAGCGTTTTCTGAGATAACTGGTAAGTGTCAACAAGAGGGCAGATAACGAACTGGTAAACTATCAACTGAGTGCTACTAGAGAGTCCCAGTGCTACAAGTTGTAGAAGACAGCTGTACAGTGTAGATCAGCAGAAGGCCATGCACAGGCAAGCTTAGCAGAAGACAGATCAAGGAAGGGAATAGAATTTTTCACATATGGAAAAGAAAATAAGTATTCACATAACCTCAGAGTATCACCCATAGGTTTCTTCTTAAAAGAGTGAAATGTGTACCCAAACAGAATGTTCAGGTGGTCGTTAATTTAAATAAGTGAGTGACACAGCATCTCCTACAGGGAGAAGGCCTGACACATTACAGTGAGTGGGCACCCAACCACTGGTGACATCCCTGCCAACAAGTTCTGACCTGCATTCACTTGGGAAACAAACACTCCATACTAACAGGTGTTGCAGGAAAACTTCACTGCAATCTTCAAGAAACTCATCATTAGAAAGTAAATAAATTAGTAACAAAGGGAAAGAACAATGTTTCTGATTCAGAAGAGACCAATGAAACCATATGTATATATATACACACATATATCTCCTCTGGATTCTGGGGTTAAACAAAAATAGTCATAATATATCGACATGTTACAATTTAAATATTCAGCCCATTTGGATACATGATTAGGCAAATCTGAGTACAAAACTGTACTAGAAAATGTTGTTTAATTCATTATTTTCTTAGTCAATGGAGAATGTGTCTCTTTAGGAAGATACACAGCATTCTCAAGTATTTAGAAATCAAAAATAAATATTGTGATGTCTATAATCTATAATAATTTAGTAAATATCATAGTTAAAATGCTAGACACTTAAAACAAAGAAAAAGTTCTGAAAGCCACAAGAGAAAAACAAGTTACATATAAGGGGAAACCTATCAGAATTACAGCTGACTTTTCAGTGCAAGCTATGAAAGCAAAAAGAACATGGAGCAAAGCATTCCCAATGCTAAACGAGTATAAATGCCAACCCAGGTTACTATACCCAGCAAAAATGTCAATTCTAGTTGAAGGAAAGAGAAAAATCTTCCATGATGTAAACAAGATGAAAGAATACATGTCTGGAAAACCAAAGCTTCGGAGAATACTTGAAGTAATTCAAAGGACAGAGGAGAGGAGCAACTACCCCCAGGCACCTTGAAAGAGAAATTAATAAAAGCAGAAATGCAGAAGTAGAAACCTAGATGAAAAATGTAAATGGAGAATAAGATGAAAGGAAGCAACACACACCTCTCAATTATAACCTTAAATATTAATGGACTAAACTCCCCAATCAAAAGACATAGACTGGGAGAATGGATTAGAAAACAGAATCTATCAATATGCTGTCTACAAGAAATCCATCTCACCCTGAAGGATAGGCACCAACTTAAAGTGAAAGGATGGGGAAAATATTTCAAGCAAATGGTACCAAAAAGAAATCAGGAGTTGCTATTTTAATATCAGACAAAATAAACTTCAAAGTAGAAGCAATTAGAAGAGACAAAGAAGGCCATTACATCCTTATCAAAGGGAAAGTTAACCATAAAGACCTCACAATCATGAATATATATGCACCAAACTCCACTGCACCAAACTTTATAAAGACAATTCTCCAGGAGCTCAAGGCACAGATTGACCCCAGCACACTCATAGTAGGGGACTTCAATACCCCGCTGAGTCCTTTGGACAGATCAACCGGACAAAGAATAAACAGAGAGGCGTCTGAACTGAGCAAAAAAATACAGAAGGAAATTGAAGAAGACATCAGAAGATGAAAAGACTTCCCATGCTCATGGATTGGAAAAATTAATATAGAAAAAAATGTTCATTCTGCCCAAATTAATATACAGATTCAACGCAATTCCAATTAAAATCCCAAGAACATTCTTCACAGGCTTAGAAAAACATTCTTAAATTCATATGGAACAATAAAAGACCCCAAATAGCCAAAGCAACCCTGAGTGAAAAGAGCAATACAGGGGGGGTTTCTATACAGACATCAAACTATACTACAGGGCTATAGTCATAAAAATAGCCTGGTACTGGCGCAAAAACAGACTGTAGACAAATGGAACAAAACTGAAGATCCAAACTTGAGCACATACAATTTCAGCCACCTCTTATTTGACAAGGGGGCCAAAAGGAATCAATGGAAAAAAGACAGCATCTTCAGCAAATGGTGTTGGCAAAACTGGATCACCACTTGTAGAAGAAGAAAATAAAACCTCTACCTCTCACCCTGTACAAAAATCAACTCGAAATGGATCAAAGACCTCAATGTGAAACCTAAAACTCTGAAGGTGATAGAAGAAAAAGTTATCAGCAACTTACAAGACATAGACATAGGAAAAGACTTTCTAAATCAGATAGCAGCTGCACAGGAAATAATGTTGACGACTGACAAGTGGGACCTCATTAAACTCAAAAGTTTCTGTACAGCAAAAGAAACAATCAGGGAAATGAAGAGAAAACCCAGAGTGGAAAGAAACCTTCACTGCTGATACATCTGACAGAGCATTAACTTCCAGAATATATAAACTATATATACTCAAAAAACAAACAAGAAAACTGACTCACTCAAAAGATGGAGTAAAGAGTTGAGCAGAGAATTCACAAGCAAGGAAATAGAAATGGCTAAGAAACATCATAAAAAGTGCTCAACATCATTAATAATTAAGGAAATGCAAATTAAAACCACTTTAAGATATCATCTCACTCCAATAAGGCTGGCTAGGATCAAGAAAACAAATGATACCAAATGCTGGAGAGGGTGTGGTGAAAGGGAAATACTAATCCACTGCTGGTGGGAATGCAAACTTGTACAACCACTATGGAAATCAGTATGGAGAACCCTTAAAAGACTCATAATGCGCCTACTGCCTAACCCAGCCATACCACTTCTAGGAATATATCCATCAGACTCTTCCTACTGCAGAGATACATGTACAGCCATGTTTATTGCAGCTCTCTTCACAATAGCTAAGAGCTGGAACCAACCCAAGTGCCCCTCAACCAACAAATGGATAGAGAAAATGTGGTACATCTACACAATGCAGTTCTATGAAGCGGCAAAGAAAGATGACATCATGAAATTTGCAGGTAAATGGATGGAACTAGAAGATTTTATGCTAAGTGAAGTAACACAATCACAGAAAAACAAAAGATGAATGGTATCCCTCATCTGTGGATGCTAGTACCAAGTACCTAGTCGTAAGACAAACTGAGCAATGTTAATGTTATATTCCTCATGATCTAAAGACAACTGCATTGTGAATCACTAAACAGGTTCTAGAGTTGACCTAACATTTATTTTCAGACCTTGGGTTTTTGGTATATGATAGAGGGTATGTGTGCATCTTTTAGAGTAATATGGGATTAAATGGAAAGATATGAATCAAGAAATATGATATGGAAATAACATACAGTTTGTTTCCAAATGATACAATTTTAATATAGGTGCAATGTAACAGGCTGATGCAACTTAACCTTTCTGGTGCTTAACTACCATACTTAACACCCATACCAAATTGGCCGAGGGACCTAAGGGATAACTTTGTTCCTTGCCCTCAGAGGTCAACCAAGTCTTAGGGGATTATGCATGGGGTTATCTTTTGAAAGGTTCTACGAGGGCTGGAGAGATGGCCTAGTGGTTAAGAGCACCGACAGCTCTTACAGAGGAGCCTGGTTCGATCCCCAGCACCCACATGGTGGCCGAGAACCGTCTGAAACTCCAATTCCAGGAGAACTCCAGTTCCAGGGGAATCTGACACCCTCTTCTGACCTCTGCGGCATTGCACGACACGGGTGCACAGACTTGCATGCAGACAGTACATTCATACACATAGAGAAATAAAAAATAATAAGATTAGGGGCTGGAGAGATGGCCTAGCGGTTAAGAGTGCCGACCGCTCTTACAGAGGACCCGGGTTCGATCCCCAGCACCCACATGGCAGCTAAGCCGTCTGAAACTCCAATTCCAGGAGAACTCCAGCTCCAGGGGAATCTGAGACCCTCTTCTGACCTCCGCGGCATTGCACGACACGGGTGCACAGACCTGCATGCAGACAGTACACTAATACACATATAGAAATAAATAAAAATTTAAAAAATAATAATAATAATAAGATTAATGAAATGTTCTACGAATGTGGGTCACCATTCTTCCTGTTCAGGGAGGTCTTGGAGAGCGACTAATGGGACTTCATCCAGTGTCCAGTCTACAAAGAGGAAAGTCTACTCATGCTTCAGAAAAAGAAGCCTGGTCTAGCAAGACCTGATTTTGTCCCTGAGTGGATGGAACTGGTAAATGAAAAGCTGAAGGGAGCAAGGCACCCCCACTCTCCTCCCCCCCCAAAAAAAACCCTGAGACTCCTGAGGACCAGATCCTCAACTGACCTTGAGAAAACAAAAACCTTGGTTAATCTGGGCTAACTGTGTGGCCTTAAGCGTCTATAAGCATTTCCAAAAGGAAAGTACAACCAGAAATAATCAGTAAGACCGGACAAACTGTACTGCAGACATAAAACTTGAGATCTTAGTAAAAAGACAAAAAGAAAAAAAAGAGAGTACTGTGGTTTAGCCTGTCTTCAATTCTTACTGACAAGTGCATGTACCCTGAGGCTGCCACCACTTTTGGCACTGCTCAAAGACATGAGACACAGCTTTTTAACCTTCAAATACGGACTGAAGATACGTGTCTCTCCAAGAATCCTCCAAACCTTCAATGCCAGATGGGGACTACTGAGATACCCAGCTTGTGGACTAGACAGCTAAGGGGATTTCAGCCTTGTCAGAACATAAACTGCCATTGTTGGACTACCGGGGCTATATCATGGAGGCCAGTACAAGGGTATCAAGATAGGACACGTGCTTACTGGACTTCATTTGGGGGACCATGGGAGGGAAAGACCCCAATGTGGAACAAAAGTGGAGGATTGATGGTTGTTTGGGATTGCCAAGGAGGAACCTTTAAGCACCTCCTTAAGAAAAACATGACATCTATTAGGGAAAAAAGCCAAGTCCTCCAATTCAAGTGATATGTGTATGTATGTATGTATATATTTATGTACATATATAACTATATGTATATATGTGTGTGTGTGTGTGTATATATATATATATATATATATATATACTGTAGCAATATAAGTTGGAGAGAACAACAACAAAAGAACTGAAAGAAAAAAAACTCTGGAAAGATGCAGGACATGTAGGGCAGAGTGCAGGGACTTGGGTAGGGTGGGGGGCATGGAAGGGGAAGTGACTGATTCAATCATGAAATGATATATGACTTATAGAAAAAGTTTAATAACAATAAAAAAATTTTAAATAATAATTTAGTAAAAGAAAAGTATATATGACTACTACAACCAATAAAAAGATAGATTATCTGAAAGGTCACATGGCCCTGTGCTTTCCATGGATGAAGAAAGCTGTGTATGTTGTCATATGGACTCATAGTTTAGAAAGAGAGATTGAGAAAGTTAGAAGAAAAGAAAGAGAGGGTACGGCATTGTGTTAACAGGTGAGGACTCACTTTTTTAAAGTCTTTCCAACTTTCTTTCCTGTAGTCTTAAATTGTATATATGTGTGTATGTGTATGTGTTATATGTATATATACACACACATATGTGTGAATATGTGTTATTATATATTTATATACATATATGTGCATATACATATATATTTGATTATGTTAGAACAGAGTCTCCCTTAGCTCTGTCTGGCCAGGAACTCCTTATGTAGACCAGGATGGACATGATCTCATAGAGATCCACCTGCCTCTACCTCCTGAGTGCTAGGTTTAAATTGTACACTATCACATATGGTGAAGGAACATATTTTTAAGAAAATAGAATACAGTTATATTTATGTTACCTATGCTGGATAACAAGTTTACAACACACCTGGGAAGAGGGAACCTCAGATGGGAAACTTCTTCTATTGGTATGGCCTGTGGGCATGTCTGTGACTCATTTTCTTCATTGTTAAGTGATACAAGAGGGCCCAGCCCACAGTGGGCAGTGCCACTCCTGGGCAAGTGGTCCTGCACAGGCCACAGGAGCAAGTCAATAAGTAGCAGTCCTCTGTGGTCTCTGAGTCTGCTCCTACCTCCAGGTTCCTGCCCTGGGTATCCTGCCCTAGTTCCCTCAAGGATAAACTGTAATTGGGACCTGTAAGTCAAATAAACCTTTTCCTCCCTGAATTGATTTTGGTTAGAGTGTTTTGTCACCGCAATAAGAAGTAAGTAGGCCACTAACCTCACACATCTACACATCTGATGGCGAGCTGCTTCCTTATGATTGCTGGCAAGTTGGGGTGTGCACTGTATATTCATAAACAGTATTCACACATCATTATGAACATTTACCATTCAATTATTCATACTATTAAGGTTGATTTAGTGTTGAGAAATGTGGGAATTTGGGAGAGTAATTGTATCTATAATACTCTTGCTTAGAATTATAACTGAGTTACTGAAGTACAATGACAACATAATATCTATGATGGTCAACCTCAGTCATCAATTTGATTAAATCTAGAATCACCCGGGAGACAGGTCTCTCCTCTTGCATGTGGGGATTATCGTGCTTGTGTTAATGGACCTGGAAAGACCTACCCAGTGTGCGTGGCACCATCCCCTGGGCTGGGATCCTGGCCTGTATACACTAAAAAGAGAAGTGTCTGAGCACCAGCCATCTCTACTCTCTGCTTTCTGACCCTGGACAAAATCACTCCTACTGCCTTAACTTCTTTGCTGTAATGGACTGGACCCTGAACTGTGAGTCAAAATGAAGCTCTTCTTCCCATATGATTTCTATCAAGGTGTTTTTATCACAGCATCAGGAAAATTAACTGATACAATACTATAAACAATTTTTTCTATTGTGTGGACTCATAAATTATAAAAACCTTACAGCTAAATAAAAATTGGGGCATTTGCATCACAGAAGACTTCATCCTCTGAGCTCTCCCTTTGCATAATATATCGTGTTCGAACTATGGTTTGGATTAAAGAAATCCCGTACTCTAGAGGATTTTGAATTTTTTTTTTTTTTTTTTTTGGTCTTTTTTCAGAAAGGGTCTCCCTGAGCCCCAGCTGTCCGGGAACTCACTCTGTAGACCAGGCTGGCCTTGAAACTCACAAAGATCAACCTGCCTCTGCCTCCCAAGTGCTACAGTTAAAGCTTAGAGAAGGGCTAAAGAGATGGCTCACATTAAGAGCACTGACTGCTCTTGCAGAGGACCAGGGTTTGATTCCAGCGCACCCACATGGGGCTAAGAACCGTCTTTAACTCCAGCCAGGGAATCCGACACCCTTTCTGACTCTGCAGCATTGCACAATACGGATGCACCAACTTACATAGACCTTCAATACCACATAAAAAAAAAGAAAAGCTAGACACATTGTTCTGTAAAAGTTATCATTTTCACCTCCACAAACATCTTTCAAACTTCCAGCTAGAAGATTATCAAAGTCCTAGAAAAGAGCTACACAAATCTCCACTCAAAGATGGAATGGGTTAGTTTTGATACTCAGCACCCACAGGTCTGATAGGCCCGATCTTAGCCTAGGAACTACCACTGCTGGGTGAAGGAGAGTTGGTCTCTTCAAGGAAGTATACTCGATAGGCTGGCCAGGCACCAGTGGTGCACTCACACCAAGAAACATCTAGAGATACATACTTGACTCAATAGCCCTTACCATCTGACAGAATGAATGACATGTGATCGGGGTTATGAGAATGCAGATAAGAAAGGGGTCTAAATAGCATTGAGATGTACTGTGTGTACCAAGTGCTGAGGGGTTGTGGGGAAAGGGGGAACACTCACACACTGATGGGGTGGGAATGTAAACTCACACAGCAACTATGGAAAGCAGTGTGGAGAACCCTTGGAAGACTTGGAATGAATTGCCACTTGACCCAAACCAGACCACTCTTGGGCATGTACCCTCAAGACTAACCACCACAGAGATACATGCACGGCCATGTTTATTTGCAGCTCTCTTCACAATAGCAAGGAGCTGAACCAACCCGAATTCCCCTCAACTGATGAGTGGATAGAGAAATATGTGGTACATCTACACAATGGAGTTCTATGCAGCAGTAAAGAAAGATGACATCATGAGCTTTGCAGGAAAATGGCTGCAGCTAGAGGACATCATGCTGAGTGAAGTAACACAGTCCCAGAAAAACAAACGACGAATGGTATCCCTCATCTGTGGATGCTAGTGCCAATTACCTAGTTGTAAGTATTTCTCGTGCACGGCCCCTTGAGCTTTTGTCCAAAGCAGTTGGAAGTGATGCATATTGGAAACAACAACAACAACAGAAAGGACTACATTGAAGAACTGACTGAAATAGTGAACTTCTGCTCAAAACAGTCAACTTCCTCATGGAGAATATTGAGAAAGACTGAGAAAGAAATGAAAAGCATGTTTGGCAGAATGCATGAGCTCTGGTGGGTGGGGCGATGGGGGGGGACATGGGTCAAGATTTGATAAAAAAATAAAAATAAATTTATGTGAAAATAAATAAATAAATTTTTTAAAAAAGATGTACCGTGTGAAATGGGCCAAAAATTCAGAAAATATATATTGAAAAATATAGAGAAACACCATGAGAAGTTCAATTTGTCTTTAAGGGTAAATGGAAAGAGAAAATGATTCTGAGCTAGAACTTTCTTCAGCTCTGAAATATATGGGCTGGAGAGATGGTCTAGCGGTTAAGAGCGCCGACCACTCTTGCAGAGGACCCGGGTTCGATCCCCAGCATCCACATGGTGGGCGAGAACCGTCTGAAACTCCAATTCCAGGAGAACTCCAGTTCCAGGGGAATCCGAGACCCTCTTCTGACCTCCGTGGCATTGCACGACACGGGTGCACAGACCTGCATGCAGACAGTACATTCAGACACATAAAGAAATAAATAAAATTAATAAAAAATAAAAAAAAAGAAATATACACTGCGTATGTCAATGTGGGAGAAATCGAGTAGCACTGCTTTTCATTATAAGTGATATATTCAAGTTGTCTATACCACTGCCACTGCCATCATGGCCCTCCACCATGGCCACCGCCATCACCACCACCACCATCTCCGCCACCTCCATCACTGTCCCTCCATCACTACCCCTCCATCACTGCCACCTCCATCACCACCCCTCCATCACTGTCCCTCCATCACCACCCCTCCATCACTGCCACCTCCATCACCACCCCTCCATCACTGCCACCTCCATCACCACCCCTCCATCACTATCCCTCCATCACCACCCCTACATCACTGCCACCTCCATCACCACCCCTCCATCACTGCCACCTCCATCACCACCCCTCCATCACTGTCCCTCCATCACCACCCCTCCATCACTGCCACCTCCATCACCACCTCTCCATCACTGCCACCTCCATCACCACCCCTCCATCACTGTCCCTCCATCACCACCATGGCCATCCCTGCCACCTCCATCACTGCTCCATCATCCTTGCTGACATCACACATCAGCTTCTTTGGCTTCTCAGCATGGGCTGAAGACCAACAATTCTCCAGGAATCATGCAGGCCTTCAGCACCACTGGGACTGGTGAGGCCTCCAGCTGAGCAGCTGCCAGGTTCTCTGCCTGTTTATTTGTGCAAAGAGCCATTGATAGACTACACGGCCACTGATAGACTACACGACCACTGATAGACTACACGGCCACTGATAGACTACACGGCCACTGATAGACTACACGGCCACTGATAGACTACACGGCCACTGATAGACTACACGGCCACTGATAGACTACACGGCCACTGATAGACTACACGGCCACTGATAGACTACACGGCCACTGATAGACTACACGGTCACTGATAGACTACACAGCCACTGATAACTACACAGCCACTGATAGACTACACAGCCACTGATAGACTACACAGCCATTGATGATAGACTACACAGCTGCTTACTGTGTAAGCCAAGCTAATGAATCCTGTTTTACTAAGTGTACTTTTTCTGTCTACAGAACCCTACCCAATATAGAGGTCCAAAATAAGTCTAAAAGCTGCTGTAAAATTAAATGGCTTAAATACAGGAAAACATTCAGCACTCTGAAAGTATTGAAGATTTTGAGGATAAATTCCCCATCTCCCACGTTCAGCTACTTTTCTCCTGTTTCTACTTCCACTCACTCAAGGTAGAGCACATGTCTTCCAGAGGAGCGGTCCTAGAGGATGGAGGATGGTCCTGGAAGATGCAGTGTGTTAGGGACACGGGCATGAGAACAGGAGGTAGAAATCAGCTTAGTACTCTAGGGTAAAAAGATCCCAAAAGAAGAGCAACCAGTGTCTTTTTTAATTAATTTACTTACTTTTATTTTATGTGTATGAGTGAATTGCCTACATGTATATAAGTGCATCCATGCTGGTCAACGCCCTTGAGAGCATAGGACCCACTGAAACTGGCAGAAGAGGGCATCTGATCACGAAACTGGAGTAAAGGATGGTCGTTAGCCATCATGTGGGTGCTGGGATTTGAACCCAGGTCTTCTGCAAGCACAGCTAATGCTCTTAACCCTCTCTCCAGCCCCCGTGACCAGTTTCTTTCTTGGCTTAAGTCCTTGGGCCTGTCATTGACTTGTCCTTGCCTGAGGCCAGAAATGCCAGACCTATCTACGCCAAAGATGTCTCTGGTTCCATCCATAGCCTGGAATGTCAGAAAGGGGTTCTGTTGTGCTTTTGTTTTTCCCTTACCTCTTTCCTCTAAAGGAGTACCCTGTGTCTGGAAACCCTGCTGAGGATGTGACCAAACCCTCGAGGGACATGGACATCTAGAATGAGAACTGCAAAGACCAGCCCATCTTCCCTCCCCTCCTGTCTGCACTAGTTCTTATTAACCCCAAAGCAGTTAAAACCCAGTGGAAGCCGGTCGTGGTGGTGCACGCCTTTAATCCTAGCACTCGGGAGGCAGAGGCAGGCGGATCTTTGTGAGTTCAAGGCCAGCCTGGTCTACAGAGTGAGTTCCAGGACAGCTGGGGCTACAGGGAGACCCTGTCTCGAAAAAGACCAAAAAGAAAAGAAAAAAAACAGGGGAGTCCCATTCCTGGGATCCTCCTGCTGTCCAGGAACTCATCTTTCTTTCTCTCCCCAAACTCCCTACAATAAAATACTTCCTGAATCTCAACCTCTGTGGTTCATGAATTTCATTCTTCAAATTCTTGAGACAAGAACCTGAACACTCTGGCTTGAGGTGGTTTGGGTGGCTGTTGAGTTTCAGGGACCCTAGGCTCTTAAACTAAGCACAACAAAGCCAAGAAAGACATTGTTGCTCTCAAAGACACCCAGATATTACTGTATCTAAAATGCAAGCATATAGTAAATGAAACTTCCTAGACAAGGAATCACTTTGTGTTGTGGATCATAAGGATCATCTTATGTTACTTACTTTCCCAAAAGTCATGAAATCAATTGCTATAAAGCATGTCTTAAAGTGATTCTGGAAAGAATACACTTGGTAGTTGACTTTTGATTTTACAAGAAGGCTTGACTATTAAGAAATGTGACTATTTAAATAAATCATCTCGAACCTGAGAATGATAAATGGATAAAAGCTGTTAAAAAAAAAAAAACTTAGAAAGCAGTTGACAAATCAAAGCCACTGGCCTGAGATGAGCAAATTTAAAAGTGTTCTTTCCTTCTTATTGGGAGTGGGGGAGTTTCAGGCCTATGAGGACAGAAAAGACCAGTAAACTTGCAGTCTATCCTCGTGGTCCTGTAGCACCCATTTGCTCAGTTGGCTTGAGACAAGCTATGTGACTGCTCGGAGCCCCAGCTTCCTCTGGGTAAATTGGATGCATGTAAATTCCTTTTCAACTGCAACATCCTGTGTCTATCATTACTTGAAATTCCTATTGTAACCTAAATTTCATTTACAAATCTGCCTTCTCTAAAACTAGAAAATTGTGAGTTGGTCCTACGATGTAATTATTTGCAATCCACTTGACTGAGATGTATTTTAACCTCAGAATGAAATGCTTTTATTGCCTGACACTTGGCATGGAATGCAATAGAATTGCTCATCCAACTGCCAATGAACTGAGCACACACCTAGTTTATCCCCAAAAGACGTATTTATCCCTGAATACTAATTTCATCATTCAATAGAAAATGCCATGAATTGAAATGTAAGTAAATGTATTTTGACCCAAATACAGGGCGACCTTTGCTGAAACTCCTGGATGGAGCCATCATGGCCATTGTTAGGTTGTGACATCATGTGTGCTATGGATTCTCATCTGACATCAATATATCTTCCTATATCTTTTTCTTAATCACCCCCACACCTTCCTCTGCTGCAACACAATAGCACTGCATTTATCGCTCTGTCCCTTCTCTTCTTACTGGGAAATCCCTGACAAGAAAACAAGACAGAGGGTTGGATTTCTCTGCCTAAGCTCTCTGGGTTCCATTATTTCCTCTTTAAAGGTGATCATTAATATCTGTTGTTTATATTACACTAAATACATGTCAATCATGTTTTTTTTTTCCTTTAAGCACTTTAGCAAGCTGTTCATCCAACACTGGCTGTCTAAAACAATGCTCACTGACAGTTCCTGTTCATCTTTTCAGCTATTTCTGTTCATATTCTAATAGCAGAATAGTTTGAGGAAATGGAAAAAAGTTTTAGTGCACGGAGCTCTAGAATAAAAGCCAGCTTTATTACACAGGGCTCCAGAATGAGAGCCATAACCATGAGAATATAAAAGGTGTTATTTTCTGGCATGGCACATTAAATCTGTCACCTATCTCTGAGATATTTTCTCACATGAAACAGCAGGTTTCTAACTTGGCAGAGTAGGTCTCTCGCCTATTTCTCTGGTAATAAGTTATTTCATTTTCTCTTCTTTTTATTAAAGTTTCCTGGTGGGGTGTTTAAAACCACACAGTTAGCTCAGATAAATAAAATTACTTTTGGTGTTAAGGTCAGTTGAGGTTCTGGTCCTTAAGGGGTCACTCAGGCCTTGTGCCTGGCTCTCTTCACCAGTTCCATCTATGTGAGGACCAAGTCAGGCCTTGTTTGACCAGAGTTTCCCTTTGAAGTATGAGGAGTTTCTCCTCTATATGGACTTTCCTCCCTTGACTGGACACCGGCCAGATGAAGTCCTTTTAAGTGAGTCTCCAAGACCTCCCTAGCCTGGGATGACTGGTGAGTCACTGCCATAGGACATGTACAAAGGTGCCAATGCAGGACCCTAGGACTTAAGTCGACCTTAGAGGGCAAGGGCCAAAATATTGTCACTTCAAATCCCCCTTGCCAAATCATATTGGAGCTTTAAATATAGTTGCTAAACCTCCAAGACGATCATTTGAATGAACCTGGTATTTTAATTACTATATAACACCTAAGTAAAGTTTGAATATTGGCTTAAGCACTATTCGTAAATTTTTAGTTGCTGTGGCAAAATATTCTGACTAATAAAAGCTCATGATAGGAGCCTGGTGGTGGTAACTGCAGCACAGGCTAGGAAAGGATGCTACTTACTGGCTTGTGTTGCTGGCTCATGTTCAGCCTATTGTATACAATATAGAAATATCTGGCCAAGGATGGCATTGCCCACAATGGGCACAGGCCAGTCCAATGAAGGCAATTATTGAAGTTTCTTAGCCCAGGTATATCAAGTTGACATTAAACCTATCAAGTAAGGCCTACAATTTGTTCTTTAAGGTCTATAAAGGTCATTTAGGTACTCAAAGTAGAATGGATTTAAACCATGAAAGGCAAAAAGAGTTCCAACATAGCCCATGAAACAAACCCAAGATAATAAAGAGGCTAAAACCAATATCTTCTAGAACTATCTCAAATGAGGCCATGTCACTTGTCCCCAGATTTTGAATTATAACTTCAAGAAGGAAAAGGAAGGGGGGCATTGTCACATACCAACAGCAGACAGGAAATACTTAGGGCTCACCCGAATTGGTTACTTTCAGACTGTCCCATGTGGTCAACAGAAGTAAAACCTAATCTTTCTTAAAAATATTAAAAGTAACATGTACAAAGTATAACAGATATATAAAACACTTTTAGTGTGTATGGGCAACTCGATATTTATATATGTCTGTTTCACTTGAGGCTGTAACTAGGTATATAGTACCTGCTAGGTGAAACACAATTTCTTGTATATGCCATAACTACATTATAGCATTCTTAAAAGTGAACAGTACTTCATGCATACACTCATAAATAAGGTTCTAATAAATAAATTTGGCAATGCCAGTTTAAAAAGGTTGTACTGAGCAGAGGCACATACATTGCTATCATACACAGACAGATCTTAATATGCTGTTTAACAATATCATACACATACATACACACACTTATCCACACATTCATACAAGAGATTTTTATTCTAGTGTTTGTACTGAACAGTCACATACATTGGGAAAAAAACCACCTTTAGAAATATTATTTAAAGCATGCAGCTCTAATTAAGTGCACTGCCAGGGCTGAGATGGCTAATACAGATTCCTTATCATGTTGACATTGACGTCTTTCACCTTTGGTTCTAAAACTATGAACTTACTGAAATATTTTAACAAGTGACGGAAAACAAAATTATATATCTAGCCATGACTAAAGTTACAATACAATAATTAAAGAACTGACAATACCAAAGGTATTTAGGCTGTTTCATTGAAGGGAAGAGATTGCAGGGGAAGCCATGTGCCACTGTCCAAGTGCCAGAGTATGAATGAATCCAGAGATTTTTAAATTGGTCTCTGGTCAGAAGGAGGGTGGCACAGCTGTCAGAAGCCTGGTTAAGTAGGAGAAAAGAAAAAGACATGTTAGTTAAACCCAAAATATCTGTTAGTGAACCCCTTAAAGGGTCAAAAATCAAGTCTTCAGAGGTCTGGAAACAAGAAAAAACTGGAAAGAAAATTTTAGTTATAAGACCTGTGAAGAAAATAATTTGGACAGATAAGAAATAAAATCTTCGTGAAATGGTGAACTTCTGCTCAAAACAGTAAACTTCTCTTTGAAATTTTAAAAGAGACTGAGAAAAAGATGAAAAACATGTTTGGCAGGATGCATGAGCTCTGGTGGGGTGGGGGTGGGGGGCAAGGAAGGGGAATGGGTCTGGACTTGATTGGAAATTTTGTATGAAATGCACAAAGATTCAATAAAAATTGGCTTAAAAAAAAAAAGAAAGAAAGAAAGAAAATCTTCAGATAACCAGTGTAGAAACTTAGGAACCCGGCTTCAAATCAGGCCTTTGAAAAAATTTAAGATGCATGCCAAAAGTAAACTTAATTTAAACTCTTGTTTTTGTGCACAATATAGAATGAAAGAAGTTTGAAGTGGCCACTTTGTTTTGACAGAAAACACACAGAAGAACATGGACACATGACAGTTACATGAATCTCAAAGACACATTGGAGAATGGTCATAACACACAGACAGGTTAGACAGACACATGACTTCATTGTATCCATTAACTCTGGACAATGGGAAATCCCCTTTTTTTTTTCTAAAATGTCATAGATAAGTGTTGGTACCCAGAATAACTTGATGTCAAGGCACTGAAAATTTCAGTTCCCTGATCTGCTGCACATGTAACTCTAAAGTTGTCCATCATTGTGCAGGGCTATAGAACCATTAATTGCAATTGTCACATTTACACAGAATCATTTAGAGTTTAAGACATCTACTGAGGTGGGAACAGCCTGTGTGCCTATACTGTGCTTTGCAGTAAAGGCTGTGTGTGCGTGTGTGTGTGCATGTGTGTGCACACCTGCCCAGGATGGTGGACAGGTAGGCAGGCAGGCAAGCAGATCTGGCTTGCATAGATTACCTGCTAATTTAATGAGAATAAATTTATTGTTAGTGGAAAAATCAAAAGTCTATTAAGGAGAGGCAGCCAGGTGAAAGTATACTGCCTGAGGCAAGATCTGGATCCCAGGTGGGACAGGGCATGGTGGACACCTTAATCTTAGATACAGAGGCTTGTATTCAGAAGCAGAAACAAAGATGGAGCTCTG
The DNA here is from genome assembly GCA_009823505.1 of Rhizomys pruinosus. Lineage (NCBI taxonomy): Eukaryota > Metazoa > Chordata > Mammalia > Rodentia > Spalacidae > Rhizomys > Rhizomys pruinosus. The sequence continues at coordinate 6,110,288 of VZQC01007611.1, forward strand.
AATAAAATGGGCTATATAAAGAAAACCAATGAAATGGAAAATGCCAAAATCTGAAATAATCCCTTAAAATTACATAAAATTCTTGTAAACAAAATATTTTTTAAAAAACAGCATTTGTTAAAAAGCCAGATGATGTAAAATATCTCAAACAAAAGCCTGTAAAAAAATTTTTAACTATCCATACAAAAGTAAAAATGAAACAGATGAAAAAATGGTTAAAAACAAAACTCGTACCATGGAAATGGTAATCATAGCTAAGACACACTGCTTTCACATGGACAAGATGGCGGCTGAGGAGTGCAGTTTCAGTACCATGGAAATGGTAAACATAGGAAGTGGACATCTGTGTGTCCCTTGGAATTCTGGGAAGCCCAGACTTAACACACAGAAGGAATGTAAAGAGCAATGGCTGAAGATGCTCAACATGCAGCAGTGAGGAAAACGCTTATTTCTGTCTGACTGTTCCGTTTCAGCAGACAGTTTCCAGAAACATGCATCAAAGGAAGACATGGAGGGCCAGAGTCACCCAGCAGATCTGCCTGTGCTAGCGCAGATTCCTTCTGTCTTAGATATCTTACAGACTATGACCTTGCACTATAATCTTATAGTGAAGGGAACCTGAGCCAGGCTGGTCCAAGGAAGTTGGGAAAGACTCCCTGACTACATGCTGAGGGGGCTGGGGCCTGGTGGTGAAGTGAAGATCAGCTGGGTAGGAGGGAAATATTAGGAAACCAGCCGCTTCCAGACGTGGGAGGGACTGAGGCCCGACCGCCAAGCCCAAAGGAAGAATGGCAGGCTGGAAAGAGCCCAGAAGCCAAGCCCAAAGGAAGAATGGCAGGCTGGAAAGAGCCCAGAAGCCAGGAGACCACGGCAAGCAGGCGGGTCAGGACAGAGAGTGGATAACCTTTTGCATTTTGAAACAATTCAGTTCAAGTGGTTTGTAGGTAAAGGAAGGCAACTTTACAAATTTCACACTTGACTAGAGGCTGGGACGTGGGTGTGAAGCTGACAAGATGCAGGCTTGCTCCATGAGAGGTAGAGGGAAGGGGTAGTCTCAACCTTCCTCCTCCCCAGAAAAAGAGACCGTGCTTAGCAAGAGCAATGCCTGATGGTGATGAGAGGGCTGGAGAGTGGGTCCAGTGGTCAAGAGCACTGCCTGCCTTTTTTTTTTTTTTGTTAAATAAAAGTGTAAGTATAAACTCAAAAAAAGTAGCGCAGTTTGATTCATTTCAGTTGTCCGGTTTGGAGGAACCCATTTACTAAATTAAAAACACAACCCCCAAGTAAGTCTTGCCGTGTACAAGCTTTTTGTTGTATGCCGTCTAAAATGAAGTCGGTAAGTTGCTGTGTTTCTGATCTTGTGTTCTTCACAGCTTTTGACATTCTTTCAATGTAGGACCAGAGTAAAAGAAGCTATCTTGAGTTTGGGGCTGGCTCCGAGAGTTCGGAGGATGTGACAGGCCGGTCAAAAAAACGGAAAGAGTTCTTGACAGCAACCTGGATGCTCTGGCCTTATTCAAGTGCCTACAAAGAATACTGTGGAGGCTCCTGGGTAAGCCAGGCGAGCAAGTGTGGGCATTATCCCAGGGTGGTCCCGGAGGGAGAGGGGGAGGTTTGTGGTTTTTCAGGTGACATAATCAGTGCTCCACTTTCCTCTAGCTGGTGACAAATGTGACTGAATTTACACTGGTGACATGTAGGCTAATGGAATTATGTGCCTATAAATTTTGTTTTCATTTTTCCCCTGTAATCTTAAGACTATTACTTCTAAGCTAATCTTTGTGATTTTACTTTGAAGACTTATTTAACTGTAATTGGATATAAAAAAATTTTTTTTAGGCTCACAGGAATAATCAAAAAGTTTCTTAGTTGTTAATAAAAATGTGTCTGTACATTAAGGAACCTACCTACCCACTTGTCTTTTGTTAAGGCATTTTGATCCACCCTCTATCTATTCACATTTGTTGTTTTTTTTTTATTGGTGCTTTGTGCATTTCATACATCATTTTCCAATTCAGTTCAGGCATATTTCCCTTTCCCTTCCCCCCTACCCCCACCCCATCCCAGATCATGCATTTTGCCATAACTGTCCTGCATCTTTCTCTCAGATTTTTTTTTCATTTTTTAGTTATAAGTGATGATCCATGAGTACAAGCATCCTTCATATGAAACCAATTTGCAGGCTGTTGTGCCCAAACCCCCACAGCCCCACCATCCAGTGGGGGGTGAGGGGTTGTATGTTCAATCAAGTTGATCAAATGAGTATCCAGACTACATTGCTGTAGTTTCACCATTCACCCCAATCGCAGCCCTTACATTCTACCACTCCCCCTCTTCCGAAGATTGTTCCCTAGGCTTAGGAAAGGGGCACAGGTGGATGAGAAGCAAAACAGTCCACTCTCTCTGGAGCTGTTATCTTGGACTCTGGTCAATTCTGGCTGTTTCACTGCCTGCTCTTGAAGAGGACCCAGGTTCAATCCCCAGCACCCACATGGCAGCTAACAACTATAACTCCAGTTCCAGGGGATCTGACACCCTCTTTTCACATTGAGCATTGGACAACATGGGTGTACTTACATACATGCAGACAATCCATGCATACACATAAAATAAAAAATAATAAAAAGGTATTTTTTAAAGAAGAGCAAGGCTTATTGGAGAAGAAAAAAAGAGATGATTGGTATTGGTATTAGAACTACAGTTGTGGTGGTTGGGGGAGTTGGAAGGACCAGATAATAATACTCTTACTTCTTTAGGAATTAAATAAATATAAATAAATAAATACTCCTTAGCAAATGAACTAAAACTGAAAAGAGCCCTTCATCATCTGGCCCACATCCTTTACCTTCCTCCTCTTCCCTCCCCTCTTTACCTTAGCCCTGGCTGCACTGAACTCCTGGAAGTTCCATTCTGATCAGTCTCTTGTGGCATTTGCCCTGCTTTTGTTTGCTACCTGGGTAATCCTTCTGCATCCTTCAAATCACGTTTACAAAGCAGTTCTTCCTGGAAATCTTTCCTGAATCTTCCACACCAAGTCTATACCGGGTACGGATGTGTGTCCACATACGAATAGCTTGTTTGCAATCTAACCTGCCATATCCACTTTACAAGTGCCATTCAACCAGCCGCTGTGGGCAAGACAGAGCAAGTCAGAGAGGCACAGGCAGGAGGAAAAAAATAACCAGAATCCAAGGGGATTGGAACAAGTCAGGGAGTGAAGTTCTCTCTGTTGGTCAGAGAAATTCTAAAGGAATATTTTGAGAACAGGGTACTGTTTTGCAAAGTATCCAGAGGTAAAAGCAGCACAGTGGGACACCATCAGCAAGCCTCTTCTACGACAAAAAGAGGATTCATTAGAAATCTCACCCACTTCTTCTAGAACAAATTGATTTGCCAAATAGAAGCCAATTTAGTCATTAGTCATGCAAGGGACCTGATCTGGAAGTTACTAGGAGAGTGAAATAATTTACAGAAGTGGTGATTGTTTTCAGGAGCCTCTGTGAGGATTGCCTAAGGATAACAAAGACTGACAAGATAATGAGCCTTCGCCCTGCCACCCCACCCACCCCCGACCCCCAGGCATACTGGAATCTCACAAATAGTCTTGTGGCTTATTCCAAGGATGGATCTGGATGTTGGATTTTTCTGTCTCGTCACTGTGTTGTTTTTATTTTCAAGCCACATCATACAATCACACAAATTGAAAACCAACTGCTAACACAAACAATATTGCGGTCATTTTTTAGCAAACTCTTACACTCCTTAAAGGAAATTGGAAGCAAGAGTGGAGGAGGGCTCTATAGCAATTCACAATAATGACCAAACAATTTAGCCACAGAGACAGAAACTGCCAGCCACATTAAAAAATCAGTCCCAGAACTTGGAGGATTTTTACTAACCTTCCTAAACTCACTCCCCAGTGACTGAAATGTGAAGATCAACGTTTGACACAAATGGTATCATTTTCACCCTGCTCCGGAAATTAAACAGCTCAGAGCTGATAAAGCCCATAATTTAACATGGAGGGCAAATTGCTAAAGCACTTAACCAGTGAGTTACTAATCTTCCTTTCTCATGTGAACTCGAACTGACTCCTGACAGCAAAATCAATTGAACAGATTTACCCCAGGGACAGCTTCTAAAAAGAGTGTAATCAGGAGATAAGGGAACAGATGCAGGGAACCATCACAGCTGCTAGTTGCAGCCCCCAGGAGTGTGCAGGTGCCCACCCCCTCCCTCACCAGATCCTACTGAACCCAAGGCATCTGGAGGTCAAGAAAACTCTTCCCATATTGATGAAATTTCGTCACCTGAAACAGTTGAGGTCAAGCAACTTTACCACACTGGTTCCCAGGGAAAGCTATGGAATTGTGGAAACAACCTTTGTTCTCCCTTGTGTTACAAAATGCTGTGAGCTACCTGTTCCATCTACTTGATGGCTGACAAGTTTGTAACTGCCCATGGCTTCTTAAAATGAACTGTCTGCTTTGAACTCACAGGGGTTCCAGAAATCCAATATTTTAATCTTGGGAAATTTACATTCAAAGCAAATAACCTTTTGTTGCTTAAACTGATGCAAAGATGGTTATGGCCCCCTTACCCCCCTGCTGCCTGCTTTGTCTTGGAACATCCCTGCCCCATCCACACTCCAGAGTATGTATTGGGATATGGGAGAATGCCAGATAGTCGTCAGCGTAGGGCCCTGTTCCACAGGTTAGTAGTGGGACAACCTGGGCAAATAGTCAACTTCCTAAGCTGTTTATTTGCATCCTTTAAATATGAGTATATTGCCTATATGTATGTAAATGTATCAAAACAATACCCACGGGTCAGAAGAGGGTATCAGATCACCTGGAACTGGAGTTACAGACTGTCGTTAGCCACTTTGTGGATGCTAGAAACCAAACCCAGATCCTCTGCAAGAACAGCCAGGACTCTTAACCACTGAGCCATCTGAATTTTATAACAACTGCCTATAAAAGTTGTTAATGAGGGACTGGAGGGATGGCTCAGTGGTTAAGAGCACCAACTGCTCTTTCAGAGGACCCAGGTTCAATTCCCAGCACCCACATGGCAGCTAAGAACCATCTTTAACCTGGGCTTGGTGGTGCTCACCTTTATTCCTAGCACTTTGAAGGCAGAGGCAGGTGGATCTCTGTGAGTTCAAGGCCAGCCTGGTCTACAGAGTGAGTTTCAAGCCAGCTGGGGCTACAGGGAGACTCTGTTTCAAAAAAAAAAAAAAAAGTTGCTAATGAGATTGAACAGGATAATAAAGACCAGGTAGCAGTGCTGGTCGTGGCATAAACATATGGGTTTTTCTCTCTCTCTTTTCTCCATGTTCATGTGTGTATGTGTTACGTATGCATGTGTATATATGCATCTTTCTGCACACATGTGGGCACACATGTGTGGAGATATGCATACAGATGAGGCCCCAGGTTAGAGTTGGGAATCATTCCTTTTCATAATTAAACTTTTTAGAATATAACATGTTTGATAGAATTTAGATCCCCTCCCTCTACACTCCCCCATCCAGCTTCATAGACTGTATTACACATGCACGCATGTGTGTATTAAAGCCTATAGAGTCACACGTGTCTTCAAATGCCCTTCTAGGTATGTCCATCCACTGGAGTCTAGCCGACCAGCAAAGAGTCTCATTCCATACAATACAGACTCCCCCCCTCCCAGCAGCCATTGGACGGCCATAGTTCTTAGTTAAGGTTGAGGTTTCTCACGGACCCCCTATGTTCATCCTGGGATTTCACCTGGTTTGAGCTTGCATGGGACTTGCGCATGTTGTCACCATTGTTGTTTCCTGTGGCTGTCCACCACTTCTGGCTCTGACAATCTTTCTGTGCCCTCTCCCACGATAGTCCCTGATCCTCGGAAGGCAGAATCTGGATATAGGCGTCCTACTCAGGGATAAGCACTCTGCGCTCTCTTATTTTCCACACGGTGGCCAGTTGTGGGTCTCTTCGTTCATCACCATCTGCTGCATAAGGAAGTTTTTCTGGTAAGAGCTGAGAGATGCAGGGCTGGAGAGATGGCTCAGGGGTTAAGAGCACTGGCTGCCCTTGCAGAGGACCCAGGTTGAGTTCCCAGCACCTACATGGCAGCTAACAACCATCAATAATTCCAGTTCCAGGGGATCCAATGCCCTCTTCTGACCTCTGTGGGCATTGCAGGACATGGTTGCCCAGGGAATACACTCATACACAAAAAAATAAATAAAAATAATAAAAGTTTTTTGGGGGCTGGAGAGATGGCCTAGCGGTTAAGAGCACTGATTGCTCTTGCAGAGGACCTGGGTTCGATCCCCAGCACCCACATGGCGGCTGAGAACCGTCTGTAACTCCAATTCCAGGAGAACTCCAGTTCCAGGGGAATCCAAGACCCTCTTCTGACCTCTGCGGCATTGCACGACACGGGTGCACAAACCTACATGCAGACAGTACATTCATACACATAAATAAATAAATAAAATAAAAGTTTAAAAATAATAATAATAATAATAAAAGTTTTTAAAAGAAACTATGATATCCTGGGTTAAAATGTAACTATATCACACAATTGAAATATATAAGTTTCATACACTGTTATAGAAATTTTGATATCTGGTGAGGTGTAAAACTAAGAGGAAGCCTTGAACTGACTCTTCACTGGGGCTCACTGAAGTTCTGTATCAAACTCCCACCAATCAGATCTCCAAAATCTAGCCATCACACCAGCACCCAAACTTCAAATGCTCTAGGTGATCTGGATACATGTGTATTAAAGGGATCTTAAATTTGAAAGAGGAAAGACAAGAAGTCAGTCAGAAATCACCTGAATGTGAATCAGGCAGAAAACCAGGGAGAAGACCAGCCAAGCAAGTTTCTTATTAAGTTGTAACAGCCCTTTGGGATTAAAGCATAATTATTTTTGGATTAGATTATTGGGGGAAATTGGCTTCTTTGAAGTCAAGGAAGCTGAAAGCGACTTTATAAAATGCTAAAAAAAAATTCAGGCATGAGAAAACAGACTTTGAAGTGGTGCCTGGTCACCTGAGCGTGGGGAGTGCTAACTGTCCGAGAGACAGAACCTCAGTCCCACGTGTCTGCCATAACATTTCAGGAAGTATGCCTCCATGTGGGTCACCTCAAGTGACCTTAAAATTAAATTATGGGGCTGGAGAGATGGCTCGGCAGTTAAGAGCGCCGACTGCTCTTGCAGAGGCCCCAGGTTCAATTCCCAGCACCCACATGGCAGCTAACAACTGTCTTTAAGCCAGGCGTAGTGGAACAAGCCTTTAAGCCTAGCACTCAGGAGGCAGAGGCAGGCGGATCTCTGTGAGTTCAAGGCCAGCCTGGTGTACATAGGGAGTTCCAGGATAGCTGGGGCTACAGGTGGACCCTGTCTCAAAAAGACAAAAACATTCCCTTTAAAGGTAGGAACTCAGCAAGGCTGCTGCCTGTCACCACTCCTCTTCAATATAGTGCTTGAAACACTTGCTAGAAAAAAAAAAAAAAAAAAAGGAAATTAAACGAGGAAGGGGTGAAGAAACTACACTAGCAGTGAATCCTGTTAGCTGATGACTTACATGTAAGATTCTGATTGATACATTGTTTTCAGTTAACATTTGCTATGAATTTAGATATCTGTTAAATGACTGCACTATGTAATTTAGGGTTATCAGAGAATCAATTCCTGAACTTCTAATTTTCTATCATTTAAAACAGGCAACATCATTGGGCCAGGGCATTTTAGCATGCCAAGATAGAATAGTGCCCCTTAGGGAATCTATTACAATCTCATTATGAAGCCAAATTTAAGATTACAGAAATGAAGTTTTATCACTATCACAGTCAACCAAATTTTTAACTTTTTTCAGTAAAATCAGGACATACTATTTTTATATTCTTGAACATCTTACCACATATCTTAATATGGCTGTATAAGAAGTCAGTGGCATTTCAAAAAGGGGTTATTAAATGTAAATGACATGTACTACAATTATGCAATTTACTAACATATCAGTTAAGTAAAATCTTGAATTTTATATCAGTTTGGACACTGCATAAAAATAGTTCTGACACTTTGAGAAATGCTATATTTCTTTGACTTCAATGTTAGAGTTTGGAAGTCAAGGGACAGGCACCATGGAAAGACTGTGCAGGAATTTTCACATCTTTTTGACTTTTATCCCTGCTGTCAGTGAATTTTAGAAACATGAAAGCAACCATTATAGTATCCTTTAAAAGGTTATTTTAAAGATAGGTCATAAGGACAATTTTATGATGTTTCAACCAAATCCACTTTTATTGTAAAAAGTTAAAATATATGTACAGGCAATTTTAAGCACAATATACAAAAGAAATGCCCAGAAGTTACTTTGTAATAGGGTTCAGAATATGTCAACAACAAAGCCTCGCTATTTGTGTTACACTTGTATATAAAAGAAGAAACATCTGACATTAATAAGTTATCTATTTTGGATTTATTTTGGCTCATGATTTCAAAGGGACCTGCCCATCAGGACAGGAAGGGCATGGCAGAGCACAGACATTCACTTTACCATGGCCAGAAATCAGGAAACAGGTAATGAAGGAAGGAGCCAGAAAAGACAGAGCTCCCCCAGGCATTCCCTGAGTGATCTACTTCCTCCAGTAAGGGTTTAGTTCTCATTTCTTTCACTACCTCACATGCTGTCATTTAATGAACCCATCAGGGGATTGATCCATTTATTGGGTCAGATTCGCAAAATCCAATCACTTCCCTAAAACTTATCACTCAGTAATAACACTTCTAATACATTAGCCTGAGGGGAAATCTCATATTCAAATCATAGCATGTATCATGATTAATGGGAAAAATATTTCAAAAAGTTCGTCTGATCCTTTATATCACCCTAACAAATTGGAATAATGTAAGGTAAAATGTCTACTGTGAACTATAAGGACATCTACACAATGGACTTCTATGCAGCAGTAAAGAAAGATGACATCATGAACTTTGCAGGTAAATGGATGGAACTAGAAGATATGCTGAGTGAGGTAACACAGTCTCAGAAAAAGAAAGGACGAATGGTATCCCTCATTTGTGGATGCTAGCATCAAGTAAGGCAAACTGAGTAACATTAATGTTATATTTTTCTTTATCTAAAAGGAACTGTGTTCTTAGAATATGAATGCTTTAACAGGCTCTAGAATTAACCTACTATTTTCAGAATTTAGAATTTTGGTACAAGGGTGGAGGGTATGTTTGCATATTTTAGAGCAATATAAAATTAAATGGGAAAAGTGCAGATCCAGAAATATGATTTGGAAATAACATGTAGTTTATTTTCAGATGACATGATTTTAGTATATGTGTGGCACTCATAAATGCATATGGTAAAACAATACAGATTGGAGAGAACAAAAGAACTGGGACAAGGAACTGACTGAGCAGTAGAGCTCTCCCCCCCCCCCCCGCAAAAAAAAATAATCTGCTTTGAAAAACTTTGAAGAGACTCAGAAGGGGAAACAGGACATGTATGGCAGACTGCATGGACTTCGGAGGGGCAGGGGGCATGGGGGCAAAATGAGTCTGGATTGAACTGAGGAGTGATGTATGAAATACACAAAACTTCAATAAAAGATGAAAAAAATGAAATGTGGTTAACATTAGTAGTAGAGACTTACCTCAAAGAATCTTAATAGGATATTAAATAAATTTCTTAGCACTTTTAAAATATATTTCTTTTTTTTAATTTTTTTTATTAATTTTATTTAGTTCTGTATGTGTATGAATGTACTGCCTGCATGCAAGTCTCTGCACCCATGTCGTGCAACGCCGCGGAGGTCAGAAGAGGGTCTCGGATTCCCCTGGAGCTGGAGTTCGCCTGGAATTTGAGTTTCAGATGGCTCTGCCGCCATGTGGGTGCTGGGGATCGAACCTGGGTCCTCTGTAAGAGCAGTCGGTGCTCTTAACCACTAGGCCATCTCTCCAGCCCTAAAATATATTTCTTAATATTAAATCCTAGACACTAATTTGCATCAAAGGACTAAGTTTTAAAGAAAACTTTCATTTGGAGTTCAATTTAATTGTATATGCAATGCATAGATTGCAGGGCACAGTAAAGGTACAAGAGAAGAGTAAGCTCACATAACACTACATTTGCAAAATTAGAAGATAATTGAGCAAATACACAAACATCACATAGAACTCAGACAATACAGAGGAGGAAAGAATGAGCTTGTAATTTTGAATACACAAAGGACAGCAAAGGCAGAGAAAACTGGTAGATACCAGCTCATCTGGAAATCTAGACTCAGGTCGAAGAAGAAAGGATAATGAGGTTTGATGGATTTATTAGACACTGGGATATAAAATGATTCTTTATGAGTTAGTTACAATATCCAAGGAAAAATGTATAATGACAGTCTCAGGTATCAGCCACAGGGCATGGAAATAGGAAACCAACATTGGCACATTCTTTTTTTTAACTTTTCTTATTTATTTATTTATTTTTTATCAAATCTAGACCCGTGTCCCCCACCCTATCCTCCCACCCCACCAGAGCTCATGCATTCTGCTAAACATGCTTTTCATCTCTTTCTCAGTCTTTCTCAATATTCTCCATGTGGAAGTTGACTGTTTTGAGCAGAAGTTCACTGTTTCAGTCAGTTCTTTGATGCAGTCCTTGTCCTTTTTGATACAGTCCACCTGTAGCCCAACCAGCTATCCGGAACTCCTCTTGTACAACCGCTGCCTTGAACTCAACAGAGATCCGCCTGCCTCCCTCCTGAGTGCTTAGTTAAAGGCTTGTTCCACTACGCCTGGCTTAAAAACTTTTTTTGTTAGTGCTGTGTGTGCTGGAATTGAACCTGGGCTCTGCAAGAGCATCGGCGCTTCTTATACTTGCCAGCCATCTCTCCACCCCATAATTTAATTTTAAGGTCACTTGAGGTGACCCACATGGAGGCATACTTCCTGAAATGTTATGGCAGACACGTGGGACTGAGGTTCTGTCTCTCGGACAGTTAGCACTCCCCACGCTCAGGTGACCAGGCACCACTTCAAAGTCTGTTTTAGCATGCCTGAATTTTTTTTTTAGCATTTTTATAAAGTCGCTTTCAGCTTCCTTGACTTCAAAGAAGCCAATTTCCCCCAATAATCTAATCCAAAAATAATTATGCTTTAATCCCAAAGGGCTGTTACAACTTAATAAGAAACTTGCTTGGCTGGTCTTCTCCCTGGTTTTCTGCCTGATTCACATTCAGGTGATTTCTGACTGACTTCTTGTCTTTCCTCTTTCAAATTTAAGATCCCTTTAATACACATGTATCCAGATCACCTAGAGCATTTGAAGTTTGGGTGCTGGTGTGATGGCTAGATTTTGGAGATCTGATTGGTGGGAGTTTGATACAGAACTTCAGTGAGCCCCAGTGAAGAGTCAGTTCAAGGCTTCCTCTTAGTTTTACACCTCACCAGATATCAAAATTTCTATAACAGTGTATGAAACTTATATATTTCAATTGTGTGATATAGTTACATGTTTAAAACCCAGGGATAAATATAATGTCTTTTAAAACTTTTATTATTATTAATAATTATTTTTATATTAAACTTTTATTTTATGTATGTAGTTATGTGTAATGAATGTACTGCCTGCTTAGGCAATTTGTGCCCCGTGTCGTGCAATGCGCATGAGGTAGAAGAGGGTCGGGATTCCCCTGGAACTGGAGTTCTCCTGGAATTGGAGTTTCAGAGTTGTCTCGCGCCATGTGGGTGCTTGGGGGGATTGACCCCGGGTCTGCTGCGAGAGCAAGTCAGGCCTCTTAACTGCTAGGAAGCCATCTCATCCCAGGCCCAACTCAACAAAACATTTTTATTATTTTTATTTATGTTTTTTTGTGTGTATGTGTGCATGTCTGCATGGGTTTGTGCACCATGTTGTGCAATTTTGTGGAGGTCAGAAAAGGGCCATTGGATCCCCGGGAACTGGAAGTATTTGATGGTTGTTAAGCTGCCATTAGGTGCGGGACTCAACCGGGTCCTCTGCAAGGGCAGCCAGTGCTCTTAACCCTGAAGCATCGTCTCCGCCTGCATCTCTCAGCTCTTTACCAGAAAACGTCCTATCTTTGCAGCAGATGGTGATGAACGAAGAGACCCACAACTGGCCACCGTGTGGAAAATAATAGAGCTGCAGAGTGTTTATCCCTGAGTAGGACGCCTATATCCAGATTCTGCCTTCCGAGGATCAGGGACTATCGTGGGAGAGGGCACAGAAAGAATTGTCAGAGCCAAAGTGGTGGCAGCCACAGGAAACAACAATGGTGACAACATGCGTGACAAGGTCCCATGCAAGCTCAAACCAGGTGAAATCCCAGGATGAACATAGGGGGTCCGTGAGAAACCTCAACCTTAACTAAGAACTATGGCCGTCCAATGGCTGCTGGGAGGGGGGGAGTCTGTATTGTATGGAATGAGACTCTTTGCTGGTCGGGCTAGACTCCAGTGGATGGACATACCTAGAAGGGCATTTGAAGACACGTGTGACTCTATAGGCTTTAATACACACATGCGTGCATGTGTAATACAGTCTATGAAGCTGGCTGGGGAGTGTAGAGGAGGGGATCTAAATTCTATCAAACATGTTATATTCTAAAAAGTTTTAATTATGAAAGGAATGATTCCCAACTCTAACCTGGGGCCTCATCTGTATGCATATCTCCACACATGTGTGCCCACATGTGTGCAGAAAGATGCATATATACACATGCATACGTAACACAGACACACATGAAACATGGAGAAAAGGAGAGAGAGAAAAACCCATATGTTTATGCCACGACCAGCACTGCTACCTGGTCTTTATTATCCTGTTCAATCTCATTAGCAAACTTTTTTTTTTTTTTTTTGAAACAAGTCTCCCTGTAGCCCTCAGCTGGCTTGAAACCACGCGGTAGACCAGGCTGGCCTTGAACCACGAGATCCACCGGCCTCTGCCCTTCAAAGTGGCTAGGAATAAAGGTGAAGCCCACCAGCCCAGGTTTAAGATGGTTCTTAGCTGCCATGTGGGTGCTGGGAAAGTGAACCTGGGTCCTCTGAAAGAGTCAGTTGTGCTCTTGAACCACGGCCATCCCTCCAGTCCCTCATTAACAACTTTTATAGGCAGTTGTTTAAATAAAATTCAGATGGCTCAAGTGGTTAAGAGTCTGGCTGTTCTTGCAAGAGGGATCTGGTTGGGTTTCCTCTAGCAGCCACAAGTGGCCCTAAGTACAGTCTGTAACTCAGTTCCAGGTGATCTGATACCCTATTCTGAACTCCACAGCATTGAACGACATGGATGCACTTACATACATATAGGCAATATACTCTATTTAAAAAGGATGCCCATAACAGCTTTAGGAAGTTGACTATTTGCCCAGGTTGTCCCACTACTAACCTGTGGAACAGGGCCCTACGCTGACGACTATCTGGCATTCTCCCATATCCCAATACATACTCTGGAGTGTGGATGGGGCAGGGATGTTCCAAGACAAAGCAGGCAGCAGGGGGGTAAGGGGGCCATAACCATCTTTGCATCAGTTTAAGCAACAAAAGGTTATTTGCTTTGAATGTAAATTTCCCAAGATTAAAATATTGGATTTCTGGAACCCCTGTGAGTTCAAAGCAGACAGTTCATTTTAAGAAGCCATGGGCAGTTACAAACTTGTCAGCCATCAAGTAGATGGAACAGGTAGCTCACAGCATTTTGTAACACAAGGGAGAACAAAGGTTGTTTCCACAATTCCATAGCTTTCCCTGGGAACCAGTGTGGTAAAGTTGCTTGACCTCAACTGTTTCAGGTGACGAAATTTCATCAATATGGGAAGAGTTTTCTTGACCTCCAGATGCCTTGGGTTCAGTAGGATCTGGTGAGGGAGGGGGTGGGCACCTGCACACTCCTGGGGGCTGCAACTAGCAGCTGTGATGGTTCCCTGCATCTGTTCCCTTATCTCCTGATTACACTCTTTTTAGAAGCTGTCCCTGGGGTAAATCTGTTCAATTGATTTTGCTGTCAGGAGTCAGTTCGAGTTCACATGAGAAAGGAAGATTAGTAACTCACTGGTTAAGTGCTTTAGCAATTTGCCCTCCATGTTAAATTATGGGCTTTATCAGCTCTGAGCTGTTTAATTTCCGGAGCAGGGTGAAAATGATACCATTTGTGTCAAACGTTGATCTTCACATTTCAGTCACTGGGGAGTGAGTTTAGGAAGGTTAGTAAAAATCCTCCAAGTTCTGGGACTGATTTTTTAATGTGGCTGGCAGTTTCTGTCTCTGTGGCTAAATTGTTTGGTCATTATTGTGAATTGCTATAGAGCCCTCCTCCACTCTTGCTTCCAATTTCCTTTAAGGAGTGTAAGAGTTTGCTAAAAAATGACCGCAATATTGTTTGTGTTAGCAGTTGGTTTTCAATTTGTGTGATTGTATGATGTGGCTTGAAAATAAAAACAACACAGTGACGAGACAGAAAAATCCAACATCCAGATCCATCCTTGGAATAAGCCACAAGACTATTTGTGAGATTCCAGTATGCCTGGGTTGGGGTTGGGTGGGGTGGAAGGNGATCCAAGAATGGATCGCTTAGATTTATATACTGTTTGACATAAGAGGATGAAACATCATAGCTACAAAAAACAGTGGCTAATATAAAGCTCAAAGATTGGGTAAAATGCAATGTAACGCACACCCTGATAAAAAATAGTGGTGAACTGTCCGTGCTACTTCGGCAATAACATCTACTGCTAATGTGCTATTAAATACTCCAAATTCATCCAGGAATGGATTCCATGTTATACGAATTCATCAAGCACATGACATGGCATGGCATGAAAATTAGAAACATAAGCTTGGGAAGCCAAGATTTGGTTTTATCTTCTAGCTCACTCACTTTGTAACTCTTTAGCAAGATTGTAAGTTATGATTGCTTGACACTAGCTGTTTCTCTGAAAAGTTCAGTAAACACTTCCGACCAATGCTTACAGTCGAAGTTTTTTTTTAAAAAGAAAAAGGTTCCTAAATAGTCTGTCTAACCGGTGCGAGACCGTAAAGTAAGTAAATACCAGAGAATATCTTACCTACTTCATAGTAGCAACAGTATTTGCCCTTGTAGAATTGTTGAGGGATTAATAAGTTTGGCTTGGAAAATGCTTCAGAGATCTTGGCTCACTTAAAACTTACTGCTGCAAAGCAGGCAAAATATGTAACAATATTTTCCTAAAAGCAAATTCACTCAGCTTTGTTTTACTTTTATAAGTTATAGATTTTTAAGCATGTTCTGTATTTATAAACATTAAATCCCTTATTTGAAACTAAGAAAGTCGGGATCAATAATTAAAAGCCAACCACATGAAATTTTGCAAATAAGATTATAGTAGCTCAACACTGGTGATTGAACATACTATTTCTATATTCATTCATATTCAAATTACTCACTCCTTCCTTGCAAGGTATTTGTCCAGCACAAATATCTTTCATCCTGAGCGGGGGTCTTTTTTTCAAGACAGGTCTCCCTGTAGCCCCAGATATCCCCGTAACCCTCTGTAGCCAGGTGGCCTTGAACTCAGAAGGATCCACCTGCCTCGGCCTCTCAAATGCTAGGATTTAAGAACATTGTTACACGCCCAGCCACAAATATTTTTATCCATGTTCTGATCACAGTGGCATTGAAAAAGGCTGCTGGAACAGTTGTCTACTTTCACCCTCTTAGACTTTGTGTTGAGTGAGGTGTCAGATGGTAAAGAACATAGTGTTTTAAAGGGATTAATCACTGTTGAGGAACCAACTCATTTATTTTGAAGTAATAAATGGAGAAAAACCTTGGAAATTGTCTATTATTTAAATCTTGCAAAGAAGTGCATATTTGTCTACAAGCATTCCCAGCCCAGTTGTAGTCTCAATTCACTTCGCATTTTGACCTTTCCTATATTTTCACTTCATTGCATTGAATGTGTCATCATCTATATGTTAGGTAGGATCCCAGGGTTCACACTAGCCTTCTTTCCCTATTTTAAAAGAAAATCTAGTACAGATTTCTTTTATCACCAGTATTTTCCCCCTATTTCTGCCTATGAAATTTAAAGAGGTGTCAAGTGTTTTGAAGCCTGTAGTCCATATTGCTCTTTTATGTTATCTTGTGGTTTTTCCTTTTGAATGGTGTTTGGTGTATTTTTTCTCTTAAGCACTTCAATATCCATTGGTTAGGCTTAGTGGCTAATTTAAAACCCAGGCCTTCTATAGTCAATGGAGGCTTACATATGTATGTAGCATTAAGAAATTAGCTGCAGGCTCGGCAGTGATTTCAAAATATGGTTATGATATGATCTCACTGAAATCGGGGGATTATCTTTGTTAAAGCTGCCAAGACACGATCAAAATTTCTAGGAGAGTGAGTTAAATTTCTACAGACTTGACATGTATGAGCTGCCGTAATTCTGAAATACACTGTCTAAGATTGCACACTCCAGCTCTCTAAGGACAATTAAAGAATCCTTATGCATGGGTGTCATATGTGTGTCATGACCTGACTTTGTGCAGTAGGGAAAAGCGACATGAACAGTAGATAGTTAGGCAAGAAATGGAGTGCTCTAGAGTGTGCGATGGTAGTACATGTAGATAAATAGGTTTCAATGTTTATAGTTTAAATTTTATCTATTATTAAGTCCCTATTGTGTTATTGGAAAGTATCCACATCCTGGTAAGAGCCCTACGTATGGTAAAGACCATGATCTCATCATTCTTTCTTAGAATGATAATTCTTTAAAAAATTATTACACCAAAGGTAAATGTCTCTTTTGAATGTTTCCATACACATGTCATGAAAATTATAGGAAAACTCATCCAGGTGGGTGATGTGCTCAGTGGTAAGTGCTTTTCCCGTGAAGGCCAGAAAACTAGACATTGTTCGAATCCCTAGGACCCAAGTAAAAGTCTGGTGCATCAGTGCACATCTGTAGTGCCAGCATTGGGACCATGGAGACAGGAGGAGCTCCAAATTCAGGCAGAGACCTATTACCCCTCTGGTCTCAGAAAATATGGTGGCACACAATTAAGGAAGACCTACAGTGTGCACCTCTGGCCTCCACAATACACATACACATGCCTATGTACATACACGTAAACAGATACCAAGTGTACATATATTCAGTAAAAGCTAAAATACACACTATCAGCTAATTACCCTTATTGTTGGTAGATACTTGGTATATAACTAAAAATCTATCAATTTGTTCCTATTTAAAAAATGAAAGTCCTACCATAACCTATAATTCTAATTCATTGACATCATATAATAGTATAAATTGTTTTATGCCCAAAACAGTAAAGATATAAACCTTTTACTAAATAAAAATTGCCCCTGCTTCCCAAAATGATCTAACTTTCCTTCTTTTTGCTAATTTTTCATCATATTCATACTTGTTTTTATCAATATCATATCATATAAAAGTCATTCAATTTTCTGCACATGTTAAACACTATCTAGCCAGGTGTGGTGGCGCATGCCTTTAATCCCTAGCACTTTGGAGGCAGATCAGGAGGATCCTCTGTGAGTTCAAGGCTGAGCCTTGAAAGTCTACTAGAGTAGCTCTGCCCTAGATCTTGCCAGGAGATCTAACAGGTAGACCCTGGTCTCAAAAAGACCAAAAAAAAAAAAAAAAAAAAAAAAAAAAAAGATAAGAGCTCACGAGTTCTATGTAAGATTTTTTGTGATTTTTAGTGAGTATGAACCTTTATTATTTTCACTGTAATTTTTATGCCATATAAATTACATACAATAAATGAACTCATGATTCTGAAACCAAGTATAAAGTAAGTCCATGATTCTATTTTATAAATAAAGTATAACAGGTTATAAAGTTCAGTCTTTATGTTTTCTTTCCAGTTGTCTTTCCACAAAAGAAAGAGACAATATTGTTATACACTATACTGAAGATTTAATACTATAAAAATCTCCACTACACTCAAAGAGAAAAATTCCATTGATAATATTAGTATTGCAATTTGTCCTGTTCTTTTAGCATTTGTTGAGGCATGCAATCACATAAACTCACAGCGAGCTGTGGCTTCCTTGGAAGTGAGAAATCTAAAGCTTACCTTTCTACTTCTTTATTTCCCTCTTCTGAAAGGAGAAGTTCAGAAGAGAGATATAACAAAAAGGCTTTGGATTCCAGTCCACTAAGTGCTACTTTCTTGTGACAACTGCAATGCTGTATTATTTGGTCCTGAACACATGCTACTACAGCAAACATCAGGGAACTTGAGATGAGATCCTTACCCAGAATCTAAGAGCATGTGCCTTATGTGTCTGTTTCCCATATTCATGTACATAATGAACAAAGACTTGTGGGTATGTAAAAAATAGAGGGGCAAAGCCAGAGAGATATGCTAATTTCATGTATATATAAAACTAACAACCCAATGCTCTTCCCTCCTTCAGCATTATGTCGTCAATTTTTACCTTTTGATCTCATATAAGATTCTTACATAGTTAACCGACGCAGACTCATTGAGTACTAACTTTGTTGTATATTTGAGATAATATTATAACTCAAATTCTATATCAGTATTTTTATAAACCAGTATAATAGGTATGCTGTACCTTGATATTTTCTGGCAAATAGTAAGTGTCAGATAATTCTGTGAAACCATTCCATCAATCTCCCCAATGTAAACTATTCCCATTTCCCAAACAAACTTAACAGAATTTAACCCATATATAAGCCAGATTTCTTTCCCTCTTTTTTTGGTGCTTTTTTGAGACAGGTCTCCCTGTAGCCTCAGCTGGGCTGGAACTCATCTTATACCGGCCTGGCCTTGAACTCACGAGATCCACCTGCCTGTTGACTCCCAGAGTGCTGGGTGATTAAAGGCATGCTCCATCATGCCCAGCTCCTCTCATGTTTTTAATTCAAGTAGAGAGAGTAAGCTAATATGGATAAAATTGGTAAGGAAAAAATAATACTAAACCATATTATGAAGCTACGTTTATCAAAAATTACCCTCTGAGGGGCTGGAGAAAAATGGCATCAGTTAAGATACTTCCTGCTCTTTCGTGAGAACTTCAGTCCTCTCTAAGAGCAGGAAGTACTAACTGATAAGCCATTTCTCCAGCCTCCAACCTGTAATACCAGATCCAGAGGATCCAACAAACTCTTCTCTGGTTTCCATGGGCACTTGCATTCACATGCACATATGCATGCACAGAGACATATGTACATAACAAAAAATGAAAAAATTAATTAAAAACATTACCCTGTAAATCCTTGAATAGTTAGCCTTATAAAAGTCATATTTCATTTAGCTTTCTAAAGATATACTTTAAGAGGAAATTAATTTCATCAAGCTCTTTTTATTAGATTAGATTGTCATTTTTAGGTTACCCAAAACATTTCATCCAGTAATTTGGGGTCAGGGGTAGAAACTAGGACTGTAAAATTATGTTGGTATTTAAGAGTGTGCCATCTGAGGATCTCCCAAGACCAGTGAAGACCAGAAGGTAAGTAGGGCTGGGTGCTCAGCAAGGCTGATTGTTGTTTTACTTAATCTAGTTAATCCAGTTATCTTTTGGTTTAATTGGCTTTGGCTGTGGGGGTGGAGTTAATCCTCCCAGCTGGTATAAAAGGTAGGGTTGTGTGAGTCTGAGATCTTGAGATCTCCCCAAACCAGCTGAAGCACAGGAAGGTTTACACCCCCCCAAACATAAATCAATACAATCCTTGATGAAAAGGGAAATATCACAACGAAAGGAAAAGATCAAGAACATATACTGGAAATACTTCACAAAAACTCGATACTGCTACCAAGTTTAAAACACTAGAGACATGGATGAATATCTGAAACCTTGGGAATCAACACAAGCTCAATGCAGAGAGAGATTACAGCTTAAAAGACCATAGTACATTGAAGAAATTGAAGGATGTGATAAAGAAACTCCAACAAAAAAAAAGCCCATGGCCCAGACGGTTTCACAAGCACAGTGATAAAACAATTTCAAAAAGACCTACAACCTTATTATCTGAAATGATTAGAAAGATACATACCTAGAGGATATTCTCCCCAAAGTCTCTTCTATGAAGCCAGCATCACTCATTACCAAAACCAGGCAAAGACACGAATAAAAGGTATTATATATAGACCCATCTCGTCCTAAGTGAACACAGATGCCAAAATTCTAAACAGATATCTGGGCAAATCGCATACAGACCCACATCAAGAAGATCACTCCACCATGACCAAGATTGATTTTCATACCAGAGATGCATGCAAGGATGGTATCAAGCATTACAAAATCAATAAAACATCAGTCAAGCACATAAATCGGAAAAAAACAAAAAACCACAGCATCATCTCAATTGATGCTGAAAAGCCTTTACAAAATCCATCATCCCTTCATGCTCAAAGAAGGAATTGGATTGGAGGGATCATTTTTCAGTGTAATCAAAGCCATATTACGGAAACCCACAGCCAATATCATCCTAAATGGGGAATGACAGAAACATTCCCTTTTAAGTTAGGAACTTGCAAGGCTGCCCCTGTCACCAGTCCTCTTTCAATGTAGTGCTTGAAACACATTCTATAGCATAGTCATGAAAAAGAAATTAAAGAGTCACTAATTGGAAAAGAGGCAAGTAAAGCTATCCCTATTTGCTGAGATATGATTGTTTACTTAAGAAATGCGAAGAATCGCACCAGAAAACTCCTAGAAATGATTAACAGCTTCAGCAAAGTGGCAGGAACAATTAATCCTAAAAAAAATCAATGGCCTTTCTTGACACCAACAACAAGCAACTGGAGAAGAACTAAGGAGACCTTCCACTCAAGGAATAGCCTCAAAAACAATTAAAATACCCAGGAACAAATCTAACCAATAGACACCTAAGATTTCTACAACAAAAATTTAACACCTTAAAAGAAAGAAATTGAGGACAATCAGGAAGATGGAAAAACCTTCCAAATAATAAAATTTTAAAAAAAAAATAAAAAATGTCCATTCTACCAAAACTCTTGTACAGATTTAACACAATCCTGATCCAAAATCCCCAAGAGTTTCTTCAACAGGGCTTGGAAAAAAAAAGTCCTAATTTCATTTGGAAAAACAAAAAGACCACCGAATATCCAGAAACAACCCTTACTAAAGAGCTACACAAGGGAAATCTCTATACCAGCCTTCAAAATATGACTACAGGAATATAGAATAAAAACATGCCTGGTACTGGCCACAAAAACAGACCTGTTAACCATGGAACAAAACTCGAAGATCTGAACTTGAGCAGATACAATTTCAAGCCATCTCATATTTGACAAGGGGGCCAAGAAGACACAATGGAGAAAAGACAGCTCTTTAGCAATTGGTTTGGCAAAACTGGATTCACTGCTTGTAGAAGAATGAATTAAACCCCTTAACCTCTCGCCCTGTTCAAAAGTCAACTCCAGTTGGCTTAAAGACCTCAACGTGAAACCCCAAACTCTGAAGTTGATAGAAGAAAAGCGGCAGCAGGAATACAAAGACTGGGTGAAAAGACTTCTTAAATCAGCAGCAGCTGCACAAGAATTAAATCAACAATTGATAATGGACCTCATTAAACTCAAACAGCCTCTGTACATCAAAAGAAACAATTCAAGGAAGTAAAGAGAAATCCCACAGAGGTGGGAGGAAACGTTCACAGAATATCTACAAAGCATTGATTTCCAAATAATAAACTACTCAAAGAACAAAGAAGAAAGAAAACAAATACCACTTAAGATGGAGCAAAGAGCTGAACAGAGACTTCACAATGAGGAATAAAGTTGGCTGAGAAACACCTTAGAAGCAACACAACTATCATTTAAGGAATGCAAATTCAAAACCACCTTTAAGATATCCTCTTACTCCACTAAAGACTGGTTAGGTCAAGAAAACAAATGACACCAAGTGCTGGAAGAGGTTGTGGGGGACAAGGGGAACACTCATCCACTGCTGGTGGGAATTGTAAACTCGATACAACCACTATGGAAAGCGTGTGGAGAACCTTGGAAGACTTGAATGAACTTGCCACCTACCCAGCCTATACCACTCCTAAGGGCATGTCCCTCAAGACTCACCCCACAGCAGAGGATACATGCACGGACATGTTTATTTTCAGCTCTCTTCACAATAAACAGGAGCTGGACCCAACCCAAGATCTCCCCTCAACTGATGAGTAGAGAAAATATGTTGGTCCATCTATACGACAATGGAGTTCTATGCTGCAGAAAGAAGATGACATAGGGCTGGAGAGATGGCCCTAGCAGTTAAGAGTGGCCGGACTGCTCTCGCAGAGGACCCGGGGTCAATCCCAAGCACCCACATGGCGCAAGACCAATCTGAAAACTCCAATTCAGGAGAACTCCGTTCCAGGGGAATCCGGACCCTCTTCTAACCTCCACGCATTGCACGACACGGGGCACAAATTGCAATGCAGACAGTACAATTCATTACATGTACAGAAATAAATTAAAATTAAATAAAAAAAGAAAGATACATCATGAGCTTTGCACGAAAATGGCTGACTAGAGGACATCGTGCTGAGTGAAATAATACTGTCCCAGAAAAACGACGAATGTATCCCTCATCTGGTCGTATGCTAGAGCAGTGCCAATACCTGTAGTTTAATTTCTTGTGCGATGTCTGGCCCCTTGAGCTTTTGTCCAACAGTTGGGAGTGATGCATATTAAGAAACAACAACAACAGGAAAAAAAAAAAAAAAAAAAAAAAAAAGAAAAGAAAATTATATACATTCCAAATTAGATGACTCTGACCTTTAGAAAATTCTCCCACATCTAAGGCAATTTTACATAATCACACTAAGAATTAAGCATGTTGAGAGATAGTTCATCAGTTAAGATCACTATCTGCTCTTATAGAGGACCAGGGTTCCCAGCACCCACATGGCAGGTAACAACCATCTGTGACTCCAGTTCCAAGGGATCCAACACCCTCTTCTGACCTCTGTGGACATTGCAAGACACTGATGCACCTACTACGAGCAATACACTTGCACACATAAAATAAAAATAGCAAAATATGTTTTAAAAGAATTAAGCCCACCTCAGGAGCTTATACATCATATGTCCAGTGAGTTTTCTCTCATCTGTGGTTTCTGGATTTCATAGATATAAAAATCATGTATGTACATATGACTTGGGAATAGAAGTGAAACTGTTGAGGGGGAAAAAGGGACTCATGGGGCAGGGGTAAGAAAAGACAAGGAAGGGCAAGAGCTCAGGAGAGGAGGACGCTCAATGTGTAATGTATATTTTCTTGAAAAAATTACATCATTTTTAGCTATTGCCATTTATTTTTGGAGGGGACACGGGTGCCAGGCACAGGTATGGAGGTCAGACCATAACTTGTGGAAGTCAGTTCTCTACTCCTTCCATGTGGGTCCTGGGGTTGAGCTCAGGTCATCAGGCCTGGCAGCAAGTGTGCTCACCTGCTCAACTACCTCACTGGTCCATTTCAGATCATTTTAAAATACAATAAAAAGTATGATTTAAATGCAAGGAAAAAAATAAAATTCTTTCATATCTTCAGCCAAAGTGTCCTTCTCTGAAAGTTCTATTACTGGATAAAATGCTACAACTCAAGACTTCACAGAATCTAATTGCACATTTTCATGACAACCCTTCAAATTTCAGAAGATGGTTATCACATGACCCGACCTTTCTCATTTTGAGACTGTGATGGTTCGTCTTCATTATCAACTAGACAAGCTTTCAAATCACCTAGGACATATACATGTGAGCATGTCTGTGAGGACATTTCCAGACAGGTTTACTGAGGAGGAAAGACACCCTAGATGTGGGCAGCACCATCCCGTGGGCTGGGGTCCTGGACGAGTGAGACAAGTAAAAGACAAATGCAAGCTGAGCAGCATCTGCAGCACTCTGTGCTTCCTGACACAGATGAAGTATGGCCAGCTGCTTCCTGCTCCTGCTGTGTGCCCTCCCCTCCAGGGTGGACGGTGTTCCCTGGAGCTGTGGTCAAAGTAAACCTTCCTTCCGTAAGCTGTTGTTGTCGGGTATTTCTTCACAGAGGTAAAAATAGCTAATGCAATCTTGGTTCCCAGCTCTCACCAGTTTCTTTACACAAAATGGCCCTTGGGTGTGTCTAAAGCCTCTTAAAGGGGTCCTCTGAGACAGAGAAGGAAGTGGCCACGTGTGCTGTCTTTGGGGACAATTGTACATATTCACAGAACATTGAATCCCATCCTCTTTGCTGTGAAAGACTCATAGGACTGTAGAAGCTTATATAAGTACAAAATTCTCCTGGACAATTTTTGGAGTAAGAGTAAAGGATGGGGCCAGGAAGACAGCTCTGTGGGCAAAGGCACTCACAGAACAAGCCTGATGACCCAAGTCAGACCATGAAGCACATGTAAAACAGATGTAGTGTGCACCTCTAATCTCAGCACTTCTATGGTAAGAGAGGAGCAGAGACAGGAGAATTACCCGGAAGCACATGACCCAGCTAGAGAATTCAGCAGCCATAACAATAGAGGCCCCAAGGCGGCAAGACGAAAGGAGAGAACTGACTCCCCAAAGTCTGTTATGCCAAGACACGTGTGAAAACACACTCTCACACAAACACACTAAATAAATAAATATTAAAAGAATAAAAGAGCTGGGTGTTGTGGCATGCACCTTTAATACCCAGGAGGCAGAGGCAGGCAGATTGTGAGATGGAGACCAGCCTGGTCTCATAGGGAGTTCCAAGCTATCTGGGACTACAGGGAGACCCTAACTCAAAAACGAACAAACAAAAAACAGAATAAAGGTTAACATATTTATCACTGTCTAATATCAGTATATTGGATTAAATCCATCCTCCAACTAGTAATTTTTTAACTTAATGATAATGTTACTACTTAAATGATCAGACTTTCTGTATCTTTGAGTTATTGGCAAAATTATTAAAAATTACAAAGTTAAACATCAAAACTGGAGCTGAGGAGATGGCTCAGTCAGTAAAGTACTTGCTTTGTAAGTAAGAGGACATGAGTTTGATCCCCAGAACCTATGTTTAAAAAGCCAGACACAGTGGGGCCCTTGTGATCCTACTGCCAGGAAGCAGGAGACAGGGCTCACAGGCCAGCCTAGACCTCTCAGCCAGTGCCAGACCAGTGACAGAGGCTGTCTGCAAAATCAAGGTACATAGCACCTGAGGAATAACACCAAGGGGTTGTCACCTGGCCTCTGAAGCCCCCAACACACATGCATATACACACATACACATGCATACACACACATACACATGCATACACACACATACCTACACATACACACGCATGCACACGCATACACATACAGACACACCCATACCTACACATACACATGCATAAACACACATACACACACATACACTCACATACACACATATGCATGCACACATGCTCATGCATATAAAAACTATAAGCTTCAGGGCTGGAGAGATGGCCTAGTGGTTAAAAGCTCCAACCGCTCTTACAGAGGACCCGGGTTCAATCCCCAGCACCCACATGGCAGCCGAGAACCATCTGAAACTCCAATTCCAGGAGAACTCCAGTTCCAGGGGAATCCGGCGCCTTCTTCTGACCTCCACGGCATTGCACGACACGGGTACACAAACTTGCATGCAGACAGTACATTCATACACATACAGAAATAAATAAAAATTAAAATTAAAAAAAAACTATAAGCTTCTTTTCAACTACTCAGGAGCTATTGGTTTCAATTATACGAATGTCCACATCTTGTCCAAAAATTAAGAGAGCTTGTCAAACCTATTAGATTCAGATACTCAGCATCATTTATGCTGTTTCTTTGACAACTGGCAGATCCCACGGAAGAAAGAAATGTGGCAAGTCTCCTCCATGTGACTTTGTGACAGTTATTCCAGGCTGCAGGATCATTTCCACTTTTGGCAAACAGGAAATTGATTACTCTTTTTTAAAATTTGTTAATTAATTTTTGCGTATTTTCTTACAAATCATCTCAATCTTTTTTTTCTTTTCTTTTCTTTTCAAGACACAGTCTTTCCCTGTAGCCCTGGCTAGCCTGAAACTCACTCTGTACACCAGGCTGGCCTTGAACTCACATAGATCCGCCTGCCTCTGCCTCCTGAGTCTAGGATTAAAAGTATGTGCCACCATGCCTGGCTTAAAGATGGTTCTTAACTGTAGCCCACCATGTGGGTGCTGGAAATAGAACCAGGTGCTCTGCAAGAACAGTTCTTGCTCTGAACCGCTGAGCCAACTCACCAGCCCTCTCAAAAATTCTTAATCATCTTTATACCCCTTCCCCACTGGCACCCTCCAGTAGCATGCCCACGCGCACACTGGAGTTCATACTATATTAATCGTCTTTATACCCCATCCCCACTGGCACCCTCCAGTAGCATGCCCACTGTATTAGTCAATTTTCTGTTGCTGTGATAAAGCACCATGACCAAGGAACTTATAAAAGAAGAGTTTATTTGAGCTTACGATTGACGGTTCCAGGGAATTAGAGTCCATTGTGGCAGGAAGCATGGAGGCTGGAGCTGGAGCAGGAAGCCAAGGGTCACATCTCGCAAAGAGCACAGGAAGCAGAGAGAGAGACTGGAGACCACGAGGCTTGTTAAAACTCACTAAGCCTGCCCCCAGTGACACACTTCCTCCAGCATGGCCACACACCCCAAGACCTCCAAAAACAGCGCCACCAACTGGAGACAAATGTCTGAATACCTAGAGCCTATGGGGGACACTCATTCAAACCACCACACACACACACACACACTGGAGTTCATACTATATTAATCATCTTTATACCCCTTCCCTACTGGCACCCTCCAGTAGCATGCCCACACATACACTGGAGTTCATACTATATTAATCATCTTTATACCCCGCTCCCCACTGGCACCCTCCAGTAGCACACCCACGCACACACTGGAATTCATATATTAAATCTCACCCACCCAGGGCTCAGGGACCATTGTGGAAGAGGGAGCCAGGGAGGAGGTGCGTGATCATATGGAAACAGTCCTACAAGCTCCTGAGACCTGGCTCACATGAACCACAGCCATGGTGTCAGCATGCATAAGACCCATGCAAACTAAAGCAGACCAAACCCAGCATAGAACTGTGGAAATGGGCAGCAGGCTCTAATCTTAGCTGAAGAAAAATTGGTGACTGCTTGCTGCTGGATGAGGAAGAGCTGAACTTCCTGAATCCATGAACTCTAGCTAGGCTGACTAAACCTCAGTAAACCAATTATTCTACTATTGAGATGGTGCATAAAAGTGCTCTTTTCAAGGGCTGGAGAGATGGGTCAGTGGTTAAGAGCACTGGTTTCTCTGCCAGAGGACAGATTTCAATTCATAGAACCCACATTTTGACTGACAAGTGTCTATAACTCCAGTTCCAGGGGATCCGACACCTTTTTCTGACCTATGCGGGCATTGTTTTAACATAACATTTTGTGCACTTACACAAAAACAAGCATCACTCCTGTACATAAAATAAAAATAAGTAAAATTAAAAGTGTTCTCTTCATTTCTAAATGAATATCAAAACTGTATTGAAATTATTTACTTTATATTATGTTAAAATTACCAACCAAAAAGTATGGAGGAGGTTGCAGGAGGTGAACAATAAGTAGAGTCAAATATCAAAAGGAATGAATGCTGTGTTTACAGAGATGACCTATTTCATCAATGAGTTCCAAGTTCAACAAAAGATCTGTCTCAACAGAAAAGGAGGAGAAAGAAATAAAGAAAACATCAGATGTCAATTTTTGTCCTCCACATGCACACACACACACACACATACACACACACACACACACACACACACACACACACACACACACGCACACACACACACACACACACACACATAAAAATACAATGTTGTGGGGCTGGAGAGATAGCCTAGCGGTTAAGAGCGCCGACCGCTCTTGCAGAAGACCCGGGTTCGATCCCCAGCACCCACATGGCGGCTGAGAACCGTCTGTGGCTCCAATTCCAGGAGAACTCCAGTTCCAGGGGAATCCGACGCCCTCTTCTGACCTCCGTGGCATTGCACGACACGGGTGCACAAACCTCCATGCAGACAATACATTCACACACACATAAATAAATAAAAATAAAAATAAAAAAAAAAAAAATACAATGTTGTGTAAGCCAGACGTTATGGTTCATGACTTTAATCCTAACATTCAAGAAGCAGAAGCAGGTGAATCTCTATAAGACTGAGGCTAGTCTGGCCTACATAGCAAGTTCCAGGCCAGGGAAGCCCTGCCTCAAAATTATATATGTATACATATACATTTTCTTCTTCTTTTCTCTTTGTCTGGAGTTTAGTGTCAGGCCACAGGAACTGACCCAAATTGGGTTGTGTTTAGGGAGATTGCTATCATCTTGTCAATGTTTACCATGAGCATTTTCATGGGATGTGATATTAGCAGGTGTCTTGGTATCTGAAATCCCTCAGACATTACTGTGTGCTGGTCAGAGAGCATCTATTAATCTATATCAGAAGCACAGTATATTACTTATTTGTTTTGTTGTTGCAACAAAATACCTGACAAAGGGACCTTAAGGAAGGAAAGGGTTTTTTGGCTCACAGTTTGGAGGTACAAACCATCATGGTGGGGAGTCACGGCAGGAGGCTTGAGGCAGCTGGTCGCATGGCATCCACAATCAGGAAGCAGAAAGAGATGGATGCTGCTGCTGGTACCCCCACCCACAGAATGGTGCTGGCCACTTCTGGGGTGGGTCTTCTCACCTCAATTAACCTAATCTAGAAATTTCCATCATAGACTTGCCCTAGAGGTTTATCTCCTTGATGATGCTAAGCCTTGTCAAGTTGACACTGAGTATTGACCGTCACACATAATGTATATTTCATCTAGCAAGAAGCTTGAAGAATACAACGCCAATGTGTAAGTCTTTATTCCCCCTTCCAGTTTCCTCTGCCACAGCTTACATTGGTCTATACCTCTTGGGTGCATACACACTTCTGACAGTTCTTATAACACAGTCTGTCCTTTTAGAGAGACGCTATCACTGCCTTCCAATTCTGTATCCCGTCTCAATCCTATCAGTCCTTGTGAAACCCAATGAACTTTTTGCCATGTATGTTGGTTCGATTGACCAATGCTCCCCAGAGGTTCAAGCATTTGAACACTTGTTCCCAAGCTGGTGGCACTGTTTGGGGAGGCTATGGAGCCTTCAGGAGGTGGAGCTCCTGAAGAAAGTACATCACAAGGGACAGGATTTGAGAGTTCATAGCCTCGCACCTCTTCCCATTTACAGTTGAAGATGTGATTTCTTACCTGGCTGCTCTGGCTGCTGTCCATGCCTTCCTGACGTGATGAACTCTTTTCCCTCTGGAAGTGTAAGTCCAAATAAACTTTTTCTATGTTGTCTTGGTCATAGTATTGTATCACGGCAACAGAAAAGTAGCTGGAACACCATGTGCTCAGCTCCCTCTGTTTCATGCACTTCCCATAATCTTAAAATTTGAAGACCAGAATTTTGACTTTCTAGGGCATTGTTGTTTTTCCACACTAAATCGATAATCTACATCGCCTATATTTTTTTAAAATCATTGGTTTTATCTGTTGTGTGATTGTCTTCTACTTCGTTTTTTATTTAATACCCAACTGCATAATCCTGAACCATGTCCTCATCCTAACCAAAGTCCCTGATGCTGTGATATTAGGTAATGTCTCAGTATTTTGTTTCGGCAATGCTGTCTGCCTATCATATATTCAACATCACTGGTTTCCTCTTTCATTGGCAGAGCACTTGTCTAGAATATGCAGGATCCTGAGTCTAACCATCAGCACCACAAACAAAAAAGTTAGAAATCCTCTCTCTTAGCTTTTTTTCAGCAGATGCTTATTAAAAGATTCTTGTACCATGTGCTCTGGTAATAGTTAGATTTATATTAGTGGGAAGCTAGCTAATGTCCTCACCTTTCAAAGAATGGACTCAAATACAAAAGAAGGCAATTTTAGTATTCATCTACAGTTCCCTTCTCCAACAGAAATTTCACCTGTTGTCATAGTTACTTTCAATTTCTATGTTAAAAACATGGACCAAAACCTACTTGGGGAGGAAAGGGTTTATTTGATCTCAGCACAGTCCATCATCAAAAGAAGCCAAAGCAGGAACTCAGGGTGGGAACCTGGAGCACAAGCCATGGAGGACTGCTGCTTACTGGCTTGCTCCTCTGGCCTATGCTAAGCCTACTTTCTTATACAATACAGGAGCTCCTGCCCAGGGGTGGCACTGCCCATAGTAGCCTGGGCCCTCCCACTCAACAATGAAGAAAATATCCCACAGTCATGGCTACATACCAATCTAATGGAAGCATTTCCCCAACTGAGGGTCCCTCTCATCAAATGTGTCAAGTTGACCACTGAAGCTGTCCAGCACACCTGTATCATTACATAACTCGTAGAGCATCTATATCATTCTTTTTTTTTTTTTTTTTTTTTTTGTCCTTTTTTGAGACAAGGTCTCCCTTTAATCTCAGCTTCCCTGGAGCTCACTCTGTAGATCAGGCTGGCCTTGAACTCACAGAGATCCACCTGCCTCTGCCTCCAGGAGTGCTGGGATTAAAGGCATGTGCCACCACACCCAGCTCTGTATCATTCTTAATAGTCCACAAGACTTCTTTGATAAGCACAACCCCTCATAAGTTACAACAATAACACAAAGGCTGATAGGATTTCATATATTTGTGTCACATCTCAACTACCATCTCCAGTAAAATAGAGCACTGTCCAACTTACCATGTCATGGCTACATACAACCACCTCCACACAGCAGACTCTATGGCCCAAGTATGACACAAAGCACAAGCATCACTCCCTCTGTGGCCATATTACAGTCATAAACCAAGACCTAGCAATTTCACTGATCATTAGTGGGGCTTGGGTTGCTATCATTTCCTCACCAGATCCAAACCATCCTTTCTAGGAAGGGCCACATACCTAGAGTGTGCCCCCAGCCAGCACTCATAGTCCTTGCTTCCTCTTACATCCAAATCTCCTATTCTCAACATTTACCTTTTGCTCTTCATCAAGATATGTTGTCTCTCCATTTATTATTTGATTATGTGGTCCATTCTGACCACTTATGGTCATCTCAACCATTTAGCATTTAGAGAACCTTCTTCCTCCATGCTTCCTCCTTTTTAAGAGTGTTCATTCATCTTTTTTTTTTTTAATTTTTTATTTATTTCTGTATGTGTATGAATGTACTGTCTGCATGCAGGTCTGTGCACCTGTGTCGTGCAATGCCGAGGAGGTCAGAAGAGGGTGTCGGATTCCCCTGGAGCTGGAGCTCTCCTGGAATTGGAGTTACAGACAGTTCTCGGCCGCCACGTGGGTGCTGGGGATCAAACCCGGGTCCTCTGCAAGAGCGGTCAGCGCTCTTAACTGCTAGGCATTCGTCTTTTAAGGGGAAGAGAAGTCTCCACCTTGATGCAGCCCATCATCCAGACTTAACTCCAGCACAGGGACTGCACTCAGCAAATCAGCACCCCCGAGGTAACCTGCAGAGAGAACGGAGGTGTCAGGTCCTCTGGCAGGAAAATGAGCATCCTGCAGGCTTGTAGATTGTTACAAGAAACATAGACCTTTGTACTTTCCCCTAGGAAACATTCCTTAAGCCTCTATAACTCATTTCCCAGAGGACTCATGAATATGTTCTGCCACAAAGCCAGTCCCATGTGTTCTGCCATCTACTCCCCATTCTGTTTGGTGTTTAGAACCTGTTTCCTAAGATCATATGCTCCAAACTGTCCTAATCTTCAGCAAAACCAGAGAAACAAATCTCCAAAGCCCTTCATAGAAGCGTCTTCCTGCGATTTGCCAGTATTCTGTTTAGAATTTTGGCATCTGTGTTCATGAGGGAGATGGGTCTATAATTCTCCTTTTTAGTTCTGTCTTTGCCTGGTTTTGGTAATAGAGTGATGTTGGCTTCATAGAAGGAATTTGGGAGAGTTCCCTCTGATTGTATACTTCTAAACAGTTTCAGAAATAATGGTTGTAGGTCTTTTTGAAATGTTTTATAGAATTCTGCTGTGAAACCGTCTGGGCCTGGGCTTTTTTTAGTTGGGAGGCTTCTTACTACATCCTCTATTTCTTCATATGTTATGGGTCTGTTTAAGCTGCTGGTCTCCTCTTGGCCAAGCTTTGGTGATTCCCAAGATTTCAGATATTCATCCATTTCTTCTAGATTTTCAAACTTGGTAGAATATAGGTTCTTGTAATATTCCCATATAATTTTCTTGATCTTTTCCTTGTCCGTTGTGATATTTCCCTTTTCATCACAGATTGTATTGATTTGGAGTTGTTCCTTCTTTCTTTTTGTTAACTGGGCTAGAGGTCTGTCTATCTTGTTTATTCTTTCAAAGAACCAACTTTTGGCTTCATTGATTTTTTGTATTGTTTTCTTTGTTTCTATTTCATTGATTTCTGCTCTGATTTTTGTTATTTCTTCCTGTCTGTTGCGTTTAGGGTTCATCTGTTGTTGCCTCTCAAGTGCTTTTAGCTGTAGTGTTAGATCATTCACTTGTGCTCTTTCTGTTTTTCTAATGTAGGCACCCAGGGCTATAAATTTCCCTCTTAGGACTGCTTTTAAGGTATCCCATAAGTTTTGTTGTGTTGTATTGTCATTGTCATTCAGTTCCAGGAATGTTTTTATTTCTTTCTTTATCTCTTCCTTGACCCATTCATTATTCAAGAGTGTGTTGTTTAGTCTCCATGTGTTCTTGTAGGCAGGAGGGCTTGTCCTGGTGTTGATGTTGAGCTTCATTGCACTGTGGTCTGACAGGATGCATGAAATTATTTCAATCTTTTTGTNAAAAGAAGCGTCTTCCTGCAACTTTCCCATTTGCTCTGAACTTCTCCAAGTAGACTGGAAGAATGTCTTTCCACAGCTTTAAACAACTTTTTTTGGTCTTTTTGAAACAGGGTCTCCCTGTAGCTCCAGCTGTCCTGAAACTCACTATGTAGACCAGGCTGGCCTTGAACGCACAGAGATTCGTCTGCCTCTGCCTCCCAGAATGCTGGGATTAAAGGCACACAATTTTTAAGCATAATCTTTCTCATGCCATTTCTTTAACAATAAAGGCAAAGGTGAGGCTGGCACATTAGTGACTTTTCTCATTGCTGTGATAAAATATTTGGCAAGAGCAACTTGGGAGAAAGTTTCTTCCCCTCATGGTTAGAGCTCCAGTCTTTCCTGAGGATTCTCCCTAACATTCCTTCTGGGACCCCTCCTGTGGTCCGCCCTACCCCATCCTGGGTCCCTAAAGACAAAGTGAGTTACAAATCCTCCAAACTGCATTTTGGAAACCCTAAAGTTTATTTGGGTGTTCTAACAGAGCAATGAATGAGGGGGTTACTTACAGAAGTGGGGGGGTCCCCTCCTAAGGCCATACAGCAAATTCTACCTGGAGTTGAGGCCCTGTGACTTCCCAGCAGCCACCCAAAATGGAGAAGGCCCAACCTCTCTCTGGCTCCCCCTGCTCATGGCCATAGTCACATGTGGGGTGTCACCTGAAGAGGGACGGGGGAGAAGAGGCTTGAACCAGCTGGCATCCTCAGTGGATGGGGCTAAGCGGGATGATGAATGTCAACGGTCCACAAGAGAACACACCAGACCAGGAGCTCATCGAAGTGAGGACTCATTGCATCAGGCAGTGGCTTATATATGCTTGGCAGGAAGGGTGGAGAAAAGAAGGTGGGAGAGGAGATATGTAGAGTGGGGGGATAGCTTTGAGCCAATAGTAACTCGCCACATCAGTTGTAGGCGTTTTCAGGTCAGGCTATGCTGAGTCACTCCTATGTGGAAGTGACCGGCCAGAGACAGGTCGCTAAACTCTAGTCAGGCTCAGGGGGTTACAGTAGGCCACGTTCTCTAGGGCCCACAGGGCCCAACAGTCACACACACACCCAACTCAGGCCAGCTGGTTGGATGGAAGGAATGACTGACTCTCTCTGCCCATCCCGTCCTGAGGAGGTCAGCCATTAGGTTTGTTTGCCATGATCCAAGAAAGCAAGCCAACTAAACTTGGGAGGAAGGCATTTGAGGGCCATGGTTAGTCTTTTGGAGGACAGTCCATGCCACAAGAGGAAGGCAAGGTGGCTGGATGGCTCACCGCTCTGCATCCATGTCAGAAAGCAGAGGGAAGAAAGCTGGTGCTCAACTCACTTTCTTCTTTCTGCCTTTTATGCCGTCATGGACATGGGGCTCTGGGATGGAGCCACCTACAGCAGTGCTGTCCATGCCTCCACAGTTATATCTCCCTGGAAATGCCTTCGTAGAGACCTTCAGAAGTGTGTTTTCCAGTCAGTCCTAAGTCTAGTCCAGCTGACAATAAATGTGGATTATCACAGATAGGCAGTTATCTTATTTATGAATAGATGTGCCATAAACTCCAAAGTTTTCTTACTTGACTGTGCTTCATCTGTCCCAGAATCTAGTGGAGACCAATCAAGAAATGATGCTGCCTGCTACATTTCTATTTCAAAGCCTCTTGAGAAATTAGAGTACCAACTAAAATACACGTCTGTAAGAATGTTCTCAAAGAGCTTAGGCTCTGCAAATTAGCAAGCTGGGAAAGAATGAGATAAAATTCAATATTTTGAATTGTCTGTGTCCTCCATGTTAACAGTGGAGTGGTTCCCCTCTGCTACATTGAGGGGGAACATCATACACATTTTCCAAACTGAGGCCATTAAGTGAGGTAGTTCCAAACCTTAGACTTCACCCTAGGGAAACCCAACATTTAAGACAATAGTGAAAATCTCCATTCACCTGCAAAAGAGTCAGGGCAGAGTCTCCTGAAAATACTAAAGAGTTAACAAATAGCAGAGCAAGGATGGGAGCATAACAAACAATTAAATCAAGTAGAAGTGTTAAGAATCTTTGTAGAAAACAGCCTTAAGGGACTTGAGAGATGGCCCAGTGGTTAAGAGCGACGATTGCTCTTACAGAGGACCAAGGTTCGATCCCCAGCACCCACATGGTGGCTGAGAACCATCTGTAAATCCAGTTCCAGGGGAATCCGACGCCCTCTTCTGACCTCTGCAACATTGCACAACATGGGTGCACAAACCTGCATGCAGACAGTACATTCATACACATACAAGAATAAATAAATAAAAATAAAAAAATAAAACAGCCTTAAATTGTGATACACAATAAAATCTTTTTCATTTTTTAAATTTTATTTATTTTTTATGTGTATGAATGTAGCATGTAAGTTTGTGCACCCGTGTCCTACAATGTCGCAGAGGTCAGAAGAGGGCATCAGATTCCCCGGGAACTGGAGTTAAAGATGGTTCTCAGCCGCCATGTGGGTGCTGAGGATCAAACCTGGGTCCTCTGCAAGAGCAGTCAGTGCTACTAACCGCTAGGCCATCTCTCCAGCCCCTCATTTTTTTATTGATCCCCAAATGTCATTAAGGTAATTCTTTCCATTCATCATAGGCACAAAACCTGATCAAGTGGCCTGAGCAAAGTGATACATGAGAGAACACCTGTATCCTGGTCTTATTTTAAACTAATTACATCATATTGGAATGCTTCTGTGGAGGGTCAAATGAATGATTCAAGAGGTGCTAGAGTTGATTTTAAAATGTTCCATGGGCTGAGCTGGAGAGATGGCCTAGCGGTTAAGAGCGCCGACCGCTCTTACAGAGGACCCGGGTTCGATCCCCAGCACCCACATGGCGGCCGAGAGCCGTCTGAAACTCCAATTCCAGGAGAACTCCAGCTCCAGGGGAATCCGAGACCCTCTTCTGACCTCTGCGGCATTGCACGACACGGGTGCACAGACCTGCATGCAGACAGTACATTGATACACATACAGAAATAAATTAATTAATTAATTAAAAAAAATGTTCCATGGGCTAAAGGGGCAAGGAATTTCTGGTCCTAAGGAATACTCTAGAAGTAGACATAGTAGCCACAAGCCTAGACTCTATGCATGAACAAAGCTTAAAGGACTCACAGCCCTGCTTCCCACCCTAAAAGTTTCTTGAGGCTGCAGAAATTAAAGCCACAGACTGGTTAACTTTAACAACAGAGGTTCATTTTCTCAAAATTCTGAAAGCAAGAATTCCGAGGTCAAAGTGCTGGGAGGTTGCTTTGTACAAGGCCACTCTCACTAGCTTGAAGATGACTGTCTCACTACTGACTCACTGCTGTCTCACTATTTCACTATTATCTCACTGCTGTCTCACTGCTCTCTCACTGCTCTCTTGCTGCTGTCTCACTGTTATCTCACTGTTGTCTCACTGTTATCTCACTGCTCTCACTACTGTCTCACTGCTGTCTCACTGTTGTCTCACTGTTGTCTCACTGTTATCTCACTGCTGTCTCACTGCTATCTCACTGCTGTCTCAATGCTATCTCACTGCTGTCTCACTGTTATCTCACTGCTAGCTCACTGCTCTCTCATTGCTCTCTCACTGCTGTCTCACTGCTATCTCACTGCTGTCTCACTTCTCTCTCACTGCTATCTCACTGCTGTCTCACTGCTAGCTCACTGCTCTCTCACTGCTATCTCACTGCTCTCACTGCTATCTCATTGCTATCTCACTGCTGTCTCACTGTTATCTCACTGCTAGCTCACAGCTCTCTCACTGCTATCTTACTGTTATCTCACAGATCTCTCACTGCTATCTCACTGCTATCTCACTGCTGTCTCACTGCTATCACACTGCTATCTCACTGCTGTCTCGCTGCTCTCTCACTGCTATCTCACTGTAATCTCACTGCCATCTCACTGCTGTCTGCTGTCTCACTGCTATCTCACTG
The DNA here is from genome assembly GCA_009823505.1 of Rhizomys pruinosus. Classification (NCBI taxonomy): domain Eukaryota; kingdom Metazoa; phylum Chordata; class Mammalia; order Rodentia; family Spalacidae; genus Rhizomys; species Rhizomys pruinosus. The sequence goes on from VZQC01007611.1 coordinate 6,147,123, forward strand.
TTGTCTCACTGCTATCTCACTGCTATCTCACTGATATCTCACTGCTATCTCACTGCTATCTCACTGCTATCTCACTGCTATCTCACTGCTGTCTTGCTGCTCTCTCATTGCTATCTCACTGTAATCTCACTGCCGTCTCACTGCTGTCTGCTGTTTCACTGCTGTCTCACTGCTCACTGCTATCTCACTGATCTCACTGTTGTCTTGCTGTGATCTCATTGATATCTCACTGCTATCTCACTGCTATCTCACTGCTATCTCACTGCAATCTCACTGCTCCCTCACTGCAATCTCACTGCTATCTCACTGTAATCTCACTGCTCTCTCACTGCTCTCTCACTGCTATCTCACTGCTATCTCACTGTTGTCTCACTGTTATCTCACTGCTATCTCACTGCTGTCTCACTGCTGTCTCTCTGCTGACTCACTGCTCTCTCACTGCTATCTCACTGAAATCTCACTGTTATCTCATCACTGCTGTCTCACTGCTATCTCACTGCTGTCTCACTGTTATCTCACTGCTATCTCACTGCTGTCCCACTTATCTCACTGCTATCTCACTGCTATCTCACTGTTGTCTTGCTGCTATCTCACTGCTATCTCACTGCTCTCAATGCTGTCTCACTGTTATCTCACTGCTGTCCCACTGTAATCTCACTGCTCTCTCACTGTTATCTCACTGCTATCTCACTGTGATCTCACTGCTCTCTCACTGCTATCTCACTGTGATCTCACTGCTCTCTCACTGTGATCTCACTGCTCTCTCACTGTTATCTCACTTCTCACTGCTATCTCACTGCTATCCCACTGCTGTCTCACTGTTATTTCACTGCTATCTCACTGCTCCCACTGCTTTCTCAATGCTCTCACTGCTAGCTCACTGTTATCTCACTGCTAGCTCACTGCTCTCTTGCTGTTATCTCACTGCTCTCTCACTGTTATCTCACTGCTATCTCACTGTAGTCTCACTGCTCTCTCACTGCTGTCTCACTGCTATCTCACTGCTCACTGCTATCTCACTTCTATCTCACTGCTGTCTCAGTGTTATTTCACTGCTATCTCACTGCTCCCACTGCTTTCCCACTGCTCTCACTGCTAGCCCACTGTTATCTCACTGCTATCTCACTGCTCTCTTGCTGTTATCTCACTGCTCTCTCACTGTTATCTCACTGCTATCTCTCTGTAATCTCACTGCTCTCTCAGTGCTGTCTCACTGCTATCTCACTGTAATCTCACTGCTCTCTCACTGCTATCTCACTGGTATCTCACTGCTATCTCACTGCTGTCTCACTGCTACCTCACCATAATCTCCCTGCTCTCTCACTGTTGTCTCACTGCTATCTCACTGTAATCTCACTGCTCTCTCACTGCTATCTCACTGGTATCTCACTGCTATCTCACTGATGTCTCACTGCTATCTCACTGATGTCTCACTGCTGTCTCACTGTAATCTCACTGCTCTCTCACTGCTCTCTCACTGCTATCTCACTGCTATCTCACTGCTCTCTCGCTGCAATCTCAGTGCTGTCTCACTGCTATCTCACTGCTGTCTCAATGCTATCTCACTGTAATCTCACTGCTCTGTCACTGCTATCTCACTGTTGTCTTCTGTCTCACTGTTATCTCACTGCTGTCTCACTGCTATCTCACTGCTGTCTCACTGCTATCTCACTGCTGTCTCACTGCTGTCTCACTGCTATCTCACTGTTGTGTCATTGTTATCTCACTGCTATCTCACTGCTGTCTCACTCTATCTCAATGCTAGCTCACTGTAATCTCACTGTTATCTCACTGCTAGTCACTGTTATCTCACTGCTATCTCACTGCTATCTCACCATTGTCTCACTGCCATCTCAGTGCTATCTCACTGCCAGCTCACTGCCAGCTCACTGCTAGCTCACCATTTTCTCATGTGACCTTCCTTTTGTACCTGTCAAGTTCAAACTTCCTCTCTAGAAGCAGCCCATCATAATGACCCTTATGAGTGCAGATGTGTGTCTGTGTGTGTACATTGCTGGATATTTGAGTCCACTCACACATATGTATTTTGCCACTGAGCTGCAGCCCAGCTCCTGATCTTACTTTAAATTGATTACTTCTTTAAAGATCTTATTTTGAAACTATAGTCTAATTCTGAGGTACTAAAGATATGAGTTCATGAGGTAAATGTAGGAGAAACTCCAGCAGGGCAGATGGAAGATACTTCTGAAGAAAAGAATTGCCTTATGAGATTTTTCATTTTTTTTCTGTGTAGAAATGAGCTAACCCACGAGATCTGATTTCAGTTAGACTTGCCAAAATCAGATATCTCAACAGCATCAAGGCTTAGTAATAATTCCAAGGATATAAGAGGTGAAAAGTCACTGAAAGTAGAGTAGCAGAGGTCTTGCATACCCTGTGGAGTTCCCCAGAACCTTCCTTCAAAGACAGGATATGTGCTCTTCAACCCAGAGTAACAGTGAGGGTTCTACTGAAGGTCATAGGACCTCTTTCACAGAGCAAGAAACATTGAGGATATAAACACTCTTATTTTATACCCAGTTTTATACCCAGCTCAGAGGACATTATGCAGGAAGCCATGCCATATAAATCCATATATCCTACATTTGGTTACCATATTCAATCTTAAGCCAGGAATATAAATGATTGTTCTGGTCCTGGAAAATATAGCCATTAGCATGTTTGCAAAATTAGATCAGGTTATCTGCCTTAGTCCTTTCCCCAGGAGCATCCTCCAGTGATAGAAATGAGTCTGAGTAACAAGCTTTAACTCTCATTCCGTAGAGACACTATGCAATGTAAACTCCTATTTTCCTCTACAGGCTTCAGGACATTGCACATTGCTCCTTCAAATACATTGGGTGCACCATTCATAGTAGGAAAATTGGTTTAGTTGTCTTTACATAAAGTAACTACTTATCTAATCTAGAGTGTGTCTTGCAAGATGACTATCTAGACCACCATGTTACTGTTCTTTCAAAATATGCAGCTTGTGGAAGACTTTATCTAGCAGTGAACACCTACTGAATTTATAACCAATTTTATATACTTATCTAGTAACTTCTTTCCTTCCCACTTCACAGGCATAGCCATGACATTCACAACAGGATCACCTCTCCACCATCTCCCCCCAACAGTCTTTGCTCTAGACCCTAACCCTTGGCCAAACTAACTATCCTCTACATGGAAACTCGATTCTATTGCACACAGATGCTTTTCCCTGAGAGAATGGCCAGAAAAAATATGCATGACCTGCAAGAACAGTCGGTGTTCTGAATTCTTGAGCCATTTTTCCAGCCCCTAGACTGTAATCTTTTAATGTGATCTGGACCAGCAACCTTAGATCCCACTAGAAATATACAAATGGAAAGATCCCTGGGGTATTTTGGATGATCTGGGCATGCTAGTCAGCAGCATGCATTATCATGAGTACTGTATCAGTCAGTTTTCTGTTGCTGTGATAAAATCACCATGACCAAGGGAACTTATAAAAGGAAGAGTTTATTTGAGCTTACAATTGACAGTTCCAGGGAATTAGAGTCCATTGTGGTGGGAGGCACGGCGGCTGGAGCTAGAGCAGAAAGCTGAGGTTCACAGTTCCAATGAGCACAGGAAGCTGAAAGAGAGAGCAACTGGAGCCTGCAAGGCTTGTAGAAGTCACTAAGCCCACCCCCAGTAACATACTTCCTCCAGCATGGCCACACCTTCTAAGATCTCCCAAAACAGTGCCACCAACAGGGGACAAAATGCCTGAATACTTGAAGCCTATGGGGGACATTCTCGTTCAAACCACCACATTCCACTCCCTGGCCCCCATAGGCTCATGAACATATAAAATGCAAAATGCCTTTAGTCCAACCTTTAAAGTCCCCATAGTCTTTGCCAGTCTCAATACTATTCAAAAGTCTACAGTCCAAAGTCTCTTCTGAGACCCAGGCCAATCTCTTAACTGTAAGCTCCTGTAAAATCAAAAGACAAATTACATACTGCCAACATACAGTGGAACTGAATACAGAGGAATAGAAGCATAGTGAGGAAATACTGGACCAAAACAAGACTGAAAACCAGCAGGGCAAACACCAAGTCCAGTAGCTCCATGTGCAACTTCTGGGACTTTACTTCAAAAGGGCTTAGATGGCTCAGCTCTTCCAGCTTTGTAGGCAACATACATCTCTTGGGCTGCTACCATTTCCTGTATGCAGCTCTCCATTGCAAATATCTCACAGCTCTGGCATATAGAATATCTTCCTGGAGTCCTTGTTGCCAACCAGGTTTCACATTCACAGCTTCACACAATGGCTTATCAGGGCCTTCTTTATTCACGGATGCCCCTGCTGCACTCTGCCTGGCCTTGGCAGCTCTCTGAAACCTCGGAGAAAAAACTGACGACCCCTTCACTCTTGCATCCTTCATGCCTCTAAAGCCAGCCCCATGTGAATGAAACTGCCAAGTCTGACTGCAAGTTTGGGATGGCCTCTGTCCTACTTCAACCATATTCGCAACTTTTCTCTGCCCTGGACTTGTTGGAGCAGAAAACCCTTTCAGTATTTTCCTTTCAAAAGTTGGATGCTTAGCGGAGGGTTAGCTGGGTGTGGTCTTGCCCTGAAGATACTGTTTCTGTTGTTTACTTGTAAATCTTGAGGCCTCTCCTTAATCACTTCAATCTCACTCTTTCCATTGTTTACTTGTAAATATCTAGGGCTCTCCTTAATTACTTTAATCTCCTTATCAAAGGGATCCTCTCCTTCACATGCCTTGGCTCCAACATTAATATTCCTAGTGCACTTTTCCCATCCAAACTGTACATTCTGCATTTCTCCCTGCCCCATTTGCTCTTTTTCATTGTAGATCTGTATAATATTCACATTAATAGCCACGCCACCATTTCTATGTTAGACTGTCTTGAAATAGTCTCCACCAAAGAAAGTAGTCCATTGCTTTTCAACTTAGTCTCAGGCAAGCATCCTGGCTGTTGGCAAACTCTAGCTAGACTCTTTGACAAAATATCCCAGTTGCTGCTTAAGTCTTTATTTTCCTCTGGAAATACATTTTTCTCAGCAGCACTGCTTTCTTCTAGGTTTCTACTAACAATGTCCCATTAAGCTCTGCTTATAGCAATCAACATATTTCTAGCCCAAAGTTCCAAAGTCTTCCACATTTCTCCAAACACCCACATAGTCATGTTCTTCACAGCCAACAGCCCACTCTCTGGTACTAAAAAATGTATTAGTCATTTTCTGTTGCTGTGATAAATCCATCATGACCAAGGGAACTTATAAAAGGAAGAGTTTATTTGAGCTTACAATTGACAGTTCCAGGGAATTAGAGTCCATTTTGGCAGGAGGTATGGTGGCAGGAGCTGAAGCAGAAAGCCAAGGTTCACATCTTCCAATGAGCACAGGAAACCAAGAAAGAAAGAGAACAACTGGAGCCTGCAAGGCTTGTTGAACTCACTAAGCCCGCTCCCAGAGACGTACTTCCTCCAGTATGGCCACACCTTCTAATATCTCCCAAAACAGCACCACCAACAGGGGACAAAATATCTGAATACTTGAAGCCTATGGGGGACACTCTCATTCAAACCACCACAAATAGTACTAAAGTAACAGGAAGACATGGGATTCATAGTCAAATCTATGCTTTAGAATTTTAAGTAACTGCATTATTCCTTACAGTTATCAAATATCCGTACATTTTCCAGAACTGGTATGTGTTTCTTCTATAATCAGGATGAATTCACAAACATAATTACTTTCTTTAACAATGCTATCCCAGCACTCTGGAGGCTAAGGCAGGAAAGTTACGTCTAGATTACAGAGTAAGACCCTGCCTCAGAAAAAAGTCTTAAGATCTTAGGGTCCTTCATTAACTATTTTATAGCTCTGTGTTATGCTGGAATTTGGTTTGATTTGGATTTTGTATTTTTTTATTGATTTGGAGTTGTTCCTTCTTTCTTTTTGTTAACTGGGCTAGAGGTCTGTCTATCTTGTTTATTCTTTCAAAGAACCAACTTTTGGATTCATTGATTTTTTTTGTTGTTTTGTTTGTTTCTATTTCATTGATTTCTGCTCTGATTTTTGTTATTTCTTCCTGTCTGTTGCATTTAGGGTTCATCTGTTGCTGCCTCTCAAGTGCTTTTAGCTGTAGTGTTAGATCATTCACTTGTGCTCATTCTGTTTTTCTAATGTAGGCACCCAGGGCTATAAACTTCCTTCTGAGGACTGCTTTTAAGGTATCCCATAGGTTTTGTTGTGTTGTATTGTCATTGTCATTCAGTTCCAGGAATGCTTTTATTTCTTTCTTTATCTCTTCCTTGACCCATTCATTATTCAAGAGTGTGTTGTTTAGTCTCCATGTGTTCTTGTAGGCAGGAGGGCTTATCCTGTGTTGATGTTGAGCTTTATTGCACTGTGGTCTGACAGAATGCATGAAATTATTTCAATCTTTTTGTATTTGTAGAGGTTTCTTCTGTGTCCCAGTATGCGGTCAATTTTGGAGAATGTTCCGTGGGGTGCTGAGTAGAAAGTGTATTCTCTGGTATTCAAATGGAATGTTCGGTAGAGGTCTATGAGGTCCATTTGGTGTATCATATCGTTCAGTTCAGATGTCTCTCTGTTTATTCTTTGTCCTGTTGACCTATCCAAAGGACTCAGTGGGGTATTGAAATCTCCTACTATGAGTATACTGGGGTTAGTGTGTGACTTGTGGTCCTGGAGAATTGTCTTTATAAAGTTTGGTGCACCAGAATTTGGGGCATATATATTCATAATTGTGAAATCTTCTTGGTGAACTGTTCCTTTGATGAAAATGTAATGGCCTTCTTTGTCTCTTCTGATTTCTTTTACTTTGAAGTCTATTTTGTCTGATATTAAAATAGTAACACCTGCTTTCTTTTTTGTACCATTTGCTTGGAATATTTTTTTCCATCCCTTCATTTTAAGGTGGTGCCTGTACTTGAGGGTAAGATGTGTTTCTTGTAGACAGCATATCGATGGATTCTGTTTCCTAATCCAGTCTCCCAGTCTATGTCTTTTGATTGGGGAATTTAGTCCATTAATATTTAAGGTTATGACTGATAGGTTTGTGTTGCTTCCTTTTGCCTTATTATCCATCTGTGGTTTTGATTTAGGTTTCTACTTCTGCAGTTATGCTTTTATTGATTTCTCTTTCTAGGTGCCTGGGGTTGGTTGCTCCTTTCTTCTGTTCTTTGAATTTCTTCAAGTATTCTCTGAAGGGTTGGTTTTCCAGACATGTATTCTTTCAAGTTGTTTATGTCATGGAAGGTTTTTCTCTCTCCTTCAACTATAATTGACATTTTTGCTGGGTATAGTAACCTGGGTTGGCATCTATTGTCCCTTAACACTGGGAATGCTTTGCTCCAGGTTCTTCTTGCTTTCATAGTTTGCGTTGAGAAGTCAGTTGTCATTCTGATAGGTTTCCCCTTATAGGTCATTTGTTGTTTTTCTCTTGTGGCTTTAAGGATTTTGTTTTGGGTGTCTAGCATTTTAACTATGATGTGGCGTGGAGAATTTCTTTTCTGATCTTGTCTGTTTGGAGTTCTATGTGCTTCTTGTATTGAAATTGGTTTGTCCTTTTTTAGTTGGGGGAAGTTTTCATCTATTATTCTGTTGAAGATCTGATCAATACCATTCTCTTGGGATTCTTCTCCTTCCTCTATTCCTATGATGTGGAGGTTTGATCTTTTCATAGTGTCCCACAGCTCCTGGTTGTTCCATTTTTGTGTATTTTTTAATTTTTCATAATCTTTCCTTGAGGTTTTTAGTTGTTCTGTGTTATTTTCCAGGTCTGAAATTCTTTGTTCTGCTTCCTCCATTCTGCTTCTGAGGCTTTTTCCATTCCTTTCCTCTTGAATGGATGAGTGTTTTATTTCTTTTTTCATTTCCTCTTCTGATTTCTTCATATTTCTACTTCTTTTTGGAGCTTCTCGATCTCTTTTTGTAGTTCTTTGGTTCGCTGGTTGGTTTCTTTATCTTTTTCAGCATGGGATCTTTTCAGTGTTTCTACTTCCTTCTGGAGCTTGTCATTCTCTCTCTCTAGGTCCTTCTTGAGTTCCTCATTCTCTTTTCTTGGTTCTTTAATTTGTTCTTTATGATCTTGTAGTTCTTTAAATATGTTCCCAATTGTGTTTCTGATGTCTGTGTCTTGGGGCATTCCCAGAGGGATCCCACTGCAGGAGTCTTCCATAGTGTTGGTAAAGCTTGGCATGGGATTATCCTGCCCCTTTCCAGTGTTGCCTCTCCTTCGTGATCCTGGCATATGGGCTTCTCCTTGCCTGTATTCCAATGTGAGTCCTAAATGTCTCTTCACTGTGTTGAAGGCTTGCTTTGCTTGCCTCCTTCAGATGCCTCTTCGTAATTCCAGTTGGTGGGGGGGGGTCTTCAGCCCCCACCCTGGTACCTTCCACTGGGCTCAGGAGATCTCAGATCGGATTTTGTATTTTTTCTACAGTACATTCACTTACCCAAGAAGAGCTTTTATCTTTCCGGTCTTCAATGAAACAAAAGGGGCTAGATTTTACAAAGTGTTAAATAGGAAGAACTCCCAGGTTTAACAAACTTCGGAAAGTCTTTTCTCCCTGCACTTTCGTGTAAGTACCACAAGTTAATCAATTGTACAACTGGAGCTCCAAATCTCCTATCAATAATTGCTCTATAACAAATCCTTCACAAAATGGATTTCCCTAAAATGATCGTTTATTTGCTCAAAGTCTCAAGGTCACTCATGAGGGCAGCGCTCAGTTGAGATGGTTCAACTATGGTAGTTACTTTTTGTCAACTTGACACAAACTAGATTCATTCAGGAAGAAGTAAACTCAATTGAAGAATCACCTCCTTCCTGATTGCCTGTAAGTAAACTCAATTGAAGAATTGCCTCCTTCCTGATTGCCTGTAGCTTGCCATGTCTGAAGTATTGTTTAATTGCTAATTGGTATAGGAGGGCCTATTCCACCATGGGAGGTGTCATTCCTAGGCTATTATGCCTAGACTATATAATAAAGGAAGCTAAGCAAGCAGTGTTCCTCTGTGGTCACTACTTCAGGTCCTGCCTCCAGGCTCCTGCCCTGCATTCCTGCCATGGCTTCCCTTGATGATGCACTGCAACCTGTGAGCCTTATAAATAAATAAATAAATAAATAAATAAATAAATAAATAAACCCTTCCCTCCCCAAGTTGCTTCTGGTCAGCATTTTATCACAGCAACAGAAATCAAAGAAGACATGAGACCAACCCTGTTCCCCAGGACTTGCTGGGGTTTGCTCAGGTACCTAGAGTCAGGTGGCTGGATAGGCCTTGTGTGATAGTCGGTGAGACTTCTAACACTGCACCTCAGTTCCAGTCCACTAAGCCAGGTAGTAATTATGATTTCTTTATGGTGGATGCATTCCAACAGAAGCTGCAAGGTTTCCAGAATATTCTAGCTTCACAGATCACACATTGTCACTTCTGACACATCCTGTTGGTAAAACTAGTCACAAAGCTAGCCCAGTCCAAAGTCAAGCATTTTGTTGCAAAGCAGGGTAACCATGTGCTGTGGGCATCTTTTGCAAATGATGTCCCATACCTCACCTGTCTTCCCTCAACAGCTGCCAGGTTCCTCCTAAGTGCTAAAGACTGCACTAGTGTATGAGGATAGCACTGGGAATGTTAGACATAGTCCTTGCTCTAGTGAGGATGACAGCTATGAGGGAAGATGGGCGAAGAGCCTTAAGCAGCTAAGTTGAAGCAGAGAGCAGTGTAGACTGACCAACAGAGAGGTCGAGGTTGTAGAGGGGTTGGAGCTGAAGAATGGCAATCAGGAAGATAATTTCCTCTTTGTGATGATTAGAGCCTTCAAACTCCTGTGTGTGTGTGTGTGTGTGTGTGTGTGTGTGTGTGTGTGTGTGTGTGTGTGCTTTATGTTAGGATATCTGTGCTGCATGTGAATTTATTACCAGCCCCCTTCCTTCCAGGTATGGCTAGAAAATGAACAGGAAGGAAAATATTCCCTTCAAGGAAAATCTAGAACAGTTCTAAAAATCAGAGGACTAATTTTTATGAAAAAGTAAATACATTTTTTATCATGTCAAACCTCTTCTTAATTTGAGGAACCCATTACTAATGAAGAAACTTGGGCTTTTCAAGTGTACAAGCCTCCCTTTGATCTATAAGCATCTGAGCTGTGAGTCTGCAGCTACCCAGAGCTGGTTTTCAATAACATGTTTCCTGTATTTTCTGTCCCACCAAAATGAAACCACCATTGTGCCACGTTTTGTCTGAAGCCCCGAATCAGTATGCCAAAGTGGCAGAGATTGAAAACCCGCTGTGCTAGAGGTAGCTGACTTATTAATTATGTGCTTAGCACACTGAGAGGGAAATGTAGGGGTTTTGATGGCTGTTGAGACTGTTTGAAATTAAGACTCCTCTGGGGTGGGGGAGAAGTAGACAGAGCATGTCAGAGACTGGGCACACGGCTGTGAGAAAGCTCATGCTGAAGAAGTGGAGTGAGAAAATTCCCTTTCAAACTATTACATGGCATCTTTTTATTTAGAAAATGTTTTATTTACTAATCTCTATTTTATAAATATGAGTCTTTTATCTGCCAGTAAGTACAGCTGTGCACGCAATGCCTGTGGAGACCAAAAGAGGGCATCAGATCTCCTGGAACTGAAGGTGCAGACAGTAGTCAGACACCCTGCAGGGTGCTGGGAACCAAACCTGGCTCCTCTGCAAGAACAGCCAGTGTTCTTAAGCACTGATCAACTCTCCAGCCCCCTTTTATATGATTTTTAAGATGAGGAAGCTGAAAGATTTTTATAACTCTAGGAAGTAAGGACTGGAGGGAAATGGAAACCGCTTTTAATAGAGCCCTATTGTTTTGCAAATGACCAAGCTTAAATTCAGAAGGGCTGGAAGCCCTCTTCCCAGTCCTCAGAAGTCAGAGACCCAGCTGCAGAGTGACCTCAATTTCTGGTTCTCATCTGTGACATTCGGATTGTTGCTGGCCCACTGGACTAGAGGCATCATTCCTGCAAATGTCCTTTTAGGAGGCCACATGGACAAGGTTGGTGAGTTTTTAGCTGACCCTGATCCTGATGTGAAACAGGTCTTTCAAGTCTATTTTCATTAGCACACAGAGAAGCTATAGTTTCTTGGGAAACAAGTCTCCTGTCTCTGTCAGGATGGTCGGTCGGAGTCATGGTAGCTATTTCAAACACAGGAGATTAAAGGCAGGGAGCGCTTACAAAGACATTGAAAGTTTGAGTGAGCAAAAGGTTGGGAATATCTGGAGACAAGGGATTACGGGCAAGTCACTGTCCCTGAAATCAAGGATACCAAGGAAATATGGTGGTGTCTTCGGAAGCTCGGTAGTGGTGGGAGGAGTCCTCGAGCTGGTGCTCAGCCCTCCACGGGGCTGGGGCTACAATGAGTTTGTAAGGAGAATGTGCTGCGCAGCCAGTCCTCGGCCCTCCCTGGGGCTTCCTGCTGGCATTTGTGTTGTTGAGGAAGGGCTTCACCCACAAGCGGCCTGGGCTGCTGAGGGGCAGAGCCTAGCGGACAAAGGTCCCTCCAGTGGCCAGGCATGAGCTCCGGAAGGAGTTGGCACTGCAGCAGCTCTGTCCTCAGCTGGTAAAGGGTCAGAGCCCTGGCTGGAAGCAGGGAATGTGTGCCTCTTCTTACCCCATTCCCAATTTGCTGTTTGTGTAGAATTCAGCCGGAACCTGGAACCCATGCTCTCTGAGTCCCCGTCCCCTCAGAGGAAGCAGATCAGACAGGGTGGGATGCTGGGTGAGCCAGGAGGGCATCTTTCCACACCCTCCACGGAGACTCCAGAGGCTGAGAGCTCTTCTCTCCTCCCTGCCACTAAATAGCTATTCTCAGCTAGCTTCCTCCCCTATCGCCGAACAGGATTCCTTATTTGCTTAAGCAGCTCTCGTTTCGCTTTTATTTTTACATGCAGTTGACGACTGTGTCCTAACAGAAACATCTGTGCTTCCATTTTCTCCTTCTCTGGACAGTGTCACCACCTGCTGTTATTTCCATTCAAGTTAGCTACCTGACAAAGATCCTTTATACAGGTTTAGGTCTCAGTTAGCTCTGACAAGGGAATCGTCACTCGGCTGGGGTGCAGCCAGTCACCACAAAGAAAACATCAGTGAATAAGTTATTACAGCGGGCCTGACTGCCCATGCTCAGACACACGGGTTCCTCTGTAGGCATACTTTTACCCGAAGGAAGTTCTGTGTGAGGCGTGATGCCTCAACACATTCAAGATTTGCAGAGAGAACTTCCAAACACTCCTTCCTCCATCCCCCAAGTTGAGAAAAAGAAAGAATGGAGAAACTCCAAACCTCTGTGATGAAAGATAGTGGTTCAAGGGGACTTCTCAGGGCATGGGTGAGATGGCACAGGTTGTAGAGGTTCTTGCTATGCAAGCTTGCTGATCTGAACCTGATTCCTGGAACACACCTGAAGGTGGGTGGAGAGAACAGACTCCACAAAGTTGTCTTCTGACCTCCACCGACCCCTCGTATCACTCACACAGACATGGACACACAAAAACACATCAATAATAAATTTAACAAAAGACAACCACCTTTCAACATGGATCTAAGTCATTCCAGCTGACTTGGCTCAGTGCAGTAAGTCCTTTATTGTTTATTATAACTGGTATGAAAAGCACCGCCCACCACAGCCTGGGCCACCAGGCTAAGGGTCCACTGAACGGAGTGCATCTTGGGCTGCATCTGATGGAATGGCTTCTAAAATGCTGCCCCATCCTCCTCTCTTGCTTTTCGGAAGTTTACTCTTGTGAGACAATGTGGTTTGTGCTATAAAATATAAACTTAATTAAGCACTGTTAGGTTACTGCATTCCTTGTGGAAAACGGAAAATGGATGAACCATAATAAAGAAGAGTTGGCCTAGGCAAACGTGCACATTATTTTTCACTGGCGTTTCTGGAAATAAACCTATTAAATCAGGAGAGTGGGACAGCATGCTTTGACAATTATTTTTCATGCCCTGACTGCAAAACAACAGACTTAACTTATAATGACACAAGATTCACACTGTGAATCTATTCATTAATTCTACCTTGTGGTACCCACAACTCCGAGGTTTGTCTAATATGGTTTTGTTTTCCTTTATAACAAACTGAGGCTCATTATTCTCGATGCCATTATATTCCAGCTGTTCTTTCATTCCTCCTCTACCCCCTTGGTATCTTTTCTCGTGGGAAAACCAAGCTGAGCACATTAAGTACTGTGGTTTACAAAATGTCTGGGCATTTTTTTTTTCAGAGACTGGGTCATTTTTCTTCCAATTTTCAGTATTTTTTAATATTTAAACTTTTATGTGTATGAGTGTACTTTCTGCATGTATGTAAGTCCACCCACATTATTCAATGCCCATGGAGGCCAGAAGAGGACCTCAGATCCCCTGGAACTGGAATTATGCATGGTTGATAGGCACCATCTGGGTGCCAGGAGCTGACCCATAGGATTCTGCAAGAGCAGCCAATGCTCTTAACTTCCGAGCCATCTCTCTAGGCCCCAATTTTCAGTATTTTAAGAATATTTCATTTTTCTGAAGGCATAACCTATCTGAATACTCTAGGACTTTTAAAATATAGCCCTTACTTTATTTATTTTAGCTTAAAGTTTACAAGAGCCTGCTTCAAACAAAGTCTTCATTATTTTTCTTATTGAGCAATTCTTTTTCTTTCCCATTTAAGAATTTTCTAAGTATCTGGTGTGCCTTGATTGCATAGCACTTGTAGAGGTTTGGAGGTGTGGCCTAGCTGGGGGAAGTCTGTCATCGGAGGCAGGATTCCGGGTTCACAGCCTGGCGGCATTTCCTCTTCCCTCTCTCTGCTTCCTGCACGTGCTGGAAGATGCGAGCTTACGGCTTTCTGCTCTGACCGCCCCCTGCCCCTATGCCCTCCCCGCCATGATGAACTCTTAACCTGTGGAACTATAATCCAAATAAACTCTTCCTTCTGGAAGTTGCCTTATTCATGATGCTTTATCACAGCGACAGAAGCTTAACTCCCAGAGTGTCCAACCCCTTCCCGGCTGCTCCTGACCCTCCTCATGTCCCTGTGATCATTCAGCGTTCTCCAGATGTTGCTTTGCCTCCTGTCTCTTCCTGTGCTCGGTCCTCCAAATCACTCCAAGGATTTCTGTCTTCTCATGCCCTCCCTCAACATCTGACAGGCTCAGAATGGCTCCACAGGCCCTTCACAAGGCTGCCCCAGCCCTGGTCCAGAGCTTTGCTTGACTGCACGTCCTCACCCTCCTTTGTCCTCCACATAACACGCACTTCCTTTTCTCTCTGCCCTCCTTACCTTCCTCCTCAAGCACCTTTCCATTTCCCCCTTTCCAGGAAACCTCCACCCGTCTCAACGCCATTCCCCCGACTCCCTCCACGCATTAGTATATCTTCAACTAATTCATCTACAATGAACGCTAATATATCTGTGTTCATGTCTTCATGAGACTGTGAGTTTCGTGGAGTGATATTGGTACCTGTCCTTCCAACCCCTAACTCACCACTTGCTGTGTAGCAGGAGTCAAAAAATATTTCATAAATGAGTGAGGGAGATGACTAGAATTCACTTTGGAATTTGTTATAGATCTTTTCAGAGTCCTTCTTCCTCTCCCTGTGGCCCTAGCCCTCGTCTCCAGGAACTTCCTCTACCACCACCCCAGCGGAATGGCAACAGTTACTCCAGGGACTTCATTTTCTGCTTGCACCTATGAAGCAAGGCTTCCCTCAGTCTAGTAACGTCTCATTGAAATGTTTGGAAATGAGGCCCTTAAAAAATAAGCCAGGTCTATGGACTGAAACTACTCAGCAAATAAGCTTCTGTTTATGTATCAAAAAGGGGAGAGAGAGAGAGAGAGAGAGAGAGAGAGAGAGAGAGAGAGAGAAACTCGCTCTGAGAACTAGGTGGTATAGTGAATACACTATAATGTATAGTACATGTGGCAACTCGGGTCCCCGTAGGAAACCCAACAATTCCATTATTCTTCCATTCCTCTCTGTGTTTTCTTTTAAATAGGGGTTCTTGAAATCTAGAGCACTAACATTTTTCAAGCACTATATGGCAAAGATGACATCAGGCAATGGGGTAATCAGGAAGAGCTGAAGCTTTGGAACAAGGATCCCCTCTGGTGCTTCACATCGTCCCCCCAGCCAGCAGCCCGCTGCATCCTTAGACAGTGCCCCTCTCTCTGCACATTGCTGTTGTTCTATTTTTTCACTCTTGCTCTCCTCCACCATCCCTCACATCTAAGTCTCACTCTCCATGGTCGAGTCTGGAAATATCGTTCTAGTGTCTGGAAGAGAAATTGGGTCACTCCTTCAGGAGTTTCCAGCTCTCCATGACCTCTTCTCCTCTCGCCTGTGTCCTGTCTCACTCAGGTTCCCTGTCCAAGTTTGCCACCTTATGGGAGCACAGAGCTCCCTTGAGAGCCAGCCTCTCTCATAACGTTGGAGAGATTCTGCCTTGGAGATGGTCCAGCTCTTAAATCTAAAGACATCAAGTAATAAGAATTAGTTATAGCTGATACAGAGCGTGTTTCTGCCTGGAAGTCATTCATTGAGTTTGGAATAAAGTTCTTATTAAATACTTTCAAGGCACTGAGTTGCAAGCCATGGGTGATGTGAAAGGGATTCCTGGCCCTTTTCTCTGTATTAGAATTTACTTTCTTCCTTAAATAAATCTCACTCTCAATGGGGGTTTTGACAGTACCCGGGCACTAATGAGAAACAAAACCCTGGAAACCTAATTAGCAGTTCCAAATACACCCAGGGACAGCCAAGTAAAGGAAAAAGTATGACCGAGGGACAGATTGTGGCTTGTGCTCTATCTAGGTGTTCCTCACTAGTGCAATTATTTTTCTCTTACAGGCATATCAAATAATGGCATTTAAAGGAAAGCAGATCAAAGAAAGGAAAGCAGCAAATCTTATACAGACAGCATCAAAAAGAGCAGGGTGTGCTGACCTAGGGGGATCACTCTTTGGTGCAAGGCAGATCCCATTTCCAACGAGTGGCTTTGAATATGAAGATGCAGAAGAGCGGCCTGCAAAGGGAGCTGTGGAAGGTGGCATGGACATGCCTGGACCTTTCAGTGCTGTTTGTCTCTCGAAATAAAGGCTTTACCCGGCAAAACAAGCATCTTGCCAGGAAATGGTGACTTTGCTGTTATTCCTCGTTTCATTCTGTTCTTTGAGTGGCCTGAGTTCTGCACCCATCTGTGCATACATAATCTTCACAGTGGACCCCATCACCTGATTATCAAACTGCCTCAGACATATTCAGAGCATTTCAGAAAGTCACCCTTAAAGACGTGTAATAATCCACATTTCTGGAGGATAATTTGGTTACAAAGGCCTTAAAAAGAAACTACCTTTGATCCTAAGAAATCTGCCTCCTCAGAATTATTCCTTAGAAAATATTAAATTTATGTACAATTATGTGATAGAAGTGTGAGAACTGAAATGACAAATTTGAAACTTGTGAGTATTTGACTATGGTAAAGAGCTTTTAAAATCTTTGAGCCAGTTACATGACTTCCTGGTTTGGGGAGGCTCCTTTGTTACAATGAATGGGTGAGAAGTTTGCAGAGCAGTGTGACAAGCTGCATAAGGCACAGCTTTCCACTGAATACGGAGTTCCTCCATGTGGTCATACCTTTGCTAAAAGTAATCCCAAAGATTATTCCTGGGCAGAAAATAAGATTGGTCTCCATAGACTGGTTCTGATTATTTGCGTAGAGGTAGCAAACATGAAATTTGCCATTGCAATGGTTAGTTTTAATTGTCAGGGTCACCTGGGAAGACGTTCTCACTGAGGATTGCCTAGGTCAAATGGGTACTTAGGCATGTCTGAAAAGGTCAGTCTTGATTCTTAGTTGATGGCAGAAGACCCCAGCCCACATCAGAAAGCACTGCTCCCCAAGCAAACTGCTGAAGGTAGAGAAAGCAGGTCTAGCAGTAAGCGTGCATGTCTCCTTGCTCTTAGCTGAAGGTGTGATGCGAAAAGCTGTTCCTGTTGCTAAGATTTCTCCCCAGGGAGGGACTGTACCTTCAACTGTGAGCCCCAGTAAATCCTTGCCCTAAGTTGTTTTTGTCTTGGTGTTTGGTCATAGCACCAGAAACAAACCAGAGCAACTATATACACGCTTTTAAGTGTGAAGAAATTTTCATAAAGAATCTCATTTTAAAAACTGTGTTTTTTAAAAAGCTCCTTGATGCTGGGAAGTCAAGTCAAGAATATAGCATCAGATTCTAACTATAATATTTATAAATACATACCTTCTTCACCCTGCCAGAAGGCTGCAGTCTCTGTAGCCCAGGTCAGAACATTTTTCCCATAAAGACATTGTAAACTTTGGCTCCAAAATTGACCTCAATTTTTAAAAATATATGACTATATCTGTTTAAGTTAACATTGTTGTCAAATATGATACTCCAGATATGACTTTCATGTCTAACACACTGCTGCCAGTTATATCCTCTTAAGAAGGAGAAAAGGGTCTCACTGAATCTATGACAATAGCTATGAAACCATGAAAATAAGAACTGATCTACCATGCTTGTACTCAATCTTGTCTGAAAATAAGAATAGTAAATAAAACCTTCCAAATTATCCTGTGGTGAAGCAAAGAAATTTAAGCTGTGATTTTTTACTGTTTCATATCTGCCTCCAAAAGCATCAAATAGCAAGCTGAATTATACATAGCTTAAAGAGAAAAAAATGGAGACTCTTTGTAGGTCTAGAAAAGAAGATATCAACACATTGAAATATTCCCAAGAAAAACACTACCAGAGCTTGGAGAATGACTCAATTTGTAAGGATTTGCTTTGTGAGCTCCTGAGTTGAATCCCCAGAATCATGTAACAATGTCGGGCATGGTGCACACACCTGTAGTCCCAGAGCTGGGAGGCAGAGACAGGCAGATCCCTAGGGCTCGGTGACCAGTCAGTGTAGCCAAATTGGTGAGCTTCAGACCTATTAAAGATCCTGCTACAAAGGAAGTAGACAGCCTTCCTAAAAATGAAACCTGAGGTTGTCATCTGCCCCTTCCACACACATAGACACACACACACACACACACACAGGCATATAGCCACACACATAGAGACACAAACACAGATAGACACACACACACATACAAATATACGTATAGTGATATACACACACATACAAATACACACACATAGATATACATACACATAGACACACACAGACACACATAGATACATACAGAGAGAAACAGACACATACAGAGAGAAACACAGATACAACATACACACATACAAATACACACATGTAGACACACAGAGACATACAGATATATACACAGAGAAATGAACACAGGTACACAAACACACAGATATATATATACACAGACACACAGAGATATATTCATACACAAATGCACACATATGGACACACACATGCATACATATGGACACACATACACACATACATGTTGCACATACTGGCCCATAGCGATGGCAGCTTTCAGAGATATTTCAGATCAGAACAGAAACTGTTCATGAGTGACCAGACTTTAACTGGCTGTAGTTAAGCACTACTGAAAATTGAAAGTGTAA
Organism: Rhizomys pruinosus; assembly: GCA_009823505.1. Taxonomy (NCBI): domain Eukaryota; kingdom Metazoa; phylum Chordata; class Mammalia; order Rodentia; family Spalacidae; genus Rhizomys; species Rhizomys pruinosus. Next base: position 6,165,750 of record VZQC01007611.1, read on the forward strand.
GATCTAATGGAGCTCATTACAAGAATAATAGAACTGACAAGAAAACTGGCAAAAAGGATAATGCCACCCCAAAACAGAAAGGATTTTAGACAGATAGCCAATAAACATGATGCTTAACCCAATTTTCAAAAGAGTGGATATTACTTTTAATTTATAAAAACAGATGGATGGAGAGATAGCCTAGCAGTTAAGAGCACCGACTGCTCTTGCAGAAGACCCGGGTTTGATCCCCAGCACCCACATGGAGGCTGAGAACCGTCTGTAACTCCAATTCCAGGAGAACTCCAGTTCCAGGGGAATCCGACGCCCTCTTCTGACCTCCACGGCATTGCACAACATGGGTGCACAAACCTCCATGCAGGCAATACATTCATATACATAAATAAATAAATAAAATAAAAATTAAAAAATTCTAAAACAAAAAAACAACAACAACAAAAAAAAAAACAGATGGATGGCCAGGTGTGGTGGTGTATGCCTTTAATCCTAGCACTTGGGAGGCAGAGGCAGGCAGATCTTTGTGAGTTCAAGGCCAGCCTGGTCTACAGAGCGAGTTCCAGGACAGCTGGGACTACAAGGAGACCCTGTCTTGAAAAGATGAAGAAAAAAAAAAAAAGATAGATATAGTCTATATAAAATTTTTAAATCTTCAGAAAAATAACTGACCCATTATATTTCACAATATATGACCATCAAGACAATGGCTGAGGTAAATCTATAGACTGATTATACAAATATTCATCCAGAATACAACATAAGGAGGTGAAGTCTTGAGTAGTCCTAAATGCCTGTATTTTGGTTGAGTCACGGGTAAGCAAAGTGAATTCCCAGTTGAAGCCTGGTGACTTTGAAGATGCTGGGTTGACTTTAAAAAGGAATGTTTCAGGATTGGAGAGATGGCTTAGCAGTCAAAAGGGCTGAGTGCTCTTGCAGAGACTCCAAGTTCCTGTACCTGTATCAGGTGGCTCACACCTACCTGTCACTCCAGTTCCAGGGGTCAGGTGGCCTCTGCCCTCCACTCACACAGACACACATACATGCACATGATAAAAAAAAAGTTGCAACCAAGTTAATATGCTAAAAATTAACTCCAATTACAACAATAATGTTATACTGTTGTTGACATTTTGTTTTTTTAATTTTTTTTATGTGTATGAATGTACTGTCTGCATGTAGGTTGGTGCACCTGCAATGCCGCGGAGGTCAGAAAAGGGCGGCAGATTCCCCTGGAACTGGAGTTAAAGATGGTTCTTTGCTGCCATGTGGATGCTGGAAATCTTACCCAGGTCGGTGCTCTTAACTGTTGAGCGATCTCTCCAGCCCCTATTGTCAACATTTTAATAAAATTTTGTTAGTATACAAAATAATGGGTTTAATTTTTTCATTAACATGCATGTACCTTTGTGCTTGGGGTTCATTCACCCTGTGACCCCTTCCCACCCTCTTGCTCCACTGTACTCTGGTCTTTTCTTCCTCCAGACCGTTTCTTCTGTTTTCAAGTCTTATGAATGTGGTTTTTCAATCTAGATTCTGCATAAGAATGTAAACACATTCTGCTTGTCTTTCTGGGTCTGGCTAAGTTGGCTTCCCACCGTGATCTCTAGTTCCATCCACTTTCCAGAGTGATGTGAGTTTTCATCTCTCTTGATGATTGTCAATCTGCACTGATGTGCTGCCTCGCTCCTGTGGCTTCCCCTGCTGCTGGGCATCTGGGCTGGCTCCCTCTTGTGGCTATTGTGAGGGAGAACACAAATGTGCAAGGAACTCTGTAGCAGGCCAATTTTGAGGCCCTGGGTCCATCCAGGACTCTGCAGCAGGCCGACTTTGAGGCCCTGGCTCCATCCAGGACTCTGCAGCAGGCCGACTTTGAGGCCCTGGCTCCATCCAGGACTCTGCAGCAGGCCGACTTTGAGGCCCTGGCTCCACCCAGGACTCTGCAGCAGGCCGACTTTGAGGCCCTGGGTCCATTCAGGACTGGCACACCTGAATCACATGATAGTTCTAGTTGATGACCCTCCATGTGAATTTCTGCAGTGTGTGTATTAATGGATAATCCCACCAGCGGTGCCTAAAGGCTCCTTTTGACTGCATTCTAACCAGCATTTACTATGTTTGTTGCCTTAATGACAGCCATTCTGACTAAGCTGAGATAGAATTTCAGGGTTGCTCATATTTGTATTTACCCAGTGGCTAACATATTGAACACTTTCTCTACATCTTTAGCTGCCTTTTACTTAAATTGTTAGATTATGAACCACAATCTGAACTAAGAAAATAGAAGCACTATAAATGGAAAATATTTTGAAAATTCTCTAAGAACTACTAGCACATCATATAATTTTAAAAATTGTTATTTTATTTTTAATCATGTCTATGTGTATGTGCATGTGAGTACAGGTACCTGCAGAGGCCACAAGGGAGCACTGGATCTCCTGAAACTAGAGTCCAAGGGGGTTGTGAGCCTCCAGTCTTCTGGAAGGGCAGCAACTGCTCCTGATTACTGAGCTAGCACTCCCATACTTCTACTTAACCTATACATTTAACCATCGATTTAATCATACATACAAATTTAATCTAGAGAAGATGAAGCATCTCTTTTGAACTGAGAACTCCTCCCAGGAACTCATCTATAGGAATGAAACATTGCCTGGCTCGAGGCAGACCTGTAAGACCTATCCCAGAACTTCCGAGAGTTATCTGATATCTCTATGGGCATTCAAGTTGTTTCTGGAGTTATCTGTAGCTCCATGAGGTTGGAACATTGCAGTGTTTCCTGCCTCACCTGTCTCTGCAAAGTTCCAGACCCAGATGGCCCCTTCCCTTAAGGTATTAAGCAAAATGTCACATCTCTAGTTTACTGGTTGCACAAACAGGAGCTCTACACTCCCCCAGTAGGAGCCAAGGTGGCTTGCCCTTCCCTTCCTCCTGCCCCCCACTTCTTTGCCCAGAGCACAGTAGCTTTTATTATATAATCACATTGCTGGCATGAATAAACCTGAGTCTATCTCCCAGACCTTCTCTCTGAGACTGTCTCTTTCATTTCTTGTCTCTGGGTAACTTCTCATGGTCCCTGTCCCCTCCTTGCCAAGCTCAGCCTAGGAACTGTTAGCCAGTCAGCAGGAAACAGCTCTGAGGCTTACAGCCTTGTGAAGCTGTCAGCCTAGTTCTAGGAGGGAAGAACATCGTGTGGATTGTGGCCACACATGACTAAAGGATCAGCATACAATATATACTTAACCAACAACTGGCGCCAACAATGTGGGGCTTGACATTCCACTGGAAGAAGAAGAAAAAAGATATTTTCTCAGGCTGTCTCTTTCAGCTTCCTTTCCCCCCACGAGAGGGGAAAATCTCAGAGGTTTTACCATGAAAGAGAGAAGTATCCCCCCTGAAAGTAAGGTTCAGGGTAGTGGCCAGGCATTGGCATATCTCTGTGAAATCTTCTCTTTCATATGAGATTAATCTTTCAATATGTCTTTCAGCATTTCTCCTCTATATGGCCAGGCTATTGGCATATCTCTATGAAAATTCCTCTTTCACATGAGAATAATCTTTTAATTTGTCTTTCAGCATCTCTCCTCTCTACAGCCAGGCTTTTGGCCCATCTCCATGAAAAAAAAATCTCTTTTTTGCGTGAGATAAGTCTTTGATCTATCTTTTAAATAGCTTCAGTTCTCACAGACGAGAAGCTGTTGCGTGTGTGGAACGTTTCTCTAACCACTAGCATTTCCTGCCTTTCTTTATCATGAGAAAGAAACAGGCATGCCAGAAAAACCCACAGGCTAAGAATGTGGTGCAGAAGGATATGCAGAAAAAAAGTGTCCTGGCAGCACGCCCCATGTGCACCAAGGGGCTGGAGCACTGGTCCGGAGGCTGGAGGGGTCCACAGGGAGCCGCGTGGGGACTCAGATGAGCGCAGACTGGGGCCAGACACAGCCAGGGGCCACACAGACCTTCGCTCAGCCCTGTGCCACCACCCATGCAGCTCGATCCTGCTGTCCACTCAGCCGGCACCACGGCCCTGCCTCTCCCCTTCAATCCCAGCCACTTTCCCTTAAAAGGCCAAAAGCAGGTTTATTTCTTCAGCCATTTCTCTCTCTCTACCACAAAAACTGTGCCAGATCAGGGATAACCAAGACCTTCATTTGCAGGCATATCCCGTTAATTTAGCCCCAACTCAGAACTGCAAAAATTTATAACCAAAATCATTTCTCAGGAAAGAAAAAGCAACGAGCGTACTCCAGGTTCGAGGGCAAAACTACATTTCCCAGAATTCCTTGGGCTTGTCACAGCCATGTTAACTTTCTGTCATGGGCATTTTCATTTCCTTTCCTTCCAGACCGAGGAACTACATTTCCCAAGGTGCTTCGGGCCTGAGGCCGAATGAAAACTTTCAGTATGGTTCCAGGTCTCTTTTGGATTCAGGTTTTTCCAAAAAATATTCAGAAAAAAATGTACCCTCGAAATTTATTTTGTTCTTTCTCATGATACTTGTTCAGAATTGAGGTAAATGTACTGCTCCTTGCATATCAGATATTATCTCGAGATAATAATTGATATGGTCATTCAAAATCTGTTAAATTAAATTCCATCTCAAGCATGCTTTTCTAAATCTGATACATGGGTACCCCAAAACATCTTTTTTTCTTTTATCTGTTTTCTTTTTTTAATTTTATTTATTTTTTTATGTGCATGAATGTACTGTCTGCATGTAGGTTTGTTCACCCATGTCATGCAATGCCACGGAGGTCAGAAGAAGGTGTCAGATTCCCCTGGATCTGGAATTAAAGATGGTTCTTAGCCACCATGTGGGTGCTGGGATCGAACCCGGGTCCTCTGCAAGAGCAGTCAGTGCTCTTAAACGGTAGGCCATCTCTCCAGCCCCCCAAAAAACATCTTTAAACGAATTGTGCACAACTGATCAATTAACAAGTCCTAGGCATTTAGAGGTCAATCAATCAATTAAGGATCCTAAACTATTCTAAAATTAATTAATAAGGGGCTGGAGAGATAGTTTAGAGGTTAAGAGCTCCAACTGCTCTTGCAGAGGACCCAGGTTCAATCCCCAGCACCCACATGGCGGCTGAGAACCATCTTTAACTCCAGTTCCAGGGGAATCCAACGCCCTCTTCTGACCTCCAAGGCATTGCAAGACACAGGTGCACAAACCTACATGCAGACAGTACATTGATACATGTAAAAATAAATAAATAAATAAAATTTTTTAAAAATTAATTTAAAAAAAGGTCCTGAACAATCTTGGAGCCTTTTAAATTTTTTACCTTTTTTAAAATTCACAGGCCCTTGAACCACGTGGTTTGTTACCTACCGCTGAGCAAAAATAACAAGTCATCTTAATTCATGTCTGTCTAAATTTAATACCATTATATTTCAGAAAGACAGCTTTGTATGAAGATTTTCAAGCCAGCTTGGTCTAACAAAAATTAAAACAATTAATGTTCTTTAGAAAGTTATTGTCATTTTTAGGTTTTGGTTAAAAAATTAGTTTGTATGATTTTTCTATTTACATAAATTTAGTAAAGGCTAACTCTAAAGCCAAAATTGATTTTTCTCTAACTCAGGTCTGCCAGCATATTTAAACAGCTAATAAATTAATTTATTTATAAGGGTAGATATAAATATACACATGTAATAGTCCAAAGTTTTATTAAGTATGTACTGTCATCTACTGGATGTGATCCACCAGTACCCAGTAGGATCTGTAGAACCCATTCTGTAGAATAGAATTTATACCTTATAGTTATACATCTAAGGATTGTAAAATGTATAAAGGTTAAAATTATATATATATATATATATATATATAATTTATTTCTATAGGATCCAGTCTTAATCAAGTTTTCTTTAATTTATTTTTACTTGTATTCAAAATCTATTCACATTATATAATGGTAAACTAAATTACATATGTTCTTAAAATTGGTCTAATACTGTCAATATAAAAGATTGGTCACACTTAAATGTATGTAAACTACAAGTTAGTTTTACTTCCAATCCATACTAAATTTCCAGGTAACAGCCATGACATTAATGTATATCAATGTTCCTTTTTTTTTTTTTTTTTTTTTTTGGTCTTTTTGAGACAGGGTCTCCTGTAGCCCCAGCTGTCCTGGAACTCACTCTGTAGACCAGGCTGGCCTTGAACTCACAAAGATCCGCCTGCCTCTGCATCCCAAGTGCTAGGATTAAAGGCATGAGCCACCACTCCCGGCTTCCAGTGTGTCTTTTTTTTTATTCATTATTTTGTATGTGTATGAGTGTAGTGTCTGCATGTCGGTTGGTGCACCCATGTTGTGCAACACTGCAGAGATCAGAAGAGGGCGTTGGATTCCCCTGGAACTGGAGTTAAAGACGCTTCTTAGCTGCCATGTGGGTGCTGGGAATCGAACCCAGGTCCTCTGCAAGAGCAGTCAGTGCTCTTAACCACTGAGCCATCTGTCCAGCTGCACCAATGTCTTTTTATAATGTTAGCCATAATATACACTTTTATCTATAAGATAAATTAGTTTTAAAAGACAGTATTTCATCTCATCTTCAACAATGAACCTCAGAATATTGGCTCCCATATGGGTATGTATGTGGTACTATGGTTTTCAAAAAGAATATATTCTCCTAAAATGAGGTAAAATTAATGCAATGCCCTCCAAAGGACAGCTTAACTTCTTTCTTACATTAAGAGACATAAAACCTCTTGGACGGATATTTTACTCCTCAAAAACATCTATTAAATATGTATGTATCAAGGCCAGGTACTATTCTGGCTGGGATTTCTCCCAACAGGCAATTACATCAGTAAAAAATACTACAGATGTCTTTTATCAAGCTAAAAATCAGGCCCAATAAATCTACTAACACTGAAAGGGTCATGGGTAATTTCAAGTACTAAACTGATATATTATTTTGCTTTTCAAACTTAAAAATAAGGGCTAATCTATATTATTCTTAAAAGAATTTTAACAAGTTTTCATCCATTTATCTACTAGAATGATAAACAAGGTATTTCCTACCTACAGTAATATAAAAGTATCTCTAACCACCTGTGCTATACCAACAGCACAACCTACTATAATAAACAATGTTTGCTTAACTGCCTATGCTCTTACTATTCATAGTCCATCAGTAAACTTCAAAAGGCATCACTGAAAGCCAAGATTCTAGCTCAGCAAAAAGCCATCTGCAGCCACTTTTGCTTCGCCTCCAGGCATAATCCACACCTCCAGAGAAACTAAAAGCCAGAGCTGAGTCGCCAGCCTCCTGCTGGGAAAAGGCTGAGACCACTTGGGTGCTATCTTCAACAACAAACAATGGTTTTTCTCACCTGCCCTCCCCTGAAAGCCTGGAAACTGCTGGCTAAAGAAAAAACTACAGGAGACAATTATGACTGAACTTTGTTCCATCAATGTATTTGCACATACAGATCTCTCCAGCCAGGCTTGGGACTTTGGGGGTACAAGTAAAAAAACACCATCTATGTTAAAAGGGATATCAAGTGATATCTGTATATTTTCATGAATAAGATAAGGAATGTTACTCTTAGAAGTGCGATGCCATTCACATACCAGTATGACTTTGTATGTCTTTATGTGTAGGACAAGCAATGTTATTTTTTTTTAATTTTCATTTTTTTATTGATGCTTTGTGTATTTCATACATCATTTTCCAATTCGGTTCAGGCATATTTCCCTTTCCCTTCCCCCCACCCCACCCCATCCCAGATCATGCATCCTGCCATAACTGTCCTGCATCTTTCTCTCAGTTTTTTTTTCCATTTTTTAACAATAAGTGATAATTTATGAGTACAAGCATCCTTCATGTAAAATCAGTTTGCAAGCAGTTGTGCCCAAATCCACACAGTCCATGGGTCCCACCATCCAGCGGGGGTGGGGGGGCTTGTATGTTCAATCAAGTTGATCAAATGAGTGTCCAGACTATATTGCTATAGTTTCACCATTCGCAGCCCTTACATTCTACCATGCCCCCTCTTCCAGACATTGTCCCCTAGGCTTAGAAAAGGGGTACAGGTGGATGAGAAGCAAATCAGTCTACTTTCTCTGGAGCTGTTGTCTTGGACTCTGGTCAATTCTGGCTGTTTCCTATCGTGGGCTGACAGTTTGTCCAGGAATAACCTTTCGATCCTATTAATGAAGCACAAGCAATTAGATATATAAGTATTTAAACAGTACTAATTATTATGGTAGGTATTTTGGTATAGACACAGATGGTTGGATGGTATGTTAATCCATGAGTTACATTTTTTCTGTTAAATATGACAGGGTCTTACTATGGCTTATAACATCTCCTAACCATTAGAGGATGTAAGTTTGTGGCATCAGCCATGGGTTATTCCTCCAAAGAGAGAGCCAATGGCCAATTAGATTTGGAATATACAGGCATATGGCTGCCTCTGCTGCACAGTATTTCCAGGCATGTGAGGTGTAACTGGTGCTGGTGGAGGAGTCTTGCTTGACTCAAGGAGACCCATATTTGCTTTATTGGTTTAGTGGCCTTTGGTAACACTCTCTGATATTCCAGAGACCATCTATACATTTGCACATGTGGTCTCAATACATCTTTCCCATGTTTACATCAGGTCTTTGACAGCAGGGCCTTATCGTCTCTCTTCTTGCAGGTATTCCAGTTTAGAGGCACTAAAGTCTCCTTAAGCTATGCACTTAAGCAAGATATATTAATACAGGAGCTCTGGCATCAGCAATGGATTATTCTACCAAGGAGATGTTGGCCAGGGAATCCAAACCCCCACAAAAGGTAAAGGCTCCTTGCCTCTAAACTGGGATACCTGCAATGTTATTTTTAGAGACAACGTCACTCACATACCTGTATGTTTTAATGGGAGAAAAGGTATTACTTTTGCTTTGTCATTTTTTAAAGTTCCACCACTTCAGGGCAAAGTTGCATATGCAATGGGTCTCTTTGCATCTCTTATGGTCAGTTTGCGATGTATTCGCATCAGTTTCTATGTTTAAATCAATAGGTGTAAATGCACTTGAGAGTTGTAGCAACTGGCCTATAGCCTTTTGCTGCCTCTGTGCTCAGAGAACGATCTTATTAACAAAAGCAAAAGCCCTGTTACCTGCAACCTAAGTTCCCCTAGGCCACCAAGATAATCCTTTTTGTTAAAACTAATTCTCACCTCAGGAAGTTGACTTTCTGGTTTGAAGCCATTTTGGGGTTACAGCTCAAATGTTTGGGTCCAATATCAAGCCATCCTAAAAGACCTTCTGGAGGACTGTGACATTGCTGCTCCATTTTAATTAAAAAACAAAGGAGGGCTGTAGGAATGAAACATTGCCTGGCTCGAGGTGGACCTGTAAGACCTGTCCCATAACGTCCAAGAGCTATCTGATATCTTTATGGGCATTCAAGTTGTCTCTGTGAGTTATCTGTAGCTCCATGAGGTCGGAACATTGCAGTGTTTCCTGCCTCACTTATCTCTGCAAAGTTCCAGACCCAGATGGCCCCTTCCCTTAAGGTATTGAGAAAAATGTCACACCTCTAGTTTACTGGTTGCACAAACAGGAGCTCTGCAGGTCCCTGGTAGGAGCCAAGATGGCTCACCCTTCCCTTCCTCCTGCCCCTCACTTCTTTGCCCAGAGCACAGTAGCTTTTAGTATATAAACACATTGCTGGCATGAATAAAACTGAGTCTATCTCCCAGACATTCTGAGTCTGTCTCTTTCATTTCTCATCTCCAGATAACTTCTCGTGGTCCACCCCCCTCCTTGCCAGAAGCTCAGCCTAGAAACTGTTAGCCTGTCAGCAGGAAACAGCTCTAAGGTTCACAGTCTTGTGAAGGTGTCAGCCTGGTTCTAGGAGGGGAGAACATCGTGTGGATTGCAGCCACGTATGAATAAAGGACCAACAGACGATATATTGAACCAACACTCCTCCACAGTAATGTGTCTGCCAATCATAGTTATCCCAAGTACTTCACTTTTTATAAGAAAGAATAAATTATTTGTGGTTGTGCAAAAGGCTCCTAGACCCCAGATACTGTTCTGCATGGAAGAAACATTTGGGAGAAAATGCAGAGAGGACAAGGCCTGATGACAGAGCCCACCAATCACCAGCCAGGAATGAGCACACAGGGCTTAGAGACCATATTACCTGGGTAGAGTGAACACAGGTTTGACAAGGTGGAGGAAATGTCTCAGTAGGTAAGAAGGCGTGTTACACCAACATGAGGCCCCAGCACCCATAAAAATAAAAAAAAAAATAAAAAAATAAAAAAAAAACAGAAGTGGCTGTGTTCAGCAATAACATCAGCTCTGAGGGGGACAGAGTCTGGGGGCTTGCTGGCTCCCTGTTAGGCCAGAGATCTGGGACATATGCCAAAAATGGCATTGTCAGGGAGGTCCCTGCCTTTCTCTTCTGGCCAGGAGCCCCTTCTTACAAAACCCTGTATGAGATACCTATATAGCCAACACCTAGTTCTGGAATCCAAAGTGACCACTGGACCTAAGACCCAGCTACAGGGACGTAAAACCCACATAATAGGACAATACCCCTGTACCTTGCCTGCACATCACCACTTCCCCTCCCTTCCCCCTTTAAAAAGCCACTACCCCAGCTCAGGGGCATGACTTCACTGACCTCGGCCTGTGAGGTAGGTGAACTCTCCCAGGAGTGATCTTTTCCCATTAAACCCTGATTTTGTATTTTAATTTTGTTAATCTGGTTTATTGCATTGGTGGAAAAGCCTGTCAGATAATGTCAAAACCTGGGAGTAAGTGAGCCCCCTGCCCAGAAGCCTAGGGACCCCATCTCTTTTATTCTATCCTGGCTTCCTGCCTGAAAGATCAGCTTTCATTTTGGGGTAAGTTGCCTTTCTCTTTAACTAGGACTGTAAAGGTGTCTGTTACAAAATTTGTCTAAATTGGGACTGTCTCAGACCATACCCTAACAAGTGGTCTAAGCTCTCCTACATTCAAGGACTCTGGGAATTGTGCTCCTACCCCCCCCATAGCCAGTGCACCACAGCTCAAGTCAAAGATCTTTAACCCACACTTCCACCTGGAGGGACTGGCCCTAAGCCTTCAGCTCTGACTGAGCTGCCTGAGGCTCTGGCTTCCCTTCCTCTGCCAGTTGTGGAGAGCAGGTGTGGTGACAGTCCTAAGAAGGCACCCGAGACTTTAGCAAAGTTTTATGACTAACACCTGAGTCTTATGATTAACACCTGATTCCCTCCTACCTCAAAGTAAAGCCACGCTCACCATTTGAGCTGTGCAGGTGCACCCTGTATACAAGATCAGGCCAGATGATACCAATAGACCAGCCACGCAACCTGGGCTGGGAAGGTGGATAAATAGAGGGACTTTCTAGATAGAGGGATAGACTCTCTCTCTCCTTTCTAGTCTGAGAGAGAAGCTTGCTTGCCTGAGGAAGGAGAAGGCTTGGAGAAAGGCTTAAGGCTTAGAGGGAAAGACCTGAGGCTTAGAGGGAGAAGCTTGGAGAAGGAGAAGATATGTGCCTGAATAAACCGTTCTGTCAAGACCTGCCTGCCTGAATAATAAACAGCTTTGAGAAGAACGAGCGAGAGGTGCTTTGTTGCTGCGGCTTCATACAAGTGTCCCCTGCAAGTGTTTCATACAAGTGGTGGCCCGTACGGGGAAGGCGGAGCAACGGCCACACTCAGCCCAGAGCCCCCGGAACTTTAGCAGCATCGAGGAAGACAGCCGCGAGGGGCCTTGAGTGAGTGCAGCACAAAAGGGGCTCAAGCTGGATAACGACCGCAGCGTAAGACTGGGAACTGGGGCACCGCCGTGCGCTTGACAGCCTGCAGGCGAGGAGGCGGAGCAGCCCTGCCGAAGTGGCGGTTTGGGCTTTCTCGTAACAGAGGCTGAACTGGGGACTGGGGCACCGTCGTGCGCGGGTAAAAGGAACAGTTAAAGCCCAGAAAACCCCCCGGGAGGGGGGACAGTAAAGCTCCTCAGAGGGGGAACAAAAACAAAAACAAATACTAAAAAATAAGTAAAGCCCGGATAAGGAAAAAATAGTTAAAGCCCAGAAAAGGAGGAATAGTTAACAGTTAAAGCCCAGTAAAGGGGGGAAGGCTCCCCGGTAAATGGGGACAATAAGGAAAGCTCCCCGGTAAATGGGGACAATAAGGAAAGCTCCCCGGTAAATGGGAACAATAAGGAAGGCTCCCCGGTAAATGGGGACAATAAGGAAGGCTCCCCAGTAAATGGGGACAATAAAGAAAGCTCCCCGGTAAATGGGGACAATAAGAAAAGCTCCCCGGTAAATGGGGACAATAAGGAAAAAATAGTTAAAGCCCAAAAAAGGAGAAACAGTTAAAGTCCAAAAAAGAAGAAACAGTTAAAGCCCGGAAAAGGGAAAACAGTTAAAAATCTCTTTACTAAAATAGTAAAAAAGGGGGAGATGTGGAGAGCAGGTGTGGTGACAGTCCTAAGAAGGCACCCGAGACTTTAGCAAAGTTTTATGACTAACACCTGAGTCTTATGATTAACACCTGATTCCCTCCTACCTCAAAGTAAAGCCACGCTCACCATTTGAGCTGTGCAGGTGCACCCTGTATACAAGATCAGGCCAGATGATACCAATAGACCAGCCACGCAACCTGGGCTGGGAAGGTGGATAAATAGAGGGACTTTCTAGATAGAGGGATAGACTCTCTCTCTCCTTTCTAGTCTGAGAGAGAAGCTTGCTTGCCTGAGGAAGGAGAAGGCTTGGAGAAAGGCTTAAGGCTTAGAGGGAAAGACCTGAGGCTTAGAGGGAGAAGCTTGGAGAAGGAGAAGAGATGTGCCTGAATAAACCGTTCTGTCAAGACCTGCCTGCCTGAATAATAAACAGCTTTGAGAAGAACGAGCGAGAGGTGCTTTGTTGCTGTGGCTTCATACAAGTGTCCCCTGCAAGTGTTTCATACAGCCAGTTCTGTCTCTGAGCTGCCTGAAGCTCTGACTTCCCCTCCCCAACCTCTGCCAGTTCAGTCTCCTACTCTTTCTCCTGCTTCATCCATCCCATCCACCCTGACACCTATGAGACACCCTGAATCCCTTTATCTGTCACTTCCTGTTTCTCCACAGGAACCCAAGGCCTTGCCTTCCCCTTACCCCCCACCCTGACCTCTGTTTCTGCCCCAGCTCATAACTCTTCCAACTAATTTAGTTTGTTATATCACTGGCAAAGCCTTTTATTTGACTGGAACTGAGCCTCCTCATCCTTGGACAAGGCCCTACCTTGGAGCCATTCCAGAGCTCTGCTCACCTGACTCATATGGCTCTCATTTTGGGGTGTGTTCCCTGTTCTCAGTCCCTGTCCATCCAGGCCCAGGGCCCCAGGTTGGTCCTCCTTAAGTCTTGGCCATGCCAGGACCAACCCGCCATTTCTGGAAACCTCAACATTTACCCCTTCTAGAAGTTCCCTGACCCAGCCTGTGGTCATCTCAGGGGATACCCTGTCCTGATCTCTGGCCCCTATCCACCTTTGGTAATCTCAGGGGATGCCCTGTCCTGGCCTCTGGCCCCTATCCAGCCTTGGTCATCTCAGAGGACGCTCTGTGGCAATACTTTGGCTCCCGACCATCCAGCCTCTGATCATTGCTCAGGATGCTGTGCCTTTGAGCAACTCTCATCCAAAACCTTATCCTCAGATGCATCTGGGATGAGAGGACATACACTCTGAGCCAAACCTTGCCTCCTACCTCTCCTCCTCCTGCCACTTCCTCTCTCCTATGCATACCTGCTCCACCTACACATCAGCCACCTTCTCTCTACCCACACCTCCCCCTCCTCCCCTCTCTATATGTAAGGATGGGAGACATGACCCTCACTATCTGCTCCTTCTTCCTCCCCTTCTACCTCCCCAAGAAAAAGAGACAGTAAGACAGAAAAAAGTGAGACGGAAAGACAAAAAGACAGAGTAAGATCCAAAAACAAACAGAAAAATAAACCTACTATGTGTCAGTCACTGTCCTAAACACTGTAAAATAATCAATGTAAAAATTACATATAATCATGTCGTATGTTTTATTTATTAAAGTCACATGACTGTGCTCTCTGTTAATTGATCTGCATAATGCTCTGTGATATGTCCATGTACTCTTCTGTGTTAATTTCTGTCAAAACAACAGCCAACTCAAGGTTTTACATTCCATATTGTATGCAAAGAATATTATGATTAATTTTAGCATGCCTCTTAAACTTTTTTCAAAGGCCTAATAAATCCAGGTTCCTAAGGGTGTATCTAAACTGGTTATTAAAAAATTTTACTTATTATCTGTTTAAACTAGGTTTAATCTCCAAAGTAACTGTTTTCAGGTATTTTATCTCTTTTAATTGTTTCCTTTACAAGTATTTTATTTCTTTTATTTAATTTATATACTTATTTATTTTTATCAAATCTAGACCCGTGTCCCCCCATTCCCCCACCCCACCAGAGCTCATGCATTCTGCCAAACATGATTTTCATCTCATTCTCAGTCTTTCTCAATATTCTCCATGTGGAAGTTGACTGTTTTGAGCAGAAGTTCACTGTTTCAGTCAGTTCTTCGATGCAGTCCTTTCTGTTCTTGTTGTTGTTGTATGCAATATGCATCACTCCCAACTGGTTTGGACAAAGTGCCAAGGGGCTGTGCACAAGAAATACTTACAACTAGGTAATTGGCACTAGCATCCAGAGATCAGGGATCGTTTGCTTTTCTGGGACTGTGTTACTTCACTCAGCATGATGTCCTTTACCTCCAGCCATTTTCCTGCAAAGCTCATGATGTCATCTTTCTTTACTGCTGCACAGAACTACATTGTGTAGATGTACCACATTTTCTCTATCTACTCATCAGTTGAGGGGCATTTGGGTTGGTTCCAGTTCCTTGCTGTTGTGAAGAGAGCTGCAATAAACATGGCCATGCACATATCTCTGTGGCGGGGTGTCTTGAGGGTACATGCCTAGGAGTGGTATGGTTGGGTCAGGTGGCAAGTTCATTCCAAGTCTTCCAAGGGCTCTCCACACTGCTTTCCATAGTGGCTGTACAAGTTTACATTCCCACCAGCAGTGGATGACTGTTCCCCTTTCACCACAACCTCTCCAGCACTTGGTATCATTTGTTTTCTTGATCCTAGCCAGTCTTATTGGAGTAAGGTGATATCTTAAAGTGGTTTTGATTTGCATTTCCTTAATGATTAGTGATGTTGAACACTTCTTAAGGTGTTTCTCAGACATCTCTAATTCCTCACTTGTGAAGTCTCTGTTCAGCTCTTTGCTCCACCTATTGAGTGGGACATTTGTTTTCTTTCTTCTTTGTTTTTTGAGTAGTTTATATATTCTAGAAATCAATGCTTTGTCAGATGTATCTGTGGTGAAGGTTTCCTCCCACTCTGTGGGATTTGTCTTCACTTCCTTGTTTCTTTTCATGTACAGAAGCTTTTGAGTTTAATGAGGTCCATTTGTCAATTGTTGACCTTAATACTTGTGCAGCTGCTATCTGATTCAGAAAGTCTTTTCCTATGCCTATGTCTTGGAGTCTGCTGCCAACTTTTTCTTCTATCACCTTCAGAGTTTGGGGTTTCACATTGAGGTCTTTGATCCATCTGGAGTTGACTTTTGTACAGGGCAAGAGGTAGGCTTTTAATTTCATTCTTCTACAAGTGGTGATCCAGTTTTGCCAACACCACTTGCTGAAGATGCTGTTTTTTCTCCATTGTGGCTTCTTGGGCCCCTTGTGAAATATAAGATGGCTGAAATTGTATGTGCTCAGATTTGGATCTTCGGTTTTGTTCCATTGGTCAACAGGTCTGTTTTTGTGCCAATACCAGGCTGTTTTAATAACTATAGCGCTGTAGTATAGTTTGAAGTCTGGTATAGAGATCCCCCTTGTGTAGCTCTTTTCGCTCAGGGTTGTTTTGGCTATTCGGGGTCTTTCATTTTTCCAAATTAATTTAAGGAATTTTTTCCAAGCCTGTAAAGAAACTCTTGGGGATTTTGATTGGAACAGCATTAAATCTATACAAGAGTTTGGGTAGAATGGACATTTTCACAACATTAATTTTCCCAATCCAAGAGCATGGGAGTTTTTTTCATCTTCTGATGTCTTCTTCAATTTCTTTCTTTAAAGCTTTAAAATTTTTGTTGTAGAGATCTTTGGTGTTTTTGGTTAGGTTTGTTCCTAGGTATTTTATTGTTTTTGAGGCTATTGTGAGTGGGAAAGTCTCTTTGAATTCTTTCTCCAGATGCTTGTTGTTGGTGTAAAGAAAGGCCATTGATATTTTTAGGTTAATTTTGTATCCTGCCACTTTGATGAAGCTGTTATTCGTTTCTAGGAGTTTTCTGGTGGAGTTTCTAGCATCCCTTAAGTAAACAATCATATCATCAGCAAATAGGGATAGTTTGACTTCCTCTTTTCCAATTAGTACTCCTTTAATATCCTTTTCTTGCCTTATTGCTCTAGCAAGTGTTTCAAGCACTATATTGAAGAGGAGTGGTGACAGGGGGCAGCCTTGCCGAGTTCCTATTTTAAAGGGAATGTTTCTTGTCATGTACCCATTGCGGATGGATATTGGCTGTGGGTTTCCTGGTATATGGCTTTGATTACATTGAGGAATGGATCCCTCCAATCCAATTCCTTCTAGGACTTTAAGCATGAGGAGATGCTGGATTTTGTCAAAGGGCCTTTTCAGCATCAATTGAGATGATGGTGTGGTTTTTTTTGTCTTTTCATTCCATTTATGTGTTAATGATGTTTATTATTTTCCTATTGTGGAACGCCTTCTCTGCTCTCTGGGTATGAATCCAACTTGGTCATGATGGATGATCTTCTAATGTGGGTCTGTATGCGATTTGCCAGTCATTCCTAATTAGAATTTTGGCATCTTGTTCATTAGGAAGATGGGTCTGTAATTCTCCTTTTTAGTTGTATCTTTGCCTGGTTTTGGTAATACGTCATGCTGTTTATAGAAGGAATTTGGAGTATTACCCTCTGTATTCCAGTTTCAGTAATAAACAGTTTTTCAGTAAATAATGGTTGTAGGTGTTTTTGAAATGTTTTATAAGAATTCGCTGGTGAAAACCATCTGGCCTGGGCTTTTTTTTAGTTGGGAGGTTTCTTATATATTCCAATTTCTTCATGTATTAACGGGCTAAGCTGTGGATCTCTTCTGGTTGGCTGCTTTTGGTGATTCCCAGGATTTCAGATATTCATCCACATCTTCTAGGTTTTCAAACTTGGTAGAGTATAGGTTCTTGAAATATTCCTGTATGATTTTCTGGATCTTTTCCTTGTCTGTTGTGATATTTCCCTTTTCATCACGGATTTTGATTTGGAGTTGTTCCTTCTTTCTTTTGGTTAACTGGGTTAGAGGTATTCTATTTTGTTTATTCTTTACAAGAACCAACTTTTGGAGTCATTGATTTTTTTGTATAGTTTTCTTTGTTTCTATTTCATTGATTTCTTCTCTGATTTTTGTTATTTCTTCCTGTCTGTTACATTTAGGGTTCGTCTGGTTGTTGCCTCTCAAGTGCTTTAGCTATTGTTGTTACATCATTCACTTGTGCTATTTCTATTTTTTCTAATGTAGGCACCCAGGGCTATAAACTTCCCTCTAGGGACTGCTTTTAAGTATCATAGGTTTTTTTGTGTGTGATTGTCATTATCATTCGTTCCAGGAATGCTTTTATTTTTTTCTTTATCTTTCCTTGAAACCATTCATTATTAAGAGTGTGTTGTAGTCTCCATGTGTTCTTGTAGGCAGTAGGACTTTTCCTAGTGGGATGTTGAGCTTAATTGCACCGTGGTTCTGATAGAATTTGCAGAAATTTTTATTCAATATTTTTTTGTATTTGTGGAGGTTTTCTTCTGTTGTCCCGTAGTGGTCCAATTTTGGAGAATGGTCCATGGGGTACTGAGTAGAAAGTGTATTCTCTCATTTAGGGTGGAATATTTCTGAGTAGGTCTATGAGGTCCATTTGGTTATATCATTCAGTTCAGAATGTCTGTCTGTTTATTCTTTGTACTGTTGACCTATCCGAAAGGCTCAGTGGGATATTGAAGTCCCCTACTATGCGTGTACTGGGGTTAGTGTGTGACTTGTGGTCCTGGAGAATTGTCTTTATAAAGTTTGGTGCACCAGAGTTTGGGCATATAATTCATAATTGTGAAATCTTCTTGGTGAATTGTTCCTTTGATAAAAAATATAATTGCCTTCTTTGTCTCTTCTGATTTCTTTTACTTTGAAGTCTATTTTGTCGATATTAAAACAGAACACCTCTTTCTTTTTGGTACCATTTGCTTGGAATATTTTTTTTCTCTATCCTTTCACTTAGTGGTGCCTGTCTTGAAGGTAAGATATGTTTCTTGTGAGATAGCATATAGATGGCTTTCTGTTTCCTAATCCAATCTCCCAAGTCTAGTGTCTTTTGATTGAGGAATTTAGTTCCAATAATATTAAGGTTATGACTGATAGGTGTGTGTTGCTTCTTTTGCCTTATTGTCCATTTGCGGTTTTGGTTTAGGTTTCTACTTCTGTAGTTATGCTTTTATTGATTTCTCTTTCTAGTGGCCTGGGGATGGTTGCTCCTTTCTTCTGTTCTTGAATTCTTTATTTCTTCAAGTATTCTCTGAAGGGTTGGTTTTCCAGACATGTATTCTTTCAACTTGTTTATGTCCATGGAAGGTTTTTCCGCTCTCCTTCAACTATAATTGACATTTTTGCTGGGTATAGTAACCTGGGTTGGCATCTATTGTCCCTTAACACTGGGAATGCTTTGCTCCAGGTTCTTCTTGCTTTCATAGTTTGCATTGAGAAGTCAGTTGTAATTCTGATAGGTTTCCCCTTATAGGTCACTTGTTGTTTTTCTCTTGTGGCTTTAAAGATTTTGTCTTTGTTTTGGGTGTCTAGCATTTTAACTATGATGTGGCATGGAGAATTTCTTTTCTGATCTTGTCTGTTTGAAGTTCTATGGGCTTCTTGTATTTGTGTCGGTTAGTCTTTTTTAGTTTGGGGAAGTTTTCATCTATTATTCTGTTGAAGATCTGATCAATACCATTCTCTTCGGATTCTTCTCCTTCTACTCCTATGATGTGAAGGTTTGATCTTTTCATACTGTCCCACAGTTCCTGGTTGTTCCATTTTTTTGTATTTTTTAATTTTTCATAATCTTTACTTGAGGTTTTTAGTTGTTCTGTGGTATCTTCCAGGTCTGATATTCTTTATTCTGCTTCCTCCATTCTGCTTCTGAGGCTTTTTCCATTCCTTTCCTCTTGATTGGATGAGTGTTTGATTTCCTTTTTCATTACCTCTTCTGATTTCTTTAGTATTTCTACTTCCTTTTGGAGCTTCTCAATCTCCTCCTGTAGCTCTTTGCTTCGCTGTTTGGTTTCCTTATCTTTTTCAGTGTGGGATCTTTTCAGTGTTTCCAGTTCCTTCCAGAGTTTGCCATTCTCTCTCTCTAGGTCCTTTTTGAGTTCTTCATTCTCTTTTCTTAGTTCCTTGATTTGCTGTTTATAATCTTGTAGTTTTTTAAATATGTTCCCAATTGTGTTTCTGATATCTGTGTCCTGGGCCATCCCCAGGGGGATCCCACTGTAGGAATCTTCCATAGGGTTGGTAGAGCTTGATGCGGGATTATCCTGCCCCTTTCCTGTGTTGTCTTCTTCGTGTTCCTGACATATGAGCTTCTCCTTACCTGTATTCCAATGTAAGTCCTAAATGCCTCTTCACTATGTTGAAGGCTTGCTTTGCTTGCCTCCTTCAGATGCCTTCATAATCCCAGTTGGGGGGCAGGGGCTGTGGGTGGGCTCTTTAGCCCTGCTCTTGCCTCAGCTGGTCTTCAGAGAGCTCAGATCTCAAGACTCACACAACCCTACCTTTTATACCAGCTGGGAGGATAACTCCGCCCCCACAGACACAAAAGCCAATTAAGCCAAAGACAACTGAATTAATGGATTAATTATATTAAGTCAATCAACAATCAGCCTTGCTGAAGCACCCAGCTGCTGCTTACCTACCTGCGCTTGTCTCAGCTGGTCTCGGGAAATCTCAGATACAGGTATTTTAATTCTATTTTCCATCATGTGTTTCCTCCTCCACACGGTTTGTTGTGTATTGCCATCCTCTCTCATTCTAGGTTCCTAAATACCATCCGCCTGCATCCAATTCCATACTTTTCACATTATCAGTCCCTAAATTATCTTTGTTCTGTACTGCCTCAGTAAGACCGAATGTCTCCTGTCACCCCATTCTTTAACTTCTCCCTTTATAAACTGTCATTAATTACAATTACAACAATATAGTTGTAATTAACTTCAGTTATATATAATTCTCTTTTCTACCACTTGTTAAAACATTTCAAATTTTTCAGCTGTACAGCTAAAACTACAAGACTTCAGTGACATCATAATAGACAAATTGAAAATACTAAGAAACTAGTTGGGGCTACATGCTATAAGTGACATCTTTAAAAATACTTTCTCCAAATGATTTATTATTTTTAGTATGTTTATATCCTTGTTACAAGAGAATTTGTGTTCTTTTTCAACTAAACCCTCTGCCTACATAAGAAAGTTCCATCACTTAAGTCTATAATTTAATTTAAGCTGGCATAATCTCTGTGCTATTCGGTTTTCCATTCTTGCATGTGAGGAGCACGAGGGGGTTCAGACTGTGGCCAAGCAGACTGGGCCCACCTGGCAGACCCTGCTGTGACTGATGAGTAATACAGTGCTGTTCCACAATCCTGGCTGGGACTACCACTAGGGACGGGGGATGCAGAGTAGGGATGTTATGATTCGTTGCCTCCTAAAAGGCATGGACACAATTTTTAACAAGGTAGTTAACTTTGACAAACTCCATGAAGTTACATCACAAACGGATAAAAATCCAATGGTTTTTCTCAATAAATTACAAGAGGCCATGACTCAGTATACCCACCTTAACCTGGCCTCTCAGGAAGGAGCTGCAATACTGGCCACTCATTTTATTTCCCAATCAGCTTCAAACATTCATAAAAAATACGTAAAACAATTGAGGACTGTCCCTGTGATGGTTAATCCTGGGTGTCAACTTGATTGGACTAAGGAACAAATAAGAGAAAAAGGATCTTCAGATTGGAATACCTCAACCCAGATGGCCCACCCCAAAATGTGGGCATTACCTTCTGCTGGCAGGCAGTATTAAAGGCCATGCCAGAGGGATCTGGTCCCTTTTTCTCCTGCAGCTTGCCTCTCTCTCACTGGTGAGTTTGTCTTGCTGCTGTGATCAACCCTACAGATCCCAGCATGTACTGAGGCTGGCAGATTTCCTGGAATCCACCGGGCCTTCAGCACCAGATTGGGACTACTGAGATATCCAGCCTTGTGGACTGAACAGTTCTCTGGATTCTCAGCCTCTCCAGTGCGGCATGGCTACTGTTGGACTCTTTGAACTCTGTCACGTGAGCAAATCAATAAATTGTATATAGCTGTATATTCATCCTGTTGCTTCTGTTTCTTTAGAGAACCCTGACTAATACAGATTTTGGTACCAGGAGTGGTTCTAGAGAAACATAATTGAAAGGATGAATTTCTTTAGAGGGCTTGGTAGTTTCTGGAGCCAGCTCTCCAACCCAATGAAGCCTGGAGTTACTGAAGGCTTTCCTGGTGGCATGAGGAGGAATGATAATCCTTGGTGCAGACTATTTGATGTAATTATGAAGATAGATCCATTTGACTCATCTAACTCGACTCTGGTGAGGAGCAAGGAATTTAGCGACTCTATATATAAAATGTTTGAGAAATTGCGGAAAAATAAGGAAAATAATGATGTTGCCTGGTTGCTCCTAGCATCTCTGGATAAAGTGATAGATGAAAATCAGGAGCTCAGTGATAAAATTAACCAGCTCCAGATTTGAAACAACAGTTTAAAAGTTTCCAAGTGTGCTCTGGAACAGCATCTTCTCTCCAGCAGCCAAAGAACTAAAGCGGCAGAAAATCAAGCTGGAGCCCTTATTATACGTTTGGCCAATTTACAATGCAAATTTAATTCCCAGCCAGGAAGAGTGTCAGCAGTCAAAGTGAGAGCACTGGTGGGGAAAGGGTGGAACCCTGAAACTTGGGATGGAGATGTGTGGGAGAACCACGATGATGAGGATTTTGAACTCTCAGATTCTGAGGGATTTTCTTTATCTGAGGAATTAATCTCCCCACCCTCAGCAGAGAATCCACACCCTGCAGATCCCTCCTCCCCACCCTTGCCTGAAGAAACTAATCTCCCCCTCCCAGTGGGAGCTAATGTCCCTCAGGGCCCAACAATTGTTGCCTCTATACCTATAACCAGATTGAAGGCTAAGCAAGCCCCTAAAGGTGAGATAGAAAGTGTGGTCCATGTGGAGGTGCACTATACCACTAAAGAAATTAATGAGTTTGCCAATTCATTCTGGCAGAAGCCTAAGGAATATGTGTGGGAATGGATTTTAAGGGTGTGGGATAATGGTGGAAGGAATATAAAATTGGATCAGACTGAGTTTATTGATATGAGCCCACTGAGTAGAGATTCTAGGATTAACATGGAAGCTCAAGTGGTTAAAAAAGGTGTTAAAAGTTTATTTGACTGGTTGGCTGACGTATTTATTAAAACATGGCCTACTAACAGTGAGTTAGAGATGCCTGATATTCCTTGGCTTAGTATTGATGAAGGGATTGTGAGGGTCAGGCAGATGGGCATGCTCGAGTGGATTTGAAGTGTAAAACCACATTCTCCACAATATGAGGACCCAGAGGACATGCCTTTCACTGAGTTTATACGATGGAAAGTACTGAGAGAGACACCAGAACACTTGAAGTGCTTTGTTTTTGCTCTATTT
This sequence comes from Rhizomys pruinosus, assembly GCA_009823505.1. Classification (NCBI taxonomy): domain Eukaryota; kingdom Metazoa; phylum Chordata; class Mammalia; order Rodentia; family Spalacidae; genus Rhizomys; species Rhizomys pruinosus. The sequence continues at coordinate 6,188,580 of VZQC01007611.1, forward strand.
CTTATGCCAGATCTTACAGTTAGAGAAGTTGTTGCTTGCTTGCATAAATTAAATGTACACATAATAGGTTTAACAGGACCTCAGGGTAGGCGTCAGGTGGCAGCACTGAATTGCAGAAGGCTAGATGAGCGTAGTTATCATAGTTATCATAATGGGCGGCAAAGACAAAACAATGCCTATAATGGCATGACTGGAAATGATCTTTGGAACTGGCTAATCATGGTGTTCCCAGGAACCAAATACATAAGAAGCCTACTAAGTTTTTATTTGATCTGTATAAGCAGAAAAGCTCTAGAGCAAATGACAGGAAGTCAACATTAGATTTCAGCAGTAGCAAATCTTGTCCAGTTAACCAGTTTCCAGACTTGAGACAGTTCACAGACCCAGAACCCCTTGAATGAAGGGGTAGCCAGGTTCCAATGAGGAAGGACCTTGTCACAATACCAAAGAGTTATGCTGTTTGCCTTCCTCCTGTCCTTCCCCAGAGGGACCTGAGGCCTTTTACTAGGGTAACTGTACACTGGGGAAGAGGAAATAATCAGACTTTTTGAGGCCTATTGGATACTAGTTCTGAGTTGACACTGATCCCAGGAGACCCTAAAAAGCATTGTGGCCCTCCAGTTAAAGTAAGGGCCTATCAAGGTCAGGTGATAAATGGAGTTTTGGCTGAAGTCCGACACACAGTGGGCCCAGTGGGTCCCAGAACTCATCCTGTGGTTATTTCCCCGGTCCCAGAATGTATAATTGGGATAGATATAATTAGAAATTGGCAGAATCCCCACATTGGTTCCCTGACCTGTGGAGTGAGAGCTATTATGGCTGGAAAGCCCAAATGGAAACCATTGGTGTTGCCTCTACCAGGGAAAATAGTGAACCAAAAACAGTATCGTATCCCTGGCGAGATTGCAGAAATTTCAAGGATTTGAAAGATGCAGGGGTGGTGATTCCTACCACATCTCCATTTAACTCTCCAATTTGGCATGTGCAAAAGACAGATGGATCATGGAGAATGACAGTTGACTATCGAAAACCCAACCAAGTAGATGGAGGTTATGCATGGGCTTCCACTCACCAAGGCTGATGTGGCTACAGCTGCTACCGAGTGCCAGATTTGCCAACAGCAGAGACCAACATTGAGCCCCCGATATGGTGCTATTCACCAGGGTGACCAGCCAGCAACCTGGTGGCCGGTTGACTACATGAACCACTTCCATCATGGAGGGGAGAGTGTTTTGTCCTTACTGGAATAGATTCTTATTCTGGTTATGGATTTGCCTTTCCTGCACGTAATGCTTCTGTCAAAACTACCATCCAGGGACTTACAGAGTGCCTTATCCACCATCACAGTATTCCTCACAGCATCGCTTCTGACCAAGGAACTCACTTCACAGCCAAAGAAGTGAGACAGTGGGCCCATGGTCATGGTATTCACTGGTCTTACCATGTTCCCCACCACCCAGAAGCAGCTGGCTTGAGATAACAATGGAATGACCTCTTGAAGACACAGTTACAGCACCAATTAGGTAACAATACCCTGGAGGACTGGAGCAAGGTTCTCCAGCAGGCAGTATATGCTTTGAATCAGCACCCACTATATGGTACTGTTTCTCCTATAGCCAGAATTCATGGGTCCAGGAACCAAGGGGTGGAAGTGGGAGTGATTCCACTCACTATCACCCCTAGTGACCTAGTAGGAAAATTTTTGCTTATTGTACCCACGACCTTGTGTTCTGCTGGTCTAGAAGTTTGGGCTCCAAAAGGGGGAGTGCTTTTGCCAGGAGATACAGCACATGTTCCATTGAACTGGAAGCTAAGACTTCCCCCTGGCCACCTTGGGCTTCTACTGCCCTTAAGCCAACAGGCTAAGGAAGGAATGACAGTAGTAGGAGGAGTGACTGGTCCAGACTACCAGGGGGAAATTGGACTTTTTCTCCACAATGGGGCAAGGAAGATTATGTCTGGAAGGCAGGAGATGCTGCAGGGTGCCTTCTTGTGCTACCATGTCCTATGATTAAGGTCAATGGGAAACTCCAACAACCCAAACCAGACAGGACAATAAATGGCCCAGATTCTTCAGGGATGAAGGTATGGGTCACTCCTCCAGGGAAGAGCCAAGACCTGCAGAGGTGCTTGCTAATGGTGGAGGAAATACAGAATGGGTAGTAGAAGAAGGTAGTCATAAATATCAGCTGAGACCACGGGACCAGTTGCAGAAACGTGGATTATAATAGATATTAACTTTTGTCCTATTTGGTTAAGAATGTGCTTGTTCATATATATACGTATATTAAGCAGATACTTGTGTTGTTCCCTTTTGTTTTGTTTTGATTTTGGTCTTTTTGAGACAGGGTCTCCCTGTAGCCCAAGCTGTCCTGGAACTCACTCTGCAGACCAGGCTGGCCTTGAACTTACAAAGATCCACCTGCCTCTGCCTCCCGAGTGCTAGGATTAAAGGCGTGTGCCACCACGCCCGGCTGTTGAATGTGCAACTGAGATAAGTGTTAAGTGTTGTCATATTTAGGTTATCAGATACTGAAGGAATAAGTATTCCTCAAGGACATTACCACCTACTCTAAGATATAATGCTTTTCTATTGCACATGAGACACTTATAACATGTTAGGTGGAATTATGACCTTGCCGTTGTTCGCAATTGACATTTAAGCATAACATAAGGAGAGACTATTTATTGGGTGTCAAGTTGACAAGGGGTGGACTCGTGATGGTTAATCCTGGGTGTCAACTTGACTGAACTAAGGAACAAATAAGAGAAAAAGGATCTTCATATTGGAATACCTTAACCTAGATGGCCCACCCCAAAATGTGGGCGTTACCTTCTGCTGGCAGGCAGTATTAAAAGCCATGGCAGAGGGAGCTGGTCTCTTTTTTCCTGCAGCTTGCCTCTCTCTCACTGGTGAGTTTGTCTTGCTGCTGTGATCAACCCTACAGATCCCAGCATGTACTGAGACTGGCAGATCTCCTGCACCAGATTGGGACTACTGAGATATCCAGCCTTGCAGACTGAGCAGTTCTCTGGATTCTCAGCCTCTCCAGTGCGGCACAGCTACTGTTGGACTCCTTGAACTCTGTCACATGAGCAAATCAATAAATTGTATATAGCTATATATTCGTCCTGTTGCTTCTGTTTCTTTAGAGAACCCTGACTAATACAGTCCCCAAACCCTGATTCAAGACTTGGTAAAGGTGACCTTAATGGTCTTTAATGCCCAAGATGAAGTAGCCAAGTCTTCCCAATAGACTCGGATACTACAGGATCTTACATTCCATGCCCAAGACCTGGCAGCAGCCCTAAGTCCAACAACATTCCTGAAAGACAACAGGGGAGATCTCTTAAACTCCATCCTACTAGGTCAAAGTCAGTTCCACCAGGAGCCTATTTTTGATGTGGCCAGGAGGGCCATTGTTCCTGTGCCTGTCCTAATCCCTCCCTGCCAGCAAGACCATGCCTGAACTTGGAGTCCCCTATTGCCTTATTCGAGCCTAGGGTAATGCTCCAGGTAGTGGGTAAGTCCACCACCTTCCTAGTGGACATGGGGGTTACCTTTGCAGTTCTCACCTCACACTCGGGTCCCACAGTCCCTTCACCAATCTGTCATGGGGGTGGACGGGACACCCTCCTTTCCACCTAGAACTTTACCTTTGCCACGTAACCTCACTGGACAATTTTTCACACGCTCCTTCCTGGTCATGCCTGTCTGCCAGTCCTTTACTTGGCCGCAGTATTCTCACCCATTTCAGGGCCACCCTCTCATTTCACACCACCCCTCTGGACTCCCATTTACTTCTTCCCCTGATTGCCTCCCAGATCCCCACTTTGGACTCCTCCACACTTACCCTCCCAAACCTGTCAATCCACAGGTCTAAATGTCTTTATCTAAATAACTGCCTTGTTCTTTCCCAAAAGCAGGTGACTTCCATCATCTCTGACATCAACCAGAGCCTACACATCGGCTCCAAAAACCTGTTCCAATTTCTAGAGCCCCTCTTTAATCCCACCCATCTCCGAGTTCACATTTTACAGGCACACACTTCCTGCTAGATGTGTGCCAAGACCAACCAGCAATGGGCTTTCCAGATATGCCAACCTCTACACGTGCTCCAAAGACACCAACCAGGATGGATCCAGAACCCCACCTCCAGAGAAACAGAGGATGTGGTAGGACAGACTCTCCTGGAGCACAACATCCCCCAATTCGGACTACCACAAACCATGCAGACCACTAAATGCCCACCCCTCCACCTACTCCCCACTCCACCTCTCTTCAACGTCCTTGCTCATCTGGAAGTAGTCAGATTTGAGTCAGTGCCCCTGTACCCAAAGAGGTCGGGATGTTGGGCTGGAGGTCTGGGACAAATGCCAAAAATGGCATGAGCAGGGAGGTACCTGCCCTTCTCTTCTGGCCAAGAGCCCCTGCTTACAAACCCTGTACAAGATACCAGATAGAGCTAACACCTAGTTTCAGAATCCAAAGTGACCCCTGGACCTAAGACCCACCTATATGGCCCTAAAACCCATCTAATAAGACAATACCCCTGTACCTTGTCAGCACATCACCACTTCTCCTCCCTTCCCCTTTAAAAAGCCACTACTCCAGCTCAGGGACATGACTTCACTGACCTAGGCCTGTGAGGTTGGTGAACTCTCCCAGGAGCAATCTTTTCCCATTAAACCCTGCTTTTATATTTTAATTTGGCTAATCTGGTTTATTGCCTTGATGGAGAAGCCTTTCACAGCCTGAAAGAATGGTGAGCCCTAGATTTGGTGAGAGAGAACTTCTCTCAAGGTAGTAGGGCAGACAGTGAGAAAGGATCCCTCTCTGGTCTCCACATGGGTACACATATGATCGCATAAACACACACACACACACACACACACACACACACACCATACAACAAATAATAGGGGTTTTTTTCAAAGCCAATTTTTATTGAAGCTTTGTGCAGTTCATACAAAATTTCCAATCGAATCTAGACCCTTGCCCTCTTCCTTGCCCCCCACCCATCCCACCAGAGCTCACACATTCAATAAATAATAAGTTTTTAAGATAAATCAGGGTTACACTGCTAATCAGGCACAGCACCAACACCTTGACAGATTGGACTGTGCAGAGAAGGGGCAGTGTTTACTCAGGCTTTTGCAACAAGGAGAGCATTGGTTATGAACAGTGTCTCAAAGATAAAGCAAGGGGGTCTGGAGAGATGGGCTAGCGGTTAAGAGCGCCGACCGCTCTTACAGAGGACCCAGGTTCGATCCCCAGCACCCACATGGAGGCCGAGAACCGTCTGAAACTCCAATTCCAGGAGAACTCCAATTCCAGGGGAATCCAACACCCTCTTCTGACCTCTGCGGCATTGCACGACACGGGTGCACAAACTTGCATGTAGACAGTACATTGATACACATACAGAAATAAATAAATGTCGGGCCTGGTGGCACACGCCTTTAATCCTAGCACTTGGGAGACAGAGGCACTCGGATCTCTGTGAGTTTGAGGCCAGCCTGGTCTACAGAGTGAGTTCCAGGACATCCAGAGCTACAGGGAGACCCTGTCTCAAAAAGACAAAAAAAAAAAAATATATATATATATATAAAGCAAGCGGCCAGGTGGTTATTGGAAGAAGATGAGCAGGAGCATCATCGTCAGGTGTTACGGAGTCACCAGGACTGGTGGCCTGGGTTTCCACCATAATCAGGACCCCTCCATGACCAATCAGTCAGGTTCCTCTGGGCTCTTTTCTCTACTAGGCTTCATGCCTACCTTCCCTTGTTCAGATCAGCGAGAAATCTCCACCATTAATATGGGTGCATGTGAGTTCTTTTTTTTCTTTTTTGTTCTTTTCAAGACAGGGTCTCCCTGTAGCCCCAGCTGTCCAGGAACTCACTCTGTAGACCAGGATGGCCTCGAACTCACAAAGATCTGCCTGCCTCTGCCTCCTGAGTGCTGGGATTAAAGGCGTGCACCACCACACCCGGATTTTTTTTTTTTCCGCCTAGCTACGATGTGAGTTCTTTGTGTGTGTGTGTGTCTTTTCGAGACAGGGTCTCCCTGTAGCCCCAGCTGTCCTTTAATTCACTCTGTAGACCAGGCTGTCCTTGAAATCACAGAGATCCACCTGCCTCTGCCTCCCGAGTGCTAGGATTAAAGGTGTGCACCACAACACCCGGCTTTTTTTTTTCCCCAGCTGGGGTGTGAGTTCTTTAACAGGCACCTCCAGAGCAAGGCTTAGGATAGAGACAGGTGGACAGCAGGAGGAGCAGAGACAGCTTTTGAAGACACAGTCCACTTCCAAGGAGGGTGCAGTAAGAAATAGAGGGGAAAGGAGAGGCTAGACTGCCACGCTGCAGCAGACAGGGCTTTTGTGCTGCAAAGTGTAGAAACTGGGGATCATTTGCATAGTGAGAGCTTTCCTGAGCATGTTCTGTCTGTTAGATGTAGTTAACGCAACTTCATGCATTGTATGTCTCTGTTAGCATCTTACACACGGGTATGGGGTTTAGTATAACAATGAACCGCAGGTCGCCTTCAGACACTCTGGGGTCCATCCAGTCCTAGTCAGACTTGAGGGTGGGGGCTGTTTCTAGCTTCCTACTCAGCAACAGATTTTATCTGGGCCTCTCTCATTCTGCCCTCTCTCCTTTCTCACCTGGACACTACACCATATCCTTGTGGAAGTTTCCATCTATTGGATCATGGGGTCTGCCCTCTTAAGACTCTGGTCACTCTGAGCAGTGAGAACCCACTACGATAGCCTGAGGGTGGGTGGTGTATGTGAAATTTCTGCACATCTCCTGTTCAAGCCCTTGCTGTCTCCCAGGTTCTTTCTCATTCCAGCCATTTTGGATCTGCTGATAATATTTAAAAATACCAATCAAAATGTATACCATTATCTATAGAAAAGAAAGCAAAACAGGCTGAGTCTCTCATTGTTCATCATTGTGCTTTAGAGAGGTCTTCAGGGCCTGTGCTGGAACTTTTAACGGCTTCTGGCAAAGCCTTGGTCTTTTATAGGGCTTTCCTCAGACAGACAGATGCCATCTTCCTAAGCTCAGCTGTGCCTACTTGCCTAAGATGATCACATTCCCCAAATGGAAGCAGGGCAGGGAAAGTCTCCGGACCCTCACCTGAGAGTCCAGCCACACCTCCCAACCAAGCTGTGGTGAGGAATTCGGCCCAAATTGCACGTGGTCTGGGGAAGGGGCTAGGGTATATAGGCAGGGGAAGACTAGCTGGCTCTCTCACCATTTTGTACAGCTATGGGAAACAATCAACCAAACTGTACAGCCACATTCTGGTAAGTAAACCCTCACCCATGGCTCTGTAAGGAAAGCAATAAACTCAATGGTTCCCAAACTGCATTCTGGTGGAATCATACCTCAGTTTGTCATTGAGACTGAGAAAGGAGGGGGTGGACATTGTTTATACCCCTCTTAAGGAATTTTAGCAATATTTGGGGTCCTGTTTTCTGTTCAGAGTGGTTACTACACCACCACCTACAGAAATTTGGCCATGCCACACCACAGAGTACTCTGGTACAAGTATCTCTCTCTCTCTCTCTCTCTCTCTCTCTCTCTCTCTCTCTCTCTCTCTCTCTCTCCACAGAGCATTAAGAAGTACAGAAACTCCCTGACAAAAGAGCAAAAGAGCAGTTTTAGAATCTTAAATGTTAGTTGTTTTTAGATAGTCCAACATATCAGGGCTAAGTAGGTAGCTTGGTAGGTAGAATGTTTATCTAGCCTGTATGAAACCTAGGGTTTAGCACCCAGTACCGCAAATACTACCTAAAATCCTGGCACTTGGGATCCAGAGACAGGAGGATTAGGAGTTCAAGGTCACTTTTGCTATATATCAAGTTCAAAGTGAGGCTGAGCGACATGATAAACCACCACCCGTTTCAAAATATGGCTCCCAGAACATACTGCCCTCAACCATATAATAATTCCTGTTCTGCAAACAAGTCCTTCTGCCAAAGAAGACCCTTATCTGAACCATGTGGGGCATAAGCCCTATAAAAACACCTGTACCGAACCATCTACAAACACCTTACCCAATCCTTTCAAACACCTTTACCCCATAACTATCTCTCTGTATACAAACATATTTAAACACCCATGCTGCCTGACTGATGTGGCTGCTTGGACTTCCCAATGGTCAGCTCCACCCATCACTGGCTGTAATAAAGGTCAATCTGGCTTCTTTTCTACCTGAGACTCCTATTCCTAACACATGACCCCTTGTCTCAGAAAAAGGAAAACAGAGTCCAACACAGCAACATGAGGCAGGAAAGCCATTGTCCATTGACATCAAAGTTTTCGCCCAAGAAGAACCAGTCATGTTAGCATCTAGCGATCTTGATCAGGTTCATTTTCTCTCCCAATTAAATAGTCAAAATGGAGAAATAACCTCAGAAACAGCAGGCAGCAAACTTTATTAAAAGTAAGGGAACACATAGACATACACAGAGAGAAAGAGTCTGCACAAGTGGAGAAGGGATTTCAGAAACTGAAAATCCAAAGTCCCTAGAAAGGCTTCCCTGATCCTTTAAGCACCCTTGGTGGTATGGGGTAGGTCTCCTTCCACTAATATTGGATTGGTTTAATTGACACATGGGAGAAAAGGCATCCTCTCTTGACACAAAAGCAGAACTCTCACCTCAAAGGGGTTAAGAGATAGTTTATTCTAGAGCCACCTATGACTGACCATAGATTCAGGTTATCCCCAATTCCATGTTCCAGCTGGTAGCAGTTGCATCACGGTTTTATAGTAACAGAACAAAGAAAAGTCATAAATCAAGACAACATTCTTTTTTTATTATTTTATTGTTTTTTTATTAGTTTATTTTTTAAGGGATTCACAATATAAGAGCACAGTTGTTTTCAGATCACATTGACGTTGCTCAGTTTGCCATACACTTAGGTAATTGGTGCTAGCATCCACAGATGAGGGATACCATTCATCGTTTATTTTTCTGGGACTGGTGTTAGTTCACTTAGCATGGTATCTTCTACCTCCAGCCATTTACTTGCAAAGCTCATGATGTCATCTTTCTTTACTGCTGCATAGAACTCCATTGTGTAGATGTACCACATTCTCTCTATCCACTCATCAGTTGAGGGCCACTTGGGTTGGTTCCAGCTCCTTGCTATTGCGAAGAGAGCTGCAATAAGCATGGCTGTGCATGTATCTCTGCGGTAACATGAGTCTGTGGGTACATACCCAGGAGTGGTATGACTTGGTCAGGTGGCAAGTTCATTCCAAGTCTTCCAAGGGTTCTCCACACTGCTTTCCATAGTGGCTGTACCAGTTTACATTCCCACCAGCAGTGGATGAGTGTTCCCCTTTCCCCATAACCTCTCCAGAACTTGGTATCATTTGTTTTCTTGATCCTAGCCAGTCTTATTTGAGTAAGATGATATCTTAAAGTGGTTTTGATTTGCATTTTCTTAATGATTAGTGATGCTGAACACTTCTTAAGGTGTTTCTCAGCCATCTCTAATTCCTCACTTGTGAAGTCTCTGTTCAGCTCTTTGCTCCATCTATTGAGTGGGTCATTTGTTTTCTTTCTTCTTTGTTTTTTGAGTAGTTTATATATTCTGGAAATGAATGCTTTGTCAGATGTATCTGCAGTGAAGTTTCCTCCCACTCTGTGGGTTTTCTCTTCATCTCCTTGATTGTTTCTTTTGATGTACAGAAACTTATGAGTTTAATGAGGTCCCATTTGTCAATTGTCCCTTAATTCTTGTGCAGCTGCTGTCTGAGTTAGGAAGTCTTTTCCTATTCCTATGGCTTTAGTCTGCTGCCAACTTTTTCTTCTATTGCCTTCAGAGTTTGGGGTTTCATGTTGAGGTCTTTAATCCATCTGGAGTTGACTTTTGTACAGGAAGAGAGATAGGAGTTTAATTTCATTCCTCTACAAGTGGTGATCCAGTTTTGCCAATACCACTTGCTGAAGATGTTGTCTTTCCTCCACTGGGTCTTCTTGGGCCCCTTGTCAAATGATGGCTGAAATTATATGTGCTCAAGTTCGGATCGTTAGCTTTGTTCCATTGGTCAACAGGTCTGTTTTTGTGCCTGTACCAAGCTGTTTTTCTGACTATAGCACTATAGTATAGTTTGAAGTCTGGTATAGAGATCTGCCCTGTATTGCTCTTTTCACTCAGGGTTTTTTTGGCTATTCAGGGCCTTTTGTTTTTCCAAATGAACTTAAGGACTTTTTTCCCAAGCCTGTGAAGAAACTCTTGGGGATTTTAATTGGGATTGCATTAAATCTATGCAAAAGTTTGGGTAGAATGGACATTTTTACTATATTAACTTTCCCACTCCATGAGCATGGGAGGTTTTTCCATCTCCTGATGTCTTCTTCAATTTCTTCTTCAAGGGTTTAAAATTTTTGTTGTAGAGATCTTTGGTGTCTTTGGTTAGGTTTGTCCTAGGTATTTTATTGTTTTTGAGGCTATTGTGAGTGGGAAGGTCTCCTTGAATTCCTTCTTCAGTTGCTTGTTGTTGGTATAAAGAAAGGCTACTGAATTTTCTAGGTTAATTTTGTATCCTGCCACTTTATTGAAGCTCTTAATCATTTCTAGTTTTCTGGTGGAGTTTTTAGCATCCTTTAAGTAAACAATCATATCATCAGCCAAAAGGGATAGCTTGACTTCCTCTTTTCCAATTAGTACTCCTTTGATTTCCTTTTCTTGCCTTATTGCCCTAGCAGGTGTTTCAAGCTCTATATTGAAGAGGAGTGGTGACAGGGGTCAGCCTTGCCCAGTTCCTACCTGTAAAGGCAATGCTTCTGTCATTTCCCCATTTAGGATGATATTGGCTGTGGGTTTCCTGTATATGGCTTTGATTACATTGAGGAATGATCTCTCCAATCCATTTCCCTCTAGGACTTTAAGCATGAAGGGATACTGGATTTTGTCAAAAGCTTTTTCCACGTCAATTGAGATTATCGTGTGGTTTTTGTCTTTCAGTCCATTTATGTGTTTTATGATATTTATTGATTTTCATATATTGAACCATCCCTGCATCACTGGTATGAATACAACTTGGTCATGATGGATGATCTTCTTGATGTGGGTCTGTATGCAATTTGCAAGTATCGTGTTTAGAATTGTTGCATCTGTGTTCATTAATGACATGGGTCTATAGTTCTCCTCTTTGGTTGTATCTTTGCCTCATTTGGGTAATAGAGTAATGCTGGCTTCATAGAAGGAATTTGGGCCAGGCATGGTGGCACACACCTTTAATCCTAGCACTTGGGAGGCAGAGGCAGGCAGATCTTTGTGAGTTCAACAGAGTGAGTTCCAGGATAGCTGGTACTACAGGAAGACCCTGTCTTGAAAAAGACCAAAAGAAAAAAAGAAGGAATTTGGGAGAAGTCCTTCTGTCCTTATCCTTGTAAACAACTTCAGTAACACTGGTTGTCTTTTTAAAATGTTTTATAGAATTCTGCCATGAAACTGTCTGGGCCTGGGCTTTTTTTAGTTGGGAGGTTTCTTATTACATCTTCAATTTCTTCATATATTATGAGTCTGTTTAAGCTGTCAATCTCTTCTTGGTTGAGCTTTGGTGATTCCCGGGATTTCAGATATTCATCCATTTCTTCTAGGTTTTCAGACGTAGTAAAGTTTTTGAAGAATTCCTGTATGATTGCCTGGATCTTTTCCTTCTCTGTTGTGATATTTCCCCTTTCATCATGGATTGTATTGATTTGGAGTTGTTCCTTCTTTCTTTCGGTTAACTGGGCTAGAGGTCTATCTATCTTGTTTATTCTTTCAAAGAATCAACTTTTGGATTCACTGATTTTTTTTGTATTGTTTTCTTTGTTTCTATTTCATTGATTTCTGCTCTGATTTTTGTTATTTCTTCCTGTATGTTGCATTTAGGGTTCATCTGTTGTTGTCTCTCAAGTGTTTTTAGCTGCAGTGTTAGATCATTCACTTGTGCTTTTTCTGGTTTTCTAATGTAGGCACCCAGTGCTATAAACTTACCTCTTAGGACTGCTTTTAAAGTATCCCATAGGTTTTGTTGTGTTGTATTGTCATTGTCATTCAGTTCCAGGAATGCTTTTATTTCTTTCCTTATCTCTTCCTTCTCCCATTCATTATTCAGGAGTGTGTTGTTTATTCTCCATGTGGTCTTGTAGATAGTAGGGCTTATCCTGGTGTTGATAGTGAGCTTTATTGCATTGTAGTCTGATAGAATGCATGAAATTATTTCAATCTTTTTGTATTTGTGGAGGTTTCTTCTGTGTCCCAGTATGTGGTCCATTTTGGAGAATGTTCTGTGGGGTGCTGAGTAGAAAGTGTATTCTCTGGTATTAGGGTGGAATATTTGGTAGATGTCAGTGAGGTCCATTTGGTGTATTGTATCATTCAGTTAAGATGTCTCTCTGTTTATTCTTTGTCCTATTGACCTGTCCAAAGGGCTCAGTGGGGTATTTAAGTCCCCTATTATTAGTGTTCTTGGGTTAATCTGTGCCTTGTGGTCCTGGAGAATTGTCTTTATAAAGTTTGGTGCACCAGAGTTTGGTGCATATATATTCATAATTGTGAAATCTTCATGGTCAATTTGTTCCTTTGATAAAAATGTAAAGGCCTCCTTTTTCTCTTCTGATTTCTTTTACTTTGAAGTCTAATTTGTCTGATATTAAAAAGCAACACCTGCTTTCTTTTTGGTACCATTTGCTTGGAATATTTTGTTTCCATCCTTTCACTTTAAGGTGGTGCCTATCCTTAATGGTAAGATGTGTTTCTTGTAGACAGCATATCAATGGGTTCTGTTTCCTAATCCAATATCCCAGTCTATGTCTTTTGATTGGGGAATTTAGTCCATTAATATTTAAGGTTATAATTGAAAGATTTGTGTTGCTTCCTTTCACTTTATTATCCATTTGCTGTTTTGGTCTAGGTTTCTACTTCTGCAGTTATGCTTTTATTAATTTATCTTTCTAGGTGCCTGGGGATAGTTGCTCCTTTCTTCTGTCCTTTTAATTGCTTCAAGTATTCTCTGAAGGGTTGGTTTTCCGGACATGTATTCTTTCATCTTGAAAATGGAAGTTTTTTCTCTCTCCTTCAACTATAATCAACATTTTTGCTGGGCATAGTAACTTGGGTTGGCATCTATTGTTCTTTAACACTGGAAATGCTTTGCTCCACATTCTTCTTGCTTTCATAGTTTGCACTGAGAAGTCAGTTGTAATTATGATAGGTTTCCCCTTGTACATAACTTGTTGTTTTTCTCTGTGGCCTTAAGAATTTTGTCTTTGTTTTGGGTGTCTAGCATTTTAACTATGATATGGCATGTAGAGTTTCTTTTCTGTTCTTGTCTATTTGGAGTTCTATGTGCTTCTTGTATTTGTATTGGTTTGTCTTTTGTAGTTTGGGTAAATTTTCATCTATTATTCTGTTGAAGATCTGATCAATACCATTCTCTTGGGATTCTTCTCTTTCCTCTATTCCTATGATGTGGAGGTTTGATCTTTTCATACTGTCCCACAGTTCCTGGTTGTTCCACTTTTGTGTATTTTTAAATTTTTCATAATCTTTACTTGAGGTTTTTAGCTGTTCTGTATTATCTTCCCGGCCTGATATTCTTTGTTTTGTTTCCTCCATTTTACTTCTGAGGCTTTTTCCATTCCTTTCCTCTTGATTGGATGAGTGTTTGAGTTCCTTTTTCATTTCGTCTTGTGATTTCTTTAGTATTTCCACTTCCTTTTGGAGTTTCTCAATCTCTTCCTGTAGCTCTTTTCTTCCCTGGTTGGTTTCCTTATCTTTTTCAACATGGGATCTTTTCAGTGTTTCCACTTCCTTCCGGAGTTTGTCATTCTCTCTCTCTCTAGGTCCTTCTTGAGTTTTTCGTTCTCTTTTCTTAGTTCTCTGACTTGCTCTTTATAGTCTTTGATTTCTTTAAGCATGTTCACAATTGTACTTCTAATATCTGTGTCCTGGACCATCCCCAGGGGGATCCCACTGTAGGAATCTTCCACAGGGTGGGTAGAGCTTGGTGTGGAATTATCCTGCACCTTTCCCATGTTGTCTCTTCTTCATGTCCCTGGCATGTGGGTTTCTCTTTGCCTGTATTCCAATGTGAATCCCAAGTGCCTCTTCACTGTGCTGAAGGCTTTCTTTGCTTGCTTCCTTCAGATGCCTTTGCTGTTTGATTGATTTGTTTTTCTCCTTTTTGCCTTGCTTATAGAGTGTTGACTTGTCTAAGTTTTAGGCTTTCTATTGGAAGTCTAACTCACTCTTCCCTTTATGTTCTGAAGGTTCTCCAAAGAATCCACTTGGACACTCCTTCGGCAATCCCAGTTTTGTGGGGGGAGGATTGCTGTTACCTGTGCTTCAGGTGGTCTTGGGAAATCCCCAATCTCAAGTCTCACACAGGCCCACCTTTCATGCCAGCTAAGAGGACAACTCTACTCCCACAGCCACACAAGCCAATCAAGCCAAAGAAGATTGAATCAAACCAAACAATCCGTCTGGCTAAAGCACCCAGCTCCTACCAGTGCTTCAGGTGGTCTTGGTAGATCCCCCAAGGCACCTTGCAAACACAGTGGTGGATAAATTCAGTAGGCAGGTCATAGCAAAGCGGGTGGTTTCTATGACAGATCTCAGATGCTATCTGATGACATTCTTAGCTTTTTGATTGGTGAGATCTGATGGTCTGCTAACTCAACACATTTCAAAGGGATTTTTAATCTTTTAGTTAAGGGGATGTTAGGTCAGATACAGAGGTGGGAAAGGAGTGGTTATTTTGGGAGTGAAAAAGGAACCAAGATAAAATGCAAACAGGCTCAGAATCCGCAACATTCCAAACTCTCCACAGTCACTGTTAATCAGTTGGTCAACCCTGCAGTAAATTCAATCCAAGATGCTGGATTTTTCTAGGAACTCTCATTCACAGTTCTTACTGTCATTCATAACAGAATTAAGGATTGGCCCAAACAGGAGCTTTAAGACAATTTTATTTAAATCCTCAGGGCAGGCAAGCTGGCAATCTCAGCAACTGCCTCCAAATATTGCAGAGGAAAGTTTCTGCTTGTTGGCACATCTTCCTTGAACTCACTCCTAAAATGCCCAGAAAACTACAAGGTAGCACTTCCATCTCAGCAAGCTCTGTGAGGGGACCAGGTCTATGGGCAGCAGTGACACAGCTCACCCTGCACTTCCATCTCAGCAAGCTCTGTGAGGGGACCAGGTCTATGAGCAGCAGTGACACAGCTGGCCCAGCACTTCCACCACAGCAAGATCTGTGAGGGGGCCAGGTCTATGGGCAGCAGTGATACAGCTGGCCCTGAGAAAACTTTCCCTTGTGAGCACATGATAATAGCTCTGTCCGTTAAATGACACTCCCTCTCTGAAACTTTTATTCTGCCTATAGATCATATTTTTGGATGAAAGTTTGCCTATTGAAATAGCTGCCAAGATATTATGGGCCAGAGTGAGTGCAATGTATAATATTTCATAAATCGTGACAAGATTGAAAACACTCTTAACAGATGAGGCTTTAAACGGACATCCTGTCTCTTTACAGGCATTACAAAGGTTCTTTCCATACATGCATATCTTTGGATGCATCTTTTTTTCAAGCCAAAAAGTACTCACTGGGCACAACACAGACTGCAGATACCACCTCTGCTTTTTAAGAGTGTGGTCCTAGGCATCTATGAAGGGACTAAAGCCTAGATCCTTGTTCCAGACCTGACAGCAGCACAATCTGTGACTCTCCTGAGCCCCAAAGAAACCCCAATTAACAGGAACTTAAAGGAAGAGAAAAAAAGAGTGATTCTCCTTGGAAGAACCAAGGACTTTGCAATTTTCTTAACAAAGGTCACAAGGTCAAACAACAACTCAATGGGGAAACTTGTGAGGAAAGAATTGGTGCCTCTGTCCAGTTTCCCCAGGCCAAAGCTGTTCAGTATGGCCACATGTTAAAATGAGACACTGTTAAGACAACTTGACTCCAGCAGCCGAGTGTCAGGGCACACGCTTGCCATCTGCACTGGAAAGGTGGATCCCTGAAGCTCACTGTCTAACCTTGGTGAGTTCCAGTGGTAGAACTTCCCTGGAAGAAAGGTAGGTGACACCTGAGGAACAGACTCTGAAGTTGACCTCTGGCCGACGCGCACCCGCACGCACGCGTGTGCGAGTACACACACACATACACACGACTACCCACTCCAGATATGTGGGATGCAGTTGAGACCTGCAGGTTTTGGGTGGTTCCAATATACATCCCTTTGGTATCTCACTGATCCAAAGCCACAAAGCAAGGCAACAGAAATGGAGGCAGTGGGAGGGTGACGACATTGACGCTCAGTGAGGCTTCGTGAGGACAGTTTCAGTAGGCGCCACTGCGGCTGGGTATGAGGACCGCCAAGTTGTCTAGGGTGCCAGACTGAAGGACTGTCACTGCACCATTCCAGCCAGTTGTCAGGATACTGGGCCTTTTGTCAGGTCTTCTGATTTGTGGAAACTTGGACAATTTTAATGTGAGATTTCCTGATTTTTAAGTGTTGAAGACCAACTCAAAATATTTAATAACATGCAAAATATATCTAATCTTAGCAAAATGTCTCTTATCTAAGCAAAATATATCATGGAAGTGTGAGTTTACACCCTCTGCCCTAGAAACTAACTCACACATTAGAATTTTCCCCCAAATAAAAGGAAGACTTGACATCATGAATTTCCAGGAGCATTTGCTCAAGACCGTAGGCCGCATCATGAAGTATTCTAACGGAACTCACAGCAGCAGCTATTCTGAGATACAGAAGTGCCAGCCCAGACCTGGGCATGCGGCTGTCACTCTGGCCCTCCTTCCTATCTTTATATTTTAGAAGGGGAGGTGGGGAGGTGGCAGATCTGCTTCCAGTGAGGGAGCAGACTTGAGTGACCCCATTGCTATGACCATCACTGCAGGAGGACGCAGACACCTGGTCACCATTAGCCACAGACCTTCACCTGGTCATGTCTCTCAGAACTGCTGAATCCACTCCTTTATTTGCCTTTTCAGTGTTTGCTGACACAAGAGTCTGTGAAGTCAGGGAGGACAGGTAGGACAGCCATCAGTCACAAGTCCTTTCAGCAGAAGAGACGTGACTAACCCTAATTACACTTCTCAGTCCTGTGCGGGAGCAGACCTATTCTCTCTGTGAATTAATGCCAAGTGACCTACTTTCTACATACTATTTATTATTTGTGCAGATGTTTTATTGATTTTGAGCTGTTTTGTTACATAGGAGTGGGAAAAAATGTAAAACAATAAAACTCCCTTCATTGAAGATCATATAGCCACATCACAAAATATAAATTTATTCTTTTCTTTCTGAGAAGATACCATCTGTGGGTTACATTTGGGTTGTGGGAATTAGCTGAAAGCTGTTCAGTGGATTAATAAAAACAAAAATAAATATAAATACATTAATGTCTGAGCATAAAATGAAGATAACATAATAAAGTACATTTTTAAAATTTAAAACTTGTAGGCTTATAATATTATAGAGATATTTATGTCATACAGAAGTACAATGTTTGTTTTACAAGACTACATATTCTATTTATATTTCTCTCGCCCCATTTTTCATGTGCATTATATCATCTGATTTTATTATGCTTCATATTTTATTTATTCATTTATGAGGCTGTGGAATTTTATTTCTTCAAATCTTAGTGGAAGGTTTACTAAAAGCAGACAATTAAAAATAAAACCACACAGCTCACACACATTTTGCTTCACATACAATTATAAACTATTTTCAAGGCAATTCTACATGCCCAGTTTCCAGCATCCTGTTCTTTTGGGAAGCACAAACCCTAAGGAAATCTTAAAATGAGGCTCTATATAACTCTGATCATTGAAGCCTGAAGGTCTACCCACCCAGGGGTGCAAAGGGGTGACTTATAGTCTACTGCTAGAAGTAATTGGATTTGGGGTGCAGGGAGGTTTCTTAGAGAAAATGTGATTGCCAAGGGACATTGGGAGAGAGTGGTTTGGAGGCAGACAGGGAGCAACAAGATACAGGGCATGGCTGGAGGTGGCTGTGCTGTCCAGGGTGGCAGCCATCTTGCTGTCTCCCCTACCCTCCTACTGATAAGCAGGACTTGCTTGCTCTCTCATTATCCTTGCTGTATAGTTACTTCATGACACGCCCATCATACACACAACAGAAAAGACACTGGTGTTTGTTTTAGTTGCTTTTCTTGCTGCAAATACTTGATAAGCAGCAAATTGAGGGAGGGAGGGAGGGAGGGAGGGGTGATTTTGACCTAGAGTTTAAGGGGCTACAGTCAGCCCTGGGGAAGGTTATGGCGGCACAAATATGAAGCAGCTGGTGCACTGCATCCAGGAAGCAGAGAAAAGAATGCAGGTGCTCAGCTCATGTCTGGAACTCTGGGCCATGGAGAGACACCATGCACATTCAGGGTGGGTCCTCCCGGCTCCATTAACCCAGTCGGACACGTCTCCTAGGTGATTCTGTGGGCTGATAACCAACACTGTCCTTACCAAGTTGACAGCCAACCTCAACCATCAATCACATCATGAATGCGGGCTACCCTCCCTGCCTCTTCTGCTGTGTGCCTGGCAAGCTTTTCTGTCTTCTCCGACCTTCCTGTAGTGATAAACGGGAAGCACAGTTAGGAAAGTCCATAAAATTTCCATCGAAACCTAGGGCACCGATGTGAGTTCAAGCCCCGAAGCCTCTGCCTGCTCCATGTGTTGGCTCATTTCTGTCAACTTGACACGAACTTGCATCACCTGGGAAGAGGAAATCTCAACTGAGAAATTACCGCCATCAGATCGGCCTATTCGTCTGTGGGCCTTTGTCTGGATTGCTAATTGAGGTAGGAGAGCACAGCCCACTGGGGCGCTGTCACAGGAAATTTCCTTCCCCAGAGAGCAGCTTGCACCCACTCAAATGCGCGCTTCAGTGGCCATTTCGGTGCTCTGCCTCAGGCTTTGGGCCTAGAGAGACCACCAAGTAACAGAGTCTCTAAAAAACCTCAGTTGGGGATTACAAGTGAGGTTAATGGGTTTTTCCTACAGAGCAAATGGGGCAGAGGCGGGGGGAGGGGGGGGTGTCTTTACTCACAGGGTCCTTTTGGCACTCACTTCAGGTCCCCCGGGCAGGATCCCCAGGATGTTCCATACAGCATGCCATCAGCGGGATCAGAGATAGGAGCCCTCGGCCCGCTCCCAGGTGAGCTGGGTTAGGAGGGGCCGCTGGGTCCTCCTTGTTCCACCTCTCGTTCAGTAGCCCCATCTCTGGAGGTGGCAGATGTTGGCTGTCCACTCGGTTTGGAAGACAGTCTAACTTATCCCACACGTGCTGTTAGCTCTGGCAACATAGCTGAGGAAGCCAAGGGGAGAAGCCAGTCAGCAGAGCTCCTCCGCGGTCCCTGCTTCCTGAGCTCTGCCTTGAGCTCCTGTCCTGACTTCCCTCAATGACGGACTGAAATGAAATAAACCCTTTCCTCCGCACGAGTTCCTTTGGGTCAGTGTTTTTATCACAGCAATAGAGAATCAAATATGGCATTCCTTCCTGTCTCACTTGCACTGCACGTTTGGTAATTTAAAGTGATTCGTGCTTGCTTAACCTCCCAGGGGTGGTTCAAGGGTGACCCCTCCAGGAAGCTCTCAAGATAATCCTCCCTCTCCACAGTTGTTCTCTTGCCTTCTCCCAGCTGCAGGAGCCTGTAATGTCGAGTTCCCTTGTGGGACGAGCCTGAGACTTGACATGCCTGTAGCCCACAGCATGAAACACCTGAAGATGCTCAGCAAAGGGTCATATAGTCACTTAGGCAACGTCTCAGCCCAATTAAGGCTGCATTCATCTGCCAAACATTTAGTGATCATGTGTGTGTATGGCGAGACTGGGATAAAGCCAAACATGTTGTTTGGTATAAAGCTCTGTCCTTCGAAAGTGGATTCCTATTCCTATTTTTTTTTATTTTATTTATTTTTTGTATGTGTATGAATGTACAGTCTGCATGTACGTGTTTGTGCACCCGTGTCATGCAATGCCACAGGGGTCAGAAGAGGGTGTCCAATTCCCCTGGAACTGGAGTTAAAGATGGTTCTCGGCCGTCATGTGGGTGCTGGGCAGCAGTCGGCGCTCTTAACCTCTAGACCATCTCTCCAGCCCCAACCTATTCCTATTTTATAGGTAAGTATATCATCACAATAAGTTAAGAAGTTTATCCACTCAAGGTCACAGAGTCAGAAATTTGGAGATATTTAATTCAAAAACCTGTTTTCCCTTCTCAATTCTAATCAGAGAAAGACTTCTATTATGTATACCATTAAGAGAAAATAAAATTTAAAACAAAAATCTATGAGCATCACCATACCATGCCTCTCTCTCTCTCTTTCTCTCTCTCTCTCTCTCTCTCTCTCTCTCTCTCTCTCTCTCTCTCTCTCTCTCTCTCTCTCTCTCTCTCTCTCTCTCTCTCTCTCTCTCTCTCTCTCTCTCTCTCTCTCTCATTAGTCTCCATATATTTGTAGCATAATTGCCTTCAAAAACAAAATCACCAACACCACCTGAACATCAAACACGCAGTGTCCCACTGTTTGGGGAACACTTGTTTCAAGTTATTTAATGAGAGATGAAATGCAATACAAAGGCGGCTACGTAGTTACATTAAAAACAGAATCATGTCCGGCAGGGTGGCAAACACCTTTAATCCCAGCACTTAGGAAGCGGAGGCAGGGGGATCTCTGTGAGTTCAAAACCAGCCTGGTTTACATGGCGAGTTCCAGGACAACTGTGGCTAAGGGGGACCCTATTTCAAAAAAAAATAGAATTATATCACTGCAACTCACAATCTTCCAGTCAAAGCCCCACAAAAAGAGAATCACTGGTCTAAGAACACATTACTAGTTACAAGAGATCAATAACTCTGCAACTTGAATCTACCTCTAGAAAATGCTCTTATAAAGGCAAACTAAATATTATTAAAAAAAAAAACGGATAAAATAGAAAGGAACCCATTCCCTATGGAGGGACCATCATGAGGATGAAGCTTGTCTCTGATTTTGCTTAAGCATCACACTTGAATGCCACAACAATCAGCCTCTTTTATTTAAGTAAAAGAATTGTTTCCTTCTTACAAGCTACAGGGAAAGGATGAAGAAATCCATTCGTAAGGCCAGTGAGCTGTCAAAGTTAACCCTGGGACACCGGCCACCTTTAGGATGCTGTCACTGCCACCATCAGCCAAGAGAAGACTTGCGTTGTAGGCCAGGCTATTCCTACCAGCAGGAAGAGAAGCTGCCACAGGCCCCCGGACCCCAGCTGGACTAAGACAGAAGAGCAACATCAGAAGTGCAGGTGCCTCCCACATCTGGAGGAAGGTGTGAGTCCTAAGGAGAGGTCAGGAATACCTTCTACCCAGAACCACAGTAACCATGAAAGCCACATGCCCACAGGGGCACCAACAAAAAGCAGGCAGGACTTGGCTTAGCTGTCAGCTGCACAGATCGTAACCTCTGCAGACAAATACCACATTCAGAGCTGCAGTTTCTGTTGTTACCAGTGACTTCCCAGAATTCAGGTGTCTGCTGAACAGGTGACTTTTTTTTTTTTTTTGGAATGTACATTCCTTTATTGGAAAGTTTTATTTTTTTTTCACATAAATTTATTTATTTATTTTTAACAAATCTAGACCCATGTTCCGCTCATTCCCCCACCCCACCAGAGCTCGTGCATTCTGCCAAACATGCTTTCCATCTCTTAGTCTTTCTCAATATTTTCCATGGGGAAGTTGACTGTTTTGAGCAGAAGTTCACTGTTTCAGTCAGTTCTTTGATGCAGTATTTTCTGTTGTTGTTGTTCTCCTAGGCATGGTCCCTCAAGAACTCACCCCACTGCAGAGATAATTTGCGGTCATGTTTATTTCAGCTCTCTTCACAATATCAAGGAGCTGGAAACGAACCCAAGTGCCCCTCAAATGACGAGGTGGATAGAGAAAAATGGGGGTACTTACACAATGGAGTTCATTGCAGCAGTAAAGAAAGACGACATCATGAGCTTTGCAGGAAAATAGCTGGAGCTAGAGGACATCATGCTGAGTGAAGAACACAGTCCCCAGAAAAACAAACGACAAATGGGTATCCCATCGTGTGATGCCTGCATGCCAATTACCTAGTTTGTAAGTATTTCTTGTGCAGGCCCCTTGAGCTTTGGTCCCAGCAGTTGGGAGTGATGCAATACTGGAAACAACAACAACAACAATAACCAACAACAACAAACAACAGAAAGGACTCATCAAAGACTGACTGAACAGTGAACTATTGCTCAAAACACTCAATTTCCCATAGAGAATATTGAGAAAGATGAAAAAGAGATGAAAAGCATGTTTTGGCAGAATGCATGAGCATCTGGTGGGTGGGGGGGTAGGGTGGGGGACACGGGTCTGGATTTGATTAATCTTGCACAAAATATATATTAAAAAAAAAATCTGGGGCGGAGAGATGGCCTAGTGGTTAAGAGTACTGACTGCTCTTTCAGAGGAACCCGGGTTCAATCCCCAGCACCCACATGGCGGCTGAGAACCATCTTTAACTCCAGTTCCAGGGGAATCTGACACCCTCCTCTGACCTCCGTGTCATTTCATGCCACGGGTGTACAAACCTACAGGCAGACAGTACATTCATACACATAAAAATAGTAATAATAAAATATATTTAAAAAAAAAACAAAAAAAGTAAGTCGGACGTGGTGGCGCACGCCTTAAATCCCAGCACTCGGGAGGCAAGGTAGGCAGATCTCTGTGGGTTCAAGGCCAGCCTGGTCACAGAGCGAGCTCCAGGACAGCTGGTACTAAAAGGGAGACCCTGTTCCTCAAACATAAAATAAAAAAGGAAATAAACTAAAAAAAAAAAAAAAAGAAAGAAAAGAAAAAAAAATTATGTGATGCACACCTTTATCCCAGCACTTGGGAGCCAGAGGCAGGTGGATCTCTGTGAGTTCAAGGCCAGCCTGGTCTACAACGAGGCTCCAGGCCAGCTGGGACTAAAGGGAGGACTTTAATTAGTATTTAAAACTTTCCAATAGGAGCTCCTGAGCCCAGCGGCAGGAGAGGGGGAGGACAGGTAGAACTGGGTGCCTTGGGCGAGCTGTTGCTTGATCTTTGGTCCTCCTGTCTTTGGTTTGATTGGCCTTTGGGCTGTGAGGGTTGGAGTTATCCTCCCAGCTGGGATTAAAGGTGTGGTCTTGGCTTGATTAGATCTATGGCTGTGGGGGCGGAGTTATCCTCCCAGCCGGTATTAAAGGCACACTTGTGTGACTCTTGAGATTTGAGCTCCTGAGCCCAGCGGCAGGTGCCGGGCGCGGGCTGAAGAGCCCCCCCCCCGCCCCCCGCCAACTGAGATTACGAAAAGAAGGATCTGAAGGAGGCAAGCAAAGGCACAAAGCCTTCAACACAGTAAAGAGACATTTAGGACTCACATCGGAATACAGGCAAGGGGAAGCCCATATGCCAGGATCACGAAGAAGAGACTACACTGGAAAGGGGGCAGGATAATCTCACGCCAAGCGTTACCAACGCTATGGACGACTCTGCAGTGGGATCCCTCCAGGGATGCCCCGACCAGACATCAGAAACACAATTGGGAACATACTTAAAGACTACAAGATCATAAAGAACAAATTAAAAACTAAGAAAAGAGAATGAGGACCGAGAGAGAGGAGAGAATGACAAGCTCCGGAAGGAAGTAGAAACACTGAAAAGATCCCATGCTGAAAAAAAAAAGAAACAACCAGCAAACAAAAGATACAAAAAGATGAGAAGCTCCAAAAAAAATAGAAACACTAAAAGAAATCAGAAAGGAAAGAAAAAAAATCAAACATCATCCATTCAAAGAAAGAATGAAAAAGCCTCAGAAACAGAATATGAGGAAGCAGAACAAAAAATATCAGATCTGTGAGGATACACAGAACAACTAAAAACCTCAAGGGAAATTATAAAAATTTAAAAATACACAAAAACAGAAACAACCAGGAGCTGTGGGCACTATGAAAGATCAAAACTCTGCATCATAGGAATAGAGGAAGGAGAAGAATCCCAAGAGAAAGGTATTGAGACAGATCTTCAACAGAATAATAGATGAAACTTCCCCAAAACTAAAAAAGGACAAACCAATACCATACAAAGAAGCACACAGAACCCAAAATAGACAAGATCAGAAGCAAGAATTCTCCACGCCACATCATAGTTAAAATGCTAGACACCCAAAACAAAGAAAAAAATTCTTAAAGCGACAAGAGAAAAAACAACAAGTGACCTATAAGGGGAAACCTATCAGAATTACAACTGACTTCTCATGCAAAACTACGAAGCAAGAAGAACCTGGAGCAAGTATTCCCAGTGTTGAGGGACATAGGATGCCAGCCTCAGGTTACTATACCCAGCAAAAATGTCAATCATAGGGAAGGAGAGAAGGAAAATTTCCATGACATAAAACTTGAAAGACTACATGTCCGGAAAACCAACCTTCAGAGAATACTTGAAGAAATTCAAAGAACAGAAGAAAGGAGCAACCAACCCCAGGCACCTAGAAGGAGAAATCAATAAAACATAACTGCAGAAGTAGAAACCTAAATCAAAACCGCAGATGGTATAATAGCAAAAGGAGCAACACAAACCTTCAGTTCATAACCTTAAATATTAATGGACTAAATTCCCAATCAAAAACAAAGACTGGGCAACTGGATTAGGAACACAATCCCTCGATAGTGCTATCTACAAGAAACACATCTTACCTTCAAGGACAGGCACCACCTTAAAGTGAAGGGATGGAAAAAAGATTCCAACAAATGGTAACAAAAGAAAGCAGGTGTTTCTATTTTAATATCGGATAAATAGACTTCAAAGTAAAAGAAATCAGAAGAGACAAAGAAGGCCATTACATTTCATCAAAGGAACAATCCATCAAGAAGATTTCACAATTATGAACTATACAGCCCCAAACTCTGGTGCACCAAACTTTATAAAGACAATTCTCCAGGCCACAAGTACACACTAACCCCAGCACATCTAGGGGAGATTCAATACCCCACTGAGTCCCTTTGGATAGGTCAACAGACAAAAAATAAACAGAGAGACATCTGAACTGAACGACATGATACACCAATGGTCCTCATAGACCTCTACTGAACATTCCATCCTAATACCAGAGAATACACTTTTCTACTCAGCACCCCACTGAGAACATTCTCCAAAATCGACACACACATCCTGGGACACAGAAGAAACCTCTACAAATACAAGAAGATTGAAATAATTTCATGCATCCTGTCAGACCACAGTGAAATAAAGCTCAACATCAACACCAGGACAAGCCCTCCTGCCTACAAGAACACATGGAGACTAAACAACACACTCTGTGAATAATAAATGGGTCAAGGAAGAGATAAAGAAAGAAATAAAACATTCCTGGAACTGACTGACAATGACAATAACAACACAACAAAACCCTATGGGATACCTTAAAAGCAGTCTAAGAGGGAAATTTATAGCCCTGGGTGCCTACATCGAGAAAAACAGAAAGAGCACAAGTGAATGATCTAAACACTACAGCTAAAGCACTTGAGAGGCAACAACAGATGAACCCTAAACGCAAACAGACAGGAAGAAATAACAAAAATCAGAGCAGAAAATCAATGAAATAGAACAAAGAAAACAATACAAAAAACTCAATGAAGCCAAAAGTTGGTTCTTTTGAAAGAGATAAACAGATAGACAGACCTCTAGCCCGTTAACAAAAAGAAAGAAGGAACAACTCCAAATCAATACAACTGTGATGAAAAGGGAAATAGCACAACGGACAAGGAAAAGATCAAGAAAATTATATGGGAATATTACAAGAACCTATATTCTACAATTGTAAATCTAGAAGAAATGGATGAATATCTGAAATCCTGGGAATCACCAAAGCTGGGCCAAGAGGAGACCAGCAGCTTAAACAGACCACATAAATAGGAAGAAATAGAGATGATAGTAAAAGCCTCCCAACGAAAAAAAGCCCAGGCCCAGACGGTTTCACAGCAGAATTCTATAAAACATTCCAAAAAGACCTACAACCATTATTTCTGAAACTGTTTAGAAGTATACAATCAGAGGGAATTCTCCCAAATTCCTTCTACGAAGCCAACATCACTCTATTACAAAACCAGGCAAAATCCAACTAAAAAGGAGAATTATAGACCATCTCCCTCATGAACACACGATGCCAAAATTCTAAACAGAATACTGGCAAATCGCATACAGACCCACAGCAAGAAGATCATCCATCATGACCAATTGGATTCAAACCAGAGATGCAGGGATGGTTCAAAACATACGAAATCAATAAAATCATCAAACATATAAATTGGAATCAAAGACAAAAACCACACCATCATCTCAATTGATGCTGAAAAAGCCTTTGACAAAATCCAGCATCCCTTCAGCTGTAAAGTCCCTAGAAGGAATTGGATTGGAGGGATCATTCCTCAATGTAATCAAAGCCATAGAACAGGAAACCCCACAGCCAATATCATCCTAAATGGAAATGACAGAAACATCCCTTTAAAGGGCAGGAATCCGCCAAGGCTGCCCTTATCACCACTCCTCCTCAACAAGTGCTTGAAACACTTGCTAGAGCAATAAGGCAAGAAAAGGATATTAAAGGAGTTACTAATTGGAAAAGAGGAAGTCAAACTATCCTATTTGTCTGATGATCTGATATTTACTTAAGGGATGCAAAAAACTCCACCAGAAAACTCCTAGAAACGATTAACACAGCTTCAGCAAAGTGGCAGGATACAAAAATTAACCTTAGAAAATCAATGGCCTTTCTTACACCAACAACAAGCAACATGGAGAAAGAATTCAAAAGAGATTCCCATCACAATAGCCTCAAAAACAATAAGATACCTAGGAACAAACCTAACCAAAGATACCAAAGACCTCTACAATAAAAATTTTAAACCCGAAAAGGAAAGAATTGAAGAAGACCTCAGAACATGGAAAAACTCCCATGCTCATGGATTGGGAAAATAACATTGTAAAAATGTCCATTTTACCAAAAACTCTTGTATAGATTTAATGCAATCCCAATCAAAATCCCCAAGAGTTTCTCTCACAGGCTTGGAAACAAAAGTTCTTAAATTCATTTGTGAAAAACAAAGACCCGAATAGCTAAATCAATCCTGAGTGAAAAAAGTCTACACAGGAGGGATCTCTATACCAGATTTTAAATACTACAGGGCTATAGTCATAAAAACCAGCCTGGTACTGGCACAAAAACAGACCCGTTGACCAATGGAACAAAACCAAAGATCCAAATCTGAGCACACAATTTCAGCCATCTCATATTTGACAAGGGGGCCAAGAAAACCACAATGGAGAAAAGACAGCATCTTCAGCAAGTGGTGTTGGCAAAACTGGCATCACCACTTGTAGAAGAAGAAATTAAACCCCTACCTCTCACCTGTACAAAGTCAACTCCAGATGGATAAAGACCTCAACGTTAAACCCAAACTCTGAAGGTGATAGAAGAAAAAGTTTGGCGCAGACTACAAACATAGGCGTAGGAAAAGACTTCTAAATCAGACAGCAGCTGCACAAGAATTAAGGTCGACAATTGACAATGGGACCTCATCAAACTCAAAAGCTTCTGACATCAAAAGAAACAATCAAGGAAGTGAAGGAGAAATCCCACGGAATGGGAGGAGAAACCTTCACTGCAGATACATCTGACAAAGCATTGATTTCCAGATATATAAAACTACTCAAAAACAAAGAAAAAAAGAAAACAAACTACCCGCTCAATAGATGGAGCAAAGAACTGACAGAGACTTCACAAGACGAGGAATTAAGAGATGTCTGAGAAACACCTCAAGAACGGCTCAACATCACTAATCATTAAGGAAATGCAAATGAAAACCACTTTAAGATATCATCTTACTCCAATAAGACTGGCTAGGATCAAGAAAACAAATGATACCAAGTGCTGGAGAGGTTGTGGGGAAAGGGGAACACTCATCCACTGCTGGTGGGAATGTAAACTTGTACAGCCACTATGGAAAGCAGTGTGAGAACCCTTGGAAACTTGGAATGAACTTGCCACCCGACCCAGCCATACCACTCCTGGGCATGTACCCTCAAGACTACGCCACCACAGAGATACATGCACGGCCATGTTTATTTGAGCTCTCTTCACAATAGCAAGGAGCTGGAACCAACCTAAAGCCCCTCAACTGACGAGTGGATAGAGAAAAAATGTGGTTACATCTACACACATGGAATCTATGCAGCAGTAAGAAAGACGACATCACGAGCTTTGCTGGAAAATGGCTGGAGCTAGAGGACATATAGCTGAGTGAAGTAACACAGTCCCAGAAAAACAAGACGATGCATGGTATCACTCATCTGTGGATGCTAGTGCCAATTACCCAGTTTAAGTATTTCTTGTGTAGGGCCCCCTGAGCTGTTGTACAAAGCAGTTGGGCATAATGCATTTTGAAACAACAACAACAGAAAATACTGCATCAAAGAACTGACTGAAACAGTGAACTTTGCTCAAAACGTCAACTTCCCATGGAAAATATTGAGAATGAGACTAAGAGATGGAAAGCATGTTTGGCAGAATGCACGAGCTCTGGTGGGGTGGGGAATGAGCGGAACAGGGTCTAGATTTGTTAAAAATAAATAAATAAAAAAAAAAAAAAAAACTAATAAAAAAAAAAAAAAAAAAAAAAGTCACCTGTTCAGCAGACACCTGAATTCTGGGAAGTCACTGGTAACAACAGAAACTGCAGCTCTGAATGTGGTATTTGTCTGCAGAGGTTACGATCTGTGCAGCTGACAGCTAAGCCAAGTCCTGCCTGCTTTTTGTTGGTGCCCCTGTGGGCATGTGGCTTTCATGGTTACTGTGGTTCTGGGTAGAAGGTATTCCTGACCTCTCCTTAGGACTCACACCTTCCTCCAGATGTGGGAGGCACCTGCACTTCTGATGTTGCTCTTCTGTCTTAGTCCAGCTGGGGTCCGGGGGCCTGTGGCAGCTTCTCTTCCTGCTGGTAGGAATAGCCTGGCCTACAACGCAAGTCTTCTCTTGGCTGATGGTGGCAGTGACAGCATCCTAAAGGTGGCCGGTGTCCCAGGGTTAACTTTGACAGCTCACTGGCCTTACGAATGGATTTCTTCATCCTTTCCCTGTAGCTTGTAAGAAGGAAACAATTCTTTTACTTAAATAAAAGAGGCTGATTGTTGTGGCATTCAAGTGTGATGCTTAAGCAAAATCAGAGACAAGCTTCATCCTCATGATGGTCCCTCCATAGGGAATGGGTTCCTTTCTATTTTATCCGTTTTTTTTTTTTTTAATAATATTTAGTTTGCCTTTATAAGAGCATTTTCTAGAGGTAGATTCAAGTTGCAGAGTTATTGATCTCTTGTAACTAGTAATGTGTTCTTAGACCAGTGATTCTCTTTTTGTGGGGCTTTGACTGGAAGATTGTGAGTTGCAGTGATATAATTCTATTTTTTTTGAAATAGGGTCCCCCTTAACCACAGTTGTCCTGGAACTCGCCATGTAAACCAGGCTGGTTTTTGAACTCACAAGATCCCCCTGCCTCCGCTTCCTAATGCTGGGATTAAAGGTGTTTGCCACCTGCCGGACATGATTCTGTTTTTAATGTAACTACGTAGCCGCCTTTGTATTGCATTTCATCTCTCATTAAATAACTTGAAACAAGTGTTCCCCAAACAGTGGGACACTGCGTGTTTGATGTTCAGGTGGTGTTGGTGATTTTGTTTTTGAGGCAATTATGCTACAAATATATGGAGAGGAATAGAGATGAGAGAGAGAGAGAGAGAGAGAGAGAGGAGAGAGAGAGAGAGAGAGAAAGAGAGAGAGAGAGGCATGGTATGGTGATGCTCATAGATTTTTGTTTTAAATTTTATTTTCTCTTAATGGTATACATAATAGAAGTCTTTCTCTGATTAGAATTGAGAAGGGAAAACAGGTTTTTGAATTAAATATCTCCAAATTTCTGACTCTGTGACCTTGAGTGGATAAACTTCTTAACTTATTGTGATGATATACTTACCTATAAAATAGGAATAGGTTGGGGCTGGAGAGCATGTTCTAAGGTTATAAGAGCGCCGACTGCTGCCAGCACACCCATGACGGCCGAGAAAACCATCTTAACTCCAGTTCCAGGGAATTGGACACCCCTTCTGACCCCTGCGGCATTCATGACACCGGTGCACAAAAACACGTACATGGCAGACTGTACATTCAACACATAAAAAAATAATAAAAATAAAAAAAATAGGAATAGGAATCCACTTTCGAAGGACAGAGCTTTATACCAAACAACATGTTTGGCTTTATCCCAGTCTCGCCATACACACACATGATCACTAAATGTTTGGCAGATGAATGCAGCCTTAATTGGGCTGAGACGTTGCCTAAGTGACTATATGACCCTTTGCTGAGCATCTTCAGGTGTTTCATGCTGTGGGCTACAGGCATGTCAAGTCTCAGGCTCGTCCCACAAGGGAACTCGACATTACAGGCTCCTGCAGCTGGGAGAAGGCAAGAGAACAACTGTGGAGAGGGAGGATTATCTTGAGAGCTTCCTGGAGGGGTCACCCTTGAACCACCCCTGGGAGGTTAAGCAAGCACGAATCACTTTAAATTACCAAACGTGCAGTGCAAGTGAGACAGGAAGGAATGCCATATTTGATTTCCTATTGCTGTGATAAAAAACACTGACCCAAAGACAACTGGCGGAAGGAAAGAGTTATTTGTTCATATCTTCAATTCCGCATGAGGGAATTCAGGACAGGAGCTCAAGGCAGGCTCAGGAAGCAGGGACCGACGGAGGGAGCTCTGCTGACTGGCTTATACTCCCTTGGCTTCCTCAGCTATGTTGCCAGAGCTAACAGCACGTGTGGGATAAGTTAGACTGTCTTCCAAACCGAGTGGACAGCCAACATCTGCCACCTCCAGAGATGGGGCTACTGAACGAGAGGTGGAACAAGGAGGACCCAGCGGCCCCTCCTAACCCAGCTCACCTGGGAGCGGGCCGAGGGCTCCTATCTCTGATCCCGCTGATGGCATGCTGTATGGAACATCCTGGGGATCCTGCCCGGGGGACCTGAAGTGAGTGCCAAAAGGACCCTGTGAGTAAAGACACNCTCTTATTCCCTAGTCACAGTGTGGCTGAGTTCTGAGATGCAGGAAATTCGGATGCTCTGGGTTATGAACGAGTTCTCATTAAGATCAGATTTGGCGGGCATGGTGGCGAATTCCTTTAATCCCAGCACCTTGGGTGGCAGTGGCAGGTGGATCTTTTGTGAGTTTCAAGGCCAGCCTGGTTCCTACAGAGTGAGTCCAGGAACAGCGGGCCCCACCGGGAGACCTGTCTCGAAAAGACCAAAAAAAAACAAAGAAAGATTCAGATTTGATGGGGCTAGAGAGTCAAACTCAGCTGCTTAAGAGCACTTACTGTTCTTATAGAAAGTGAGTTCCATTCTCCCAGCCTATGTCAGGCAGTGCACAACCACCCATAACTCCAAATCCAGGGAAATCTGACACCCTTTTCTGACCTCGATGGGCATGTAAACATATATTCCCACAGACACAACCCTTACATAATGTAAATATTAAAAAATACAAATTTTACTCAGGACACAGTATTTTCTTTCTTTTTTTTTTAAGGGGACACAGTATTTCACATGGTTTCGACTGCCAGCTACTCACAAAGGCAGATAATAGAGGAGGGGTTAAAATTCTTTCCAAAGGTCTTGGGAGGTGACTCAATGGTTTAACACTTGCTGTGAAGGCATGAAAGACATGTACCTGCAGTCCCAGCCACAGAGAGGTGGAACCCGGAGACTCCCAGGGGCTTGTGAGTTGGTGGTTCAGTGAGAACTTCTTTCTCAAAATTAAGGTGGAGAATGACAGATGAAGATATCGACAGTGACCTTTGACTTCCACAGTTGTCCACAGAGGTGCAGACACCGTACTGCATGTATGTACCTCCCCCAAAGATTAAAATAAGTTCTTACCACAATACTATCTACACCTCCAACAAAGCATTCTAGGCTCTTTTCTACACATTTTGCTTCAATAAAAATCTCAGTAGGGGATATGTTTTATGGATGTGAATGACTGCATTCTGTTTTAGTACAGTAAAAAGGTGTTTTGTGTGTTTACTGGGCTAGGCAGTGTTTGAGTTACTGTGCATGGCTACCTCATGTGATCCACTCAAGCTCAGCAGGGGGGGGTGGCTGTTTGTGTTTTTTTTTTCCTCTTGTACAACTGGCAAAATCAAGACCTTGTCTCTGCAACTCTGACACTGAACAGATACAAATGGATTAGAAGCTGTTTTACAAGTTTGCTGTGCTGAGGGTCATAGAGATCTCCGTCTTCCTGGTGGCTCCCTTGAGCTCACCAGCCATCTCCTACTTTCCTTTTCTCCACATTCCCTAGAGGTAAGTGACATAAAGAGAGAATCACGAAGGTAAGACTGGCAGTTTCCACCTTGGGGTTGGTGGCCTGGGCTAGGCTCCTGGGTGATTCACAGGGAGGTAGTGGGTTTGTAGATTGGCCAATGTGGATCTTAAGTGTCCCTCAAAGGCTCATGTGTTAGAGTTGCTTTCTTCCTGACAGCACTACCTGGATGGGGTGGAAACTTTAAGAGGCAGGGGTCTGGTGGAAGGAAGTTAGGTCACTGAAACACGACCTTGAAGGATTTCAGATCTCCGGCCTTTCTTCTCTCTCTTCCTAGCTGCCCTGATGTGGGCACTCGTTCTCGGCCCTGGCCTCCAAGGGCCCCCGGGCAACCCTAAGAATAGAATGTCTGAGTCTGTGCACCAAAATAGATCTGTCTTTTAAATGATTTAAATTTTGTTCATTTTTGGTACATATATGGTGTTTGTGTGGGAGTATGCTCACAGGAATGTGGATTTCCAAGGCAACCAGCAGAGGGTGTCAGGTCCCTCGAGCTGGAGTTGTAGACGGTGTGAGCCCTGTACCCAGGTGGTGCTGAGAACGGAACTCAGGTTTTCTGCCACAGCAGTGCTCCCTCCTACCTTGCTATAAAAGAGGAAAGAAGGCTCTGGAAACACGACTGAGCAAAGCTGGGGAGAATGGGCTCAGTGATGTTTGGTGCTGAGACCTGGTGTCTTTGCATAAGCAAAGCCTTTTGTTAGGATGATTTCCTGGGCCCAGCAGGGTGGTACCTCAAAGCCCTCCTGCAGACAGGCCACTTCCAAAAACCATTTGCCTGTGAGTGACTGGCTGATGAGGCCTTAGGAGGCCAGAAGCAGTTTCAAGTTATCTGGTCATTTCAAGGGTTTATGAACCCTTGGCTTTCTTAATGAAGTTCATGTCTCCTCTGCTATTCACAGATGCTTAGACATCCTCAGAGGTATGTTCCCTAGATGATTCCGAACCAGTCAAGTGACAATGAAGAGTCACCATCACACACACTACAGCTTTCTTACAGAATATTTCTTAGTTCTAAGTTGTGAACTGAAGCCGCAGTTTGTTACTGTTTACCACGTTCACTTTCCCTGGCCGACCCCTCTTCGTGCTTCCTACCTTGCTATAAAAGAGGAAAGAAGGCTCTGGAAACTCGATTGAACAAAGCTGGGGAGTTGTGCTATTTTCCAATTTTGAATATGAAGAACTAGAAGTTATTTTTTGGAGAAGACAGGACCCTATCTGCATGAGGAGGGGCAGAGAGATTTGCTCCAGATCTCTTTGCTGGGGCCCTTCTTGGCTTACACTAGTTACTTTCATAGTTGTCACTTTCTCTCTTGGGATATGGTAGTTCCAGTAATTTGCAACCACACATGAGTTAAGGATTGGTAGATCCTATGTTGGGGATGAAATGAATTGACCATGATCAGACTGTTCCACTGAAAGCCATTAAAGTATCCTGACCAGAATTCTAAATTGCCTGTTTAAATATGCAGTTACCTATCAGTTTATTTTAGAAACTTCACTAAAACTTGAAGTGCGGATATTTTCCTGACGATCTATACTAATCTGATATTTATATTTAAAGACAAAATACTAAAGAATGGCATGACAAATTTTGGCAGAAGTATTTATTTCATCCCTTGCATTTACATTCCGTGCTCTTGTTAACCACTCAAAAATATTCCTGGGTTTAGAATACTGGGCATCTGCTATGCAGTTTATCGTGAAGCACATTTGTTATGAAAATTGTTATAGTGAGCTATTCTTCATATGCTATTTGTGTTTGTTTTTAAGAAGGGGATAGCAACCTTGTCTCTAATTCCGCATAAAATTATTTACAATCTATCAAATACAGGAGATGTTTGAGTTGAATAAATGTGTTACTAATAGTAGCGAATGTCTGATGCTTAAGATATTTAAGAGATTTTTTTCTGACACAGTTCAATAAACAGAGAGGAGTGGAAAGAGACCTGAGCGAGGGAAGGCAGAAGGAAGCTGGGGTCTAGGTTTCTCCATCCATTTGCTGCTTGTTAATGGTTCCCTCTATCCCGGGTCAGGAGGAAGACATGGCTGCTGTCTTCAAGACGGTTGGTCAGGTGGGGACCAAGTGTGTGATAAAAAGAGAATTATCCAGATCTACACCTTATGTTTTATTTTTAAATATTTTATTTATTATTTTTACTTTATGTATGATGTATAGCCTTGTATGTATGTAATGCACCTGTGTTGCACATGGCTGTGGAGGTCAGAAGAGGGTGTCAGATTCCCTGGAACAGCAGTTATGGATGGTTGTTAGCTGCCATGTAGTGCTGAGATCCAGACCCAGGTCTTTTGCAAGAGCAGTCAGTGCTTTTAACACTGAGCCATTCTCCAGCTCCAGATCTCCATAATGTTAACATCAGTAAAACTGAATAGCAGATACAAGAGTCTTTATTATGCTTAGTTTTTGTGTGCTGAGATGGGGTATCAGAAGCTCAGGCTGGCCTTGACCTTGCTACATAGCCGACGCCCTTGAACTTCTGGTCCTCCTGCTTCCTACCCTCTAAGTGCTTGGATTATAGGATGTACCACCACACTCCAGTAATGTGCTGGGTACTGGGCCCAGTGCTTTCTGTCTGCAAGGCAAGGACTCTGCCAGCAGAGCTACGTCTCCACATACCATCTTTACTCACGCTGGCCTTGAGCTATGCAGCTGAGACTAGCCTAGAACTCTTGATCTGCTTGCTTCCCTCTCCCAAATGCTGAGATTACAGGCACATACCATGGTACAGTGCTGGAAATGTGATAGAGTGCTGGCCCAGCACAAAACAAATTCCTGGGTTTGATCCCCAGCACTACATAAACCAGACCTGGTCCTGAGTTCCTAGAATTTCAGCACTGGGAGTGGACGCAGGAGGATCAGAAGTTTAAGATATCTTCATGGACATGCAAGTTTGAGGCCAGCCTCGAATACACAAAACCCAGACTCCAGTTCACAGTTCTCTCCCTCTTATTTCTCTCTTGGTATAGAGAATATGTCTTTTGTTCTCTTAGATTTTGTGGCATCGATCATACTCCTGAAGGACACAATCCTGAATATTGAAATCTAGAAAGACCTAAAATCTTCCCGAAAGGTTACAATCCTGAGAGCTGAAATACTCCAAACCTCAATTCAGACATTAAGCAGACAGATCTCTGTGAGTTCAAGGCCAGACTGGTATACAAAGGGAGTTCAGGCCAGCTGGGACTCAGGGGAGACCCTGTTCCAAAAACTGGAAAAAAAAAATGTCACTTCACAACTGAGGAATTAGAGATGGCTGAGAAACACCTTAAGAAGTGTTCAACATCACTAATCATTAAGGAAATGCAAATCAAAACCACTTTAAGATATCATCTGACTCCAATAAACTGGCTAGGATCAAGAAAACAAATGATACCAGTGCTTGAGAGGTTGTGGGAAAGGGGAACACTCATCCACTGCTGGTGGGAATGTAAACTTGTACATGCCACTATGGAAAGCAGTGTGGAGAAACCTCAGATTTGGAATGAACTTGCCACCCGACCCAGCCATACCATTCTAGCATGTACCCCAAGACTCACCCCCTGCAGAGATACATGCTGGCCATGTTTATTTCAGCTCTCTTCACAATAGCAAGAGAGCTGGAACCAACCCAGTGCCCCTCAAATGACGAGTGGATAGAGAAAAAATGTGGTACATTACACAATAGAGTTCTATGAGCAGTAAAGAAAGACGACATCATGAGCTTTGCAGGAAAATAGCTGGAGCTAGAGGACATCATGCTGAGTGAAGTAACACAGTCCCCGAGAAAAACAAACGACAAATGGTATCCTCATCTGTGGATGCTGCTATGCCAATTACCTAGTTTTGTAAGTATTTGTCTTTGCATGGCCCCTTGAGTTTTGGTCCAAGCAGTGTGGGAGTGATGCATACTGGGAAACAACAACAACAACAATAACAACAACAACAACAACAACAGAAAGGATGCATCAAAGAAACTGCCTGAAACAGTGAACTATTGCTCAAAACAGTCCAATTTCCCATGAGAATATTGAGGAAAGATGAAAAAGAGATGAAAAGCATGTTTTGGCAGAATGCATGAGCTCTGGTGGGGTGGGGGGTAGGGTGGGGGACACGGGTCTGGATTTGATAATCTTGCACAAAATATATATTAAAAAAAAATCTGGGGATGGAGAGATGGCCTAGTGGTTAAGAGTACTGACTGCTCTTTCAGAGGACCCGGTTCAATCCCCAGCACCCACTGGCGGCTGAAACCATCTTTAACTCCAGTTCCAGGGGAATCTGAGCCCTCTCTGACCTCCGTGTCCATTATGCCACGGGTTTCACACCTCAGGCAGGGACAGTACATTCATACACATAAAAATAGTATAATAAAATAATTTAAAAAAAAACAAAAAAATAAGTCGGACGTGGTGGCGCACGCCTTAAATCCCAGCACTCGGGAGGCAAAGGTAGGCAGATCTCTGTGGGTTCAAGGCCAGCCTGGTCTACAGAGCGAGCTCCAGGACAGCTGGTACTAAAAGGGAGACCCTGTCTCAAAAATATAAAAAAAAAGGGATAAAACTAAAAAAAAAAAAAAAGAAAAAGAAAAAGAAAAAAAAATTATGGTGATGCACACCTTTAATCCCAGCACTTGGGAGCCAGAGGCAGGTGGATCTCTGTGAGTTCAAGGCCAGCCTGGTCTACACAGCGAGCTCCAGGCCAGCTGGGACTAAAGGGAGACTTAATTAGTATTTAAAACTTTCCAATAGGATCTCCTGAGCCCAGCGGCAGGAGAGGGGGAGGACAGGTGGAACTGGGTGTCTTGGCGAGTTGATTGTTGATCTTTGGTCCTGCTGTCTTTGGTTTGATGTGGCCTTTGTGGGCTGTGAGTTGGATTGGAGTTATCCTCCCAGCTGGGATTAAATGGTGTGGTCTTTGGCTTGATTAGATCTAGTGGCTGTGGGGGCGGAGTTATCCTCCCAGCCGGTATTAAAGGCACGCTTGTGTGGACTCTTGAGATTTGGATCTCCTTAGCCCAGCGGCAGGTGCCGGGCGCGGGCTTGAAGAGCCCCCCCCCCGCCCCCCGCCAACCTGAGATTACGAGAAGAAGGATCTGAAGGAGGCAAGCAAAAGCACAAGCCTTCAACACAGTAAAGGGAGACATTTAGGACTCACATCGGAATACAGGCAAGGGGAAGCCCATATGCCAGGATCCGAAGAAGAGAATACACTGGAAAGGGGCAGGATAATCTCACGCCAAGCGTTACCAACGCTATGGACGACTCCTGCAGTGGGATCCCTCCGGGATGCCCAGGACAGACATCAGAAACACAATTGGGAAATACTTAAAGAACTACAAGATCATAAAGAACAAATTAAAGAACTAAGAAAAGAGAATGAGGACCGAGAGAGAGGGAGAGAATGACAAGCTCCGGAAGGAGTAGAAACACTGAAAAGATCCCATGCTGAAAAAGAAAAAAGAAACACAACCAGCAAACAAAAGACTACAAAAAGAGGTGGAAGCTCCAAAAAGAAATAGAAACACTAAAAGAATCAGAAGGGAAAAGGAAAAAAGGAATCAAACACATCTCACTTCAAGAGGAAGAATGAAAAAGCCTCAGAAAGCAGAATGGAGGAAGCAGAACAAAAAATATCAGATCATGGAAGATAACACACAGACAACTAAAAACCTCAAGGGAGATTATGAAAAATTTAAAATACCAAAAACAGAAACAACCAGGAGCTGTGGACACTATGAAAAGATCAAAACTCTGCATCATAGGAATAGAGGAAGGAGAAGAATCCCAAGAGAAATGGTATTGATCAGATCTTCAACAGAATAATAGATAAAAAAAAAAAAAAAAAAAAAAACAAAACATACAAACTCCAAAAGACAAATCAGAAAAGAAATTCTCTACGCCACATCATAGTTAAAATGCTAGACACCCAAAACAAAGAAAAAAATTCTTAAAGCGACAAGAGAAAAAAAAACAAAAAAAAAAAAAAAAAATATCAGAATTACAACTGACTTCTCATGCAAAACTACGACAGCAAGAAGAACCTGGAGCAAGATTCCCAGTGTTGAGGGGCAATGATGCCAGCCCAGTGTTACTATACCCAGCAAATGTCAATCATAGGAAGGAGAGAGAGGAACTTCCATGACATAACAACTTGAAAGACTACATGTCCGGAAAAACCAACCTTCAGAGAATACTTGAAGAAATTCAAAGAACAGAAGAAAGGAGCAACCAACCCCAGGCACCTAGAAGGAGAAATCAATAAGCATAACTGCAGAAGTAGAAACCTAAATCAAAACCGGAGATGGATAATAAGGCAAAAGAAGCAACACAAACCTTCAGTTCATAACCTTAAATATTAAGGACTAAATTCCCAATCAAAATACAAAGACTTGGGAACTGGATTAGGAAACGAATCCCTCGATACGTATCTACAAGAAACACATCTTACCTTCAAGGACAGGCACCACTTAAAGTGAAGGGATGGAAAAGTATTCCAGCAAATGGTAACAAAAAGAATAGCAGGGTGTTTGCTATTTTAATATCGGATAAATAGACTTCAAAGTAAAAGAATCAGAAGAGACAAAGAAGGCCATTACAGGTTTCATCAAAGGAAAATCATCAAGAAGATTGTCACAATTATGAACCTACCAGCCCCAAATTCGCTGGTGCACAAATTTTTTAAAGACAATTCTCCAGGTCCACAAGTCACACTAACCCCAGCCCACTCTAGTGGGAGAATTCAATACCCCACTGAGTCCTTTGGATTGGTCAACAGACAAAAAATAAACAGAAGAGACACTTGAACTGAACGACATGATACACCAATGGACCTCCTAGACCTCTACTGACATTCCATCCTAATACCAGAGAATACATTTTCTACTCAGCACCCCACGGAAACATTCTCCAAAATCGACCCACATCCTGGGACACAGAAGAAACCTCTACAAATACAAGAAGATTGAATAATTTCATGCATCCTGTCAGACCACAGTGAAATAAGCTCAACATCAACACCAGGACAAGCCTCCTGGCTACTACGAAAACACTGGGGACTAAACAACACACTCTGAATAATAATGGGTCAAGGAAGAGATAAAGAAAGAAATAAAACCTTCCTGGAACTGAATGACATGACAATACAACACAACAAAACCCTATGGGCTACCTTAAAAGCATCTAAGAGGGAAATTTATAGCCCTGGGTGCCTACATTAGAAAAACAGAAAGAGCACAAGTGAATGATCTAAAACAACAGCTAAAGCACTTGAGAGGCAACAACAGATGAACCCTTAAACGCAACAGACAGGAAGAAATAACAAAAATCAGAGCAGAAAATCAATGAAATAGAAACAAAGAAAACAATACAAAAAACTCATGAAGCCAAAAGTTGTCTTTTGAAAGATAAACAAGAATAGACAGACCTCTAGCCCCGTTAACAAAAAGAAAGAAGGAAGGACACCAAAAACTCCAAATCAATACACTGTGTGAAAAGGGAATATCACAACGGACAGGAAAAGATCAAGAAAATTATTTGGGAATATTACAAGAACCTATATTCTACAACTTTTGAAAATCTAGAAGAAATGGATGAATATCTGAAATCCCTGGGAATCACCAAAGCTGGCCAAAGGAGACCAGCAGCTTAAACCGACCCATCATTGGAAGAAATAAGGATGTAGTAAGAAG
Source organism: Rhizomys pruinosus (assembly GCA_009823505.1). Taxonomy (NCBI): domain Eukaryota; kingdom Metazoa; phylum Chordata; class Mammalia; order Rodentia; family Spalacidae; genus Rhizomys; species Rhizomys pruinosus. Next base: position 6,228,789 of record VZQC01007611.1, read on the forward strand.
CCTCCCAAAACAAAAAAAGCCCAGGCCCAGACGGTTTCACAGCAGAATTCTATAAAACATTCCAAAAAGACCTACAACCATTATTTCTGAAACTGTTTAGAAATATACAATCAGAGGGAATTCTCCAAATTCCTTCTACGAAGCCAACATCACTCTATTCCAAAACCAGGCAAAGATCCAACTAAAAAGGAGAATTATAGAACCATCTCCCTCATGAACACCAGATGCCAAAATTCTAAACAGAATACTGGCAAATCCATACAGGTACACATCAAGAAGATCATCCCTCATGACCAAGTTGGATTCATTAACCAGAGATGCAGGGATGGTTCAAAACATATGAAATCAATAAAATCATCAAACAATAAATTGGAATCAAAGACAAAAACCACACATCATCTCCATTGATGCTGAAAAGCCTTTGACAAAATCCAGCATCCCTTCATGCTGTAAAGTCCTCGAAGGAATTGGATTGGAGGGATCCTTCCTCAATGTATCAAAGCCATATACAGGAAACCCCACAGCCAATATCATCCTAAAGGGGAAAAACAGAAAACATTCCCTTTTAAGGTGAGGAAACCGCCAGGCTGCCCTTATCACCACTCCTCTTCCACAAGTGCTTGAAACACTTTGCTAGAGCAATAGGCAAGAAAAGAAAGGATATTATAAGGAGTGAGTACTAATTGGAAAAAGAGAAAGTCAAACTATCCTATTTTCTGATGATTGATGTTTACTTAAGGGATGCAAAAAAAACTCCACCAGAAAAAACTCCTAGAAACGAGTAACAGCTTCAGCAAAGTGGCAGGATACAAAATTAACCTTAGAAATCAATGGCCTTTCTTACACCAACAACAAGCAACGTGGAGAAAAATCAAAAGAGCCTTTCACTCACAATAGCCTCAAAAACAATAAATATACCTAAAAAAACCTAACCAAAGATACCAAAGACCTTACAATAAAAATTTTAAACCCTGAAGAAAGTAGAAATTGAAGAAGACCTCAGAAGATGGAAAAACCTCCCATGCTCATGGATTGGGAAAATAACATTGGTTAAAAAATGTCCATTTTACCAAAAACTCTTGTATAGATTTAATGCAATCCCAATCAAAATCCCCAAGAGTTTCTTCACCAGGCTTGGAAACAAAAGTTCTTAAATTCATTTGGTAAAAACAAAGACCCGAATAGCTAAACAACTCTGATGAAAAAGCTACACAGGAGGGATCTCTATACCAGATTTTAAATATACTACAGGGCTTTAGTCATAAAACAGCCCCTGGTACTGGCACAAAAAACAGACCCGTTGACCCATGGAACAAAACCAAAGATCCAAATCTGAGCACTACAATTTCAGCCATCTCTTATATTTGACAAGGGGGCCAAGAAAACCACAATGGAGAAAAGACAGCATCTTCAGCAAGTGGTGTTGGCAAACTGGCATCACCACTTGTAGAAGAAGAAATTAAACCCCTACCTCTCACCTGTACAAAAGTCAACTCCAGATGGTATAAAGAACTCAACGTGAAACCCAAACTCTGAAGGTGATAGAAGAAAAAGTTTGCAGCGCGACTACAAGACATAGGCGTAGGAAAAGACTCTAAATCAGACAGCAGCTGCACAGAATTAGGTCGACAATTGACAAGTGGACCTCATCAAACTCAAAAGCTTCTGACATCAAAAGAAACAATCAAGGAGTGAACGAGAAATCCCACCGAATGGGAGGAGAAACCTTCACTGCAGATACATCTGACAAAGCATGATTCCCAGAATATATAAAACTACTCAATAAACAAAGAAAGAAAAAAGAAACAAAACTACCCGCTCAATAGATGGAGCAAAGAACTAACAGAGAGACTTCACAAGACGGGAGGAATTATAGAGATGTCTGAGAAACACCTCAAGAAACACTGCTCAACATCACTAATCATTAAGGAAATGCAAATGAAAACCATTTTAGATATCATCTTACTCCAATAGAACTGGCTAGGATCAAGAAAACAATGATACCAAGTGCTGGAGAGGTTGTGGGGAGGAAAGGGGAACACTCATCCACTGCTGGTGGGAATGTAAACTTGTACACCACTATGGAAAGCAGTGTGGAACCCTTGGGAAGACTTGGAATGAATTGCCAACCGACCCAGGCATACCACTCCTGGGCATGTACCCTCAAGACTACGCCACCCAGAGATACATGCACGGCCATGTTATTTCAGCTCTCTTCACAAGCAAGGAGCTGGAACCCACCTAAATGCCCCTCAACTGACGGAGTGGATAGAGAAATGTTGGTTACATCTACACACATGGATTCTATGCAGCAGTAAGAAAGACGACATCACGAGCTTTGCGGAAAATGGCTGGAGCAGCTAGAGGACATATGCTGAGTGAGTAACACAGTCCCAGAAAAACAACCGAACATGCATGGTATCACTCATCTGTGGATGCTAGTGCCAATTACCCAGTTAAGTATTTCTTGTGTAGGGCCCCCTGAGCTTGTTGTAAAAGCAGTTGGGCATAATGCTATTTTGAAAACCAATAGGAATGGTATGGCTGGGTCGGGTGGCAAGTTCATTCCAAGTCTTCCAAGGGTTCTCCACACTGCTTTCCATAATGGCTGTACAAGTTTACATTCCCACCAGCAGTGGATGAGTGTTCCCCTTTCCCCACAACCTCTCCAGCACTTGGTATCATTTGTTTTCTTGATCCTAGCCAGTCTTATTGGAGTCAGATGATATCTTAAAGTGGTTTTGATTTGCATTTCCTTAATGATTAGTGATGTTGAACACTTCTTAAGGTGTTTCTCAGCCATCTCTAATTCCTCAGTTGTGAAGTGACATTTTTTTTTTCCAGTCTTTTTGGAACAGGGTCTCCCTGCAGTCCCAGCTGGCCTGAACTCACTTTGTATACCAGGCTGGCCTTGAACTCACAGAGATCTGTCTGCTTAATGTCTGAATTGAGGTTTGGAGTATTTCAGCTCTCAGGATTGTAACCTTTCGGGAAGATTTTAGGTCTTTCTAGATTTCAATATTCAGGATTGTGTCCTTCAGGAGTATGATCGATGCCACAAAATCTAAGAGAACAAAAGACATATTCTCTATACCAAGAGAGAAGATAAGCAGGGATGAGAACTTGAACTGGAGTCTGGGTTTTGTGTATTCGAGGCTGGCCTCAAACTTGCTATGTCCATGAAGATGATCTTAAACTTCTGATCCTCCTGCGTCCACCTCCCAAGTGCTGAAATTCTAGGAACTCAGGACCAGGTCTGGTTTATGTAGTGCTGGGGATCAAACCCAGGAATTTGTTTGTGCTGGGCCAGCACTCTATCACATTTCCAGCACTGTACCATGGTATGTGCCTGTAATCTCAGCATTTGGGAGAGGGAAGCAAGCAGATCAAGAGTTCTAGGCTAGTCTCAGCTGCATAGCTCAAGGCCAGCGTGAGTAAAGATGGTATGTGGAGACGTAGCTCTGCTGGCAGAGTCCTTGCCTTGCAGACAGAAAGCACTGGGCCCAGTACCCAGCACATTACTGGAGTGTGGTGGTACATCCTATAATCCAAGCACTTAGAGGGTAGGAACAGGAGGACCAGAAGTTCAAGGGCGTCGGCTATGTGACAAGGTCAAGGCCAGCCTGAGCTTCATGATACCCCATCTCAGCACACAAAAACTAAGCATAATAAAGACTCTTGTATCTGCTATTCAGTTTTAACTGATGTTAACATTATGGAGATCTGGAGCTGGAGAGATGGCTCAGTAGTTAAAAGCACTGACTGCTCTTGCAAAAGACCTGGGTCTGGATCTCAGCACTCACATGGCAGCTAACAACCATCCATAACTGCTGTTCCAGGGGAATCTGACACCCTCTTCTGACCTCCACAGCCATTGCATGACACAGGTGCATTACATACATACAAGGCTATACACTCATACATAAAGTAAAAATAATAAATAAAATATTTAAAAATAAAACATAAGGTGTAGATCTGGATAATTCTCTTTTTATCACACACTTGGTCCCCACCTGACCAACCGTCTTGAAGACAGCAGCCATGTCTTCCTCCTGACCCGGGATAGAGGGAACCATTAACAAGCAGCAAATGGATGGAGAAACCTAGACCCCAGCTTCCTTCTGCCTTCCCTCGCTCAGGTCTCTTTCCACTCCTCTCTGTTTATTGAACTGTGTCAGAAAAAAATCTCTTAAATATCTTAAGCATCAGACATTCGCTACTATTAGTAACACATTTATTCAACTCAAACATCTCCTGTATTTGATAGATTGTAAATAATTTTATGCGGAATTAGAGACAAGGTGCTATCCCCTTCTTACAACAAACACAAATAGCATATGAAGAATAGCTCACTATAACAATTTTCATAACAAATGTGCTTCACGATAAACTGCATAGCAGATGCCCAGTATTCTAAACCCAGGAATATTTTTGAGTGGTTAACAAGAGCACGGAATGTAAATGCAAGGGATGAAATAAATACTTCTGCCAAAATTTGTCATGCCATTCTTTAGTATTTTGTCTTTAAATATAAATATATATATGTATAGAGAATTCAGGAAAATATCCGCACTTCAAGTTTTAGTGAAGTTTCTAAAATAAACTGATAGGTAACTGCATATTTAAACAGGCAATTTAGAATTCTGGTCAGGATACTTTAATGGCTTTCAGTGGAACAGTCTGATCATGGTCAATTCATTTCATCCCCAACATAGGATCTACCAATCCTTAACTCATGTGTGGTTGCAAATTACTGGAACTACCATATCCCAAGAGAGAAAGTGACAACTATGAAAGTAACTAGTGTAAGCCAAGAAGGGCCCCAGCAAAGAGATCTGGAGCAAATCTCTCTGCCCCTCCTCATGCAGATAGGGTCCTGTCTTCTCCAAAAAATAACTTCTAGTTCTTCATATTCAAAATTGGAAAATAGCACAACTCCCCAGCTTTGTTCAATCGAGTTTCCAGAGCCTTCTTTCCTCTTTTATAGCAAGGTAGGAAGCACGAAGAGGGGTCGGCCAGGGAAAGTGAACGTGGTAAACAGTAACAAACTGCGGCTTCAGTTCACAACTTAGAACTAAGAAATATTCTGTAAGAAAGCTGTAGTGTGTGTGATGGTGACTCTTCATTGTCACTTGACTGGTTCGGAATCATCTAGGGAACATACCTCTGAGGATGTCTAAGCATCTGTGAATAGCAGAGGAGACATGAACTTCATTAAGAAAGCCAAGGGTCATAAAACCCTTGAAATGACCAGATAACTTGAAACTGACTATCTGGCCTCACTAAGGCCTCATCAGCCAGTCACTCACAGGCAAATGGTTTTTGGAAGTGGCCTGTCTGCAGGAGGGCTTTGAGGTACCACCCTGCTGGGCCCAGGAAATCATCCTAACAAAAGGCTTTGCTTATGCAAAGACACCAGGTCTCAGCACCAAACATCACTGAGCCCATTCTCCCCAGCTTTGCTCAGTCGTGTTTCCAGAGCCTTCTTTCCTCTTTTATAGCAAGGTAGGAGGGAGCACTGCTGTGGCAGAAAACCTGAGTTCAGTTCTCAGCATCCACCTGGGAGCAGGGCTCACAACCGTCTACAACTCCAGCTCCGAGGGACCTGACACCCTCTGCTGGTTGCCTTGGAAATCCACATTCCTGTGAGCATACTCCCACACAAACACATATATTTACAAAATTGAAAAATATATAAATCTTTAAAAGACAGATCTATTTTTGGTGCACAGACTCAGACATTCTATTCTTAGGGTTGCCCGGGGGCCCTTGGAGGCCAGGGCCGAGAACGAGTGCCCACATCAGGGCAGCTAGGAAGAGAGAAAGAAAGGCCGGAGATCTGAAATCCTTCAAGGTCGTGTTTCAGTGACCTAACTTCCTTCCACCAGACCCCTGCCTCTTAAAGTTTCCACCCCATCCAGGTAGTGCTGTCAGGAAGAAAGCAACTCTAACACATGAGCCTTTGAGGGACACTTAAGATCCACATTGGCCAATCTACAAACCCACTACCTCCCTGTGAATCACCCAGGAGCCTAGCCCAGGCCACCAACCCCAAGGTGGAAACTGCCAGTCTTACCTTCGTGATTCTCTCTTTATGTCACTTACCTCTAGGGAATGTGGAGAAAAGGAAAGTAGGAGATGGCTGGTGAGCTCAAGGGAGCCACCAGGAAGACGGAGATCTCTATGACCCTCAGCACAGCAAACTTGTAAAACAGCTTCTAATCCATTTGTATCTGTTCAGTGTCAGAGTTGCAGAGACAAGGTCTTGATTTTGCCAGTTGTACAAGAGGAAACAAAGCCTGCTGAGCTTTGAGTGGATCACATGAGGTAGCCATGCACAGTAACTCAAACACTGCCTAGCCCAGTAAACACACAAAACACCTTTTTACTGTACTAAAACAGAATGCAGTCATTCACATCCATAAAACATATCCCCTACTGAGATTTTTATTGAAGCAAAATGTGTAGAAAAGAGCCTAGAATGCTTTGTTGGAGGTGTAGATAGTATTGTGGTAAGAACTTATTTTAATCTTGGGGAGGTACATACATGCATGTACAGGTGTCTGCACCTCTGTGGACAACTGTGGAAGTCAAAGGTCACTGTCGATATCTTCATCTGTCATTCTCCACCTTAATTTTTTGAGAAAGAATTTCTCACTGAACCACCAACTCACAAGCCCCTGGGAGTCTCCGGGTTCCACCTCCTAGTGCTGGGACTGCAGGTACATGGGTCTTCATGCCTTCACAGCAAGTGCTTAAACCATTGAGTCACCTCCCAAGACCTTTGGAAAGAATTTTAACCCCTCCTCTATTATCTGCCTTTGTGAGTAGCTTACAGTCTACCATGTGAAAATACTGTGTCCTTAAAAAAAAAAAGAAAAGAAAATACTGTGTCCTGAGTAAAATTTGTATTTTTTAATATTTACATGTATGTATGTGTGTCTGTGGGAATATATGTTTACATGCCCATCGAGGTCAGAAAAGGATGCTAGATCTCCTGAAACTGGAGTGGTTGTGCACTGCCTGACATGAGGCTGGGAAATGGAACTCACTTTCTCAGGAAGAACAGTAAGTGCTCTTAAGCACTGAGTTGACTCTCTAGCCCCATCAAATCTGATCTTTCTTTTTTTTTTTTTTGGTCTTTTCGAGACAGGGTCTCCCTGTGGCCCAGCTGTCCTGGAACTCACTCTGTAGACCAGGCTGGCCTTGAACTCACAAAGATCCACCTGCCTCTGCCTCCCAAGTGCTAGGATCAAAGGAATGCGCCACCATGCCCGGCCAAATCTGATCTTAATGAGAACTCGTTCATAACCCAGAGCATCCGAATTTCCTGCATCTCAGAACTCAGCCACACTGTGACTAGGGAATAAGAGGAGGGAAACAATTCTGGAAGAAATACCTCAGCAGTGATGCTGACTTTGAAATGATCTCACAGCAAAATGAACAGTAGAATTCCTCATTTGATCTGCTCTGCAATAAGGAAATGGAATCAGCCACAGATTCCACGTTCTCTCTCTCTGTAATCTCTGTGTACTGAGATATATATACATCATGCCATATCTTCGGTGCTCACATCCACTCACCTCTAGATGTTTCTGAATTGTTAGATTTTGAACATTAGCTCCCTGAGACCAGAAGACAGATATCAAAGGCAACATTTCAAACATCATTGTTTCAATCCTAGCTCACAGGGATTTTGACAAGAAAAAAATACAAACCTTCTCTCATTTCAAGGCTAACAGTCTGAAACTGAATGATTTACATGGTAATACAAAGGTTAAATCCACATATTTCATGGCCTTTTTATCAACTTTACTCAAAACTTCTAGAATTTACAAAAAACTTTGGTCTTTCAAGATCCCATGTGAGACTACACAAATGGGTGTTTTCATAACCGCCTTTCAAATCATGTGGCTGAGTTTCTGTATGTGAGACAGTTTACCTCAAAAATGCATGTATAATAGTAATCATTTTAACTGGAAATTTATAAAAATGAACTATCAGGTAAATGATGTCTTTAATGTTCTTTAATACAATTTGGTACTAAATGCCAGTTAAAGCAAGAACTGTGCTGATCTGATGTAACTTGGTTATTGGCTTTGACCCTGGCATGATGTAATTTGTGATTTTGAGCTTTGTAAACCTGTCTCTGCTTCTTCTCAGGGTCAAGAACTCTTTGGGGCCTTAACCCCCTCTCCTAATTCAACCATAATTATGTGGTGCTCCTCCGTGACTCTCACTCAGTATTACAAAAGGAAGGAAGGAAGGAAGGAAGGAAGGAAGGAAGGAAGGAAGGAAGGAAGGGAGGGAGGGAGGGAGGGAGGAGGCGAGGGTGAGGGGATGGAGGGGGGAGGGGGAGGGGGTAGGAATTGGGATTGGCGTTAGGCGCTCCTTCTTATGCTTAATTAATGATATGATAAAACTGGTTCGAATTTTAAATGTTTCCATTTTACAAAAATATCCACTGACCAAGAAGACTGGCTCAAATAACATGTTGGGGTGTTATGACCATGATAACAGATATCCAGAAAAATTCAAAATGACTTTGGGTTAAAGTTAAGAAATAAAATAGGAAACCGGGTATGGTGGCCCATGCCTTTAATCCTAGCACTTGGGAGGCAGAGGCAGGCGGATCTTTGTGAGTTCAAGGCCAGCCTGGTCTACAGAGCGAGTTCCAGGACAGCTGGGGCTACAGGGAGACCCTGTCTCAAAAAGACCAAAAAAAAAAAAAAAAGAGAGAGAGAGAGAAATAAAATAGAAGCCACTTTTTTAAGACAGACCAGAGTATTTACACTTGCTGGGGGAAGCGTTTGAGTGTGCCAATCACAGTTCCACTTCTACAGGAGAAGATCTGTCCTGTTAGCTCAAAAGCCTTACCATCAATATTGCAAGAGGCAATTCAGATGTCAGAGGTCTGTGACTTAGACAGGTGGAGATACATTAGATGCTGGCTAATGCAAACAATACAGCTTTTAGTCTACCTTTTTAGACAGGACCCTTCTAGGACATTCTCTTTTGGTAAGACCCTCTGTACCCAATGAACAAGATAGCATCTGAAAACGATCATAAACCGAGTCCTGCATGCCAATCATCTCCCTTTGGTCTTCAGCAGACTGCGCTAAGTCTCCAGGAAGTTTTGGGGGTTTTTTGTTTGTTTCTTTGGGTTTTTTTTTGGGGGGGGGGGGCACAAGCCTAATCACAGTTCAATTGTTTAATTCCTGCATCTTTCTTCTTCCTTTCTTTTCTTTTTTTAAGACAGAAGTTTAACAGAAAAGTTCTAACCCCATGATGCTTCAGTTGGAATACATTTACAAAATTAACTGTGATAAAAATTGGAGTTGATTAGTTACATCAAATCCTCTGTCAACAAATGCAGCACATCTAATCAGTCATAATTAATGCTGATGTCTGATGAGAGATACACACAGGAGAAGCAAGGCAGTGTGCTGAACTGGCCTTCCGGGGATCTGGGGGAAGTCAGCTCTTTATCTTCGAGTTGGAAACGAAGTATGTGCACTTGCTTTGGCCAAGTTGGCAAAAACCCTGTATGCCCAGCCGCTCATGGGTATAGGATCATTCCATGCATATTTAGCAGACTTGGCAGCCAGGTTTTCATTTTCTCCAGGAATGTGGTCTAAATTCTAGAATCCTGGCACTTAAAAGCAAAGTCAAATGCCAACCAAAGCCATGCTTCTCGTTTGGATTCTTTAGCCCAAGAACATTAGAGAGTATCACACAGCAAGGGCAGCAATAATTAAATTACCACACTTATGTGGCTTAATACAATCCACTGGATGGTAGCAGAGAAGCAGAGCTCGTCGCTGTGTCATGCCAAGCCTCACCCACAATGGCAAGTAGGAAGCTTCTGGAACAATTTGCTGCTCACTAGCATCTATCAGATTGAAGCAGCCTGGGGTCCCCCAAACTCATTTTCTACCAAAAACAAATGCTGCCTTTGATTCACCTCAGATTTGTTGTTTTATAAAACAGAGGGTGTTTGGATTTGCTGGTTTGCTTATTTGTCCTTTCAAGACAGGGTCTCCCTGCAGCCCCTGCTGGCCTGGACCTCACTATGTAAAGCAGGCTGGTCTCCATCTCACAGAGCTCTGCCTGCCCCTGTCTCCTGAGTGCTGGGATTTAAAGCCATGCACTACCACACCCAGCTAGGTATTTTGATTTTTGTTGCTGAGGCTTCTTTTTTGTTTGTGTGTGTGGTGTGTGTGTGCATGTGTGTATGGGTGTTTGCATGTGTATGGGTACATTGTGTGCAGGTACACATGTGTGTGGTGTTTGTGCATGTGTGTATGGGTGTTTGCATGTGTATGAGTGCATTGTGTGCAGGTACATGTGTGTGTGGTATGTGTGCATATGTATATGGGTGTTTGCATGTGTATGAGAGCATTGTGTACACGTGTGTGTGGTGTGTGTGCATGTGTGTATGGGTGTTTGTATGGGTACATTGTGTGCAGGTACACGTGTGTATGATATGTGCCTATGTATATGGGTGTTTGCATGTGTATGAGAGCACTGTGTGCAGGTACACGTGTGTGTGGTGTGTGTGCATGTGTGTATGGGTGTTTGTATGTGTATGAGTGCATTGCGTGCAGGTACACGTGTGTGCACATGCATGCGGAAGCCAGAGGTTAATGTCATTTTTCTTCCTTAATCAATCTCTACCTTATACATTGAGGCAGGTCTGTCACTTGAGCCACATCTGTCCTATTTGGCTTGTCTAGGCAGCCAGCTTGCTTGGGGGATTCCCTGCCTCTGCTTCCTGTCTGTCGAGATTACATGCAAGCTGCCACGCCTGCTTGGCTTTTACATGGGAGCCAGGAACCAAACCCTGGCCTTCAGGCTTGCAGTGCTAGCACTTTTTACCCACTGAGCCATCTCCCCAGCCCATGTTTGTTCCTTAACTATGGAATTTCATTGTATTTCTCCTGGAGGTAACAGAGAGAAACAGGAGCTGCACACTGGAGTTCACCTGCCTGGCCTCCCTTCCCAGCTGGTCCTGTTCCCCAGGTGCTGTCCTCTGTCATACCTGGATTTTTCCATCTCATTCTACAAACATGAAGATCTTTTCATTTGAAACCCCTTTCCTTCTATTTTCTTCTCCCCATCCTTCTCCCTCACTTCTTTCTTCCTTCTCCTCCTTCTTCTTCGTCTCCCCCAGTCTTGCTCTCTTATGACCAAGTCCTGCTGTGCTGCACAGGATTGTCTTGAACTCCTGGGCTGAGTGACTCTCCCAGCTCAGGTTTCCAATAGCTGGGACTACAGGGGTGCACCACTATGGCTGGCTTTCAATGGTTTCTGGTTTTAATCAGAAATTATTCAGCATGGTGTTTTTAAACAAAGCCAGGATAATACCTTTGTGCAGTCTGGTGTAGGGGCTCCATTTAAGCAAAGCTGAATTTCATCCACATCTGCATCAGTCACTGTCTGTCACTGGAATGAAATAACAAGCTTGAAGAGTAGAAGCTGGGCTCTGACATCCCCACCTCAGCCTCTCAAGCATAGCGCTATCTGCCTGTTTGTTTATTTCTTAGTCCTTACCTCTGATTCCCAACCTCTGCTCTTTTGGAGTTTCTCTTCGCACAGCCCCACCTCCCTAAACCAACAGCTCTTCATTTACCATCTAGAGCACTTGATAGGCTGACTCCATCCCTTCAACCTCCTCCTCACTTGTGCATCCACAATCCATTCCTCTGAGCGTTCTCATCAGCCTCTTGGCTTTTGCCTCCTCTCCCTCCTCAATATAGATTTTGCCCTCATGTGTCTCTATGACCTTTTACCCCCTTCCTTGGCCTGTCCTTGAATAGTCTACTTTTAAAGGTGACTGTTGCAGCAAAGCTCACAATACAATGAGGGCAGTCACATCTAGGCAACCCATACAAACAAGACTGTGTTTCTCCAGCCCACAGCACAGTGCAGGCAGGAATATCCAGAAACATTGATGTTGCTTCACTATAACTAATTTTAAATCAGATACTCACACCAAACAAACACAAATATCAAGCTGTATGCTTAAGATTTTTTTTTCATTTGACTGGATGTTAGCCTCAATTATAAAACAAAGAAACAAACATACATATGTATATACAAGAACAAAGTGGAAAACTAAGATGTTTAGATGTGTTTACATGACATGTAATTTTTCCATGGAAGTTGGTCCTCTCTGCCCCTCTCCAAATCACCCCTTAAGATGTTCAGATCTTCACAGACAATTCCATATGTCTCTCTGCAGGATTCTCACAATCTATATTGAACACTGCTTTTGAATCTCCTCCCAAACCTGCTTTGTTCCCTAAGGATGCTATTTCTGTACTAGTTCCACCCATCTGATAGCTTCCCTGCCTGAAAACCCTTTCTCTTGGTTGATGTGTCCAAGCAGTTGCTAGGCAACCTGATGTCTACCCTTGCAGCAATCTCCTTGTCTCCTTCCTACCTGATTCCCATCATCTCGTTCTTCTCTCTTTTTTAAATTTTATATTACAGTTATTTATTTTCTGTGTCATGGGGTGGGAGCACATGTCATGGCACACGCGAGGAGATCTGAGGACAGTGTTCAGGAGTCAGTTCTTTACATATACCATGTGCGTCCCAGGTACTGAACTCAGATCATCAGGCTTGATGGCCAGCACCCTTACTCCTGCGCCATCTCCTAGGCTCCAGCTCCTACAGCCCTTTGCCTAAAGTATTATAATTTTATCTGTGGGGGTTATTTTTGGTTATCCACTTGATGGAGTTCAGAATTACCTAAGAGCTTAGTGAAGCAAGCACCCTCCTGGGTATGTCTTGGGGTCTGGTGGAAGGAGGAGAGTTCTCCAGACATGATTAGATCCTAAGGGCTCTGAAATAACCAATGGCTTCATTCCTTGACGGATCCCTAATCAGATCTCATTATGGAGCGACAGCCACAGGTAGAAGTTAGTGTTCCGGTCAGAGAAGACAGGTCACTGCAGGCATTTCCTTCTCACTTCCCCTGGACTATTCCTGTATACTGTTTTCTCTGCTCTTGATACGCCGTGAAGAAAACCCCCTGCCACAGGATCTGTTACCATGATGTTCTTTCTTACTACAGACCACGAAACACAGAGCCAAATTAGCTTAACCCTTAGAACCTTGAGTCAAAATAAATAATTCCTCATTTAAGTTGTTTCTGTCAGCAGCAACATTAAGTGAAACAATTATATCAGTCACTTGATGTGTTGCTGTGACAAAAGACCTCCCAAAAGCAACTTAAGAAAGGAAAGGTGTCTTGGCTCACAGTGTCAGGGTCCAGTCCATCACATGGGGCAGGAGCGAAGGTAGGAAAGTGAGGAGGATACTCACACTGACCACGCTGGCCTTGAACTCACAGAGAACAGCCTGTGTCTGCCTCCCGAGTGCTGGGATCAAGGGCGTGTATCACCACACCCTGCTGTTCTTCCTTTTAATTCAGTTTGGGACTCCAGCCTTGGCATGGAGCTACTCATGCTCAAGATCAGCCTTCCCTCAGAATACTCAGATAGTTCTAACACACCAGACATGTGTGACCTGGGTCTACACTGAGGCTGACACAAGGCCTTCGTTTTCACAACAATACTCTGCCTTGCCAGGCATGGTGGCGCACGCCTTTAATCCTAAGCAGAGGCAGGTAGATCTTTGTGAGTTCCAGGCCAGCCTGGTTTACAGAGTGAGTTCCAGGACAGCTGGGGCTATAGGGAGATCCTGTCTCAAAAAGACAATAAATAAATAAATAAATAAATAAATAAATAAATAAATAAATAAATAAATAAACAAATAAATACTCTGCCTTTCCCATCCACACAGATGATAGACAATTTTGCATACTCATCATTCCTTTCTCAAAACCGACCTCTGACTCTCAACATCTGCCTGGGAAGGAGTTCCTCAGCTTGCCAACTGGTCGTATTTTTTCTTCTTCTACTTGCAAAGTTCTCCCCCCCCCCCGCCAATGTTTTATTGAAGCTTTGTGCATTTCATACAAAATTACATTACAAATCAAATCTAGACCCGTGCCTCCTCTCTGCCCCCCCACCCCACCAGAGTTCATGCATTCTGCCAACCATGTTATTCATCTTTTTCTCAGTCTCTTTCAAAATTCTCCATGTAGAGGTTTACTGTTTTGAGCAGAAGTTCACCATTTCATTCAGTTCTTTAACACCGTCTTTTCTGTTGTTGTTGTTGTTGTTATTCTTTTCAATATGCATCACTCCAAAATATGCACATATGCGTGCCACAGCAAAGTTCATTTTCAGGGGGGAGGGGGAGGAAAGGGTTTATTAAGCTCACATCTCCTGGGACACAGTTCATCACACAGGGAACCCAAGGCAGGAACTCAGGACAGGAGGCTGGAGGCAGGAGCTGAGGCACAGGCCATGGAGGAATGCTGCCCACTGGCTTGCTCCCCCAAAGTTCTTAAGTATGCACAGAAACCTAACAATGGAGTCTAATGTTAACATTTCCCACTGTATATAAGGGGGAAAGTAAGGGCCCAAGCCATGAACCACATGAACATCTCAGTGGGCAAAGTTTGGTTGCTAAGTCCGTCCCTGGCCTGTGTTGAGTGTGATTCGTCATCAGGTGCAGAGCCAGTCAGGTTCCTAGGTACCATCTCTCCACGCACTACCAGTCAGGTGCCTTCCTAGGTACCCTCCCTCCACGCACTACCAGTCAGGTACCTTGCTAGGTACCATCCCTCCACGCACTACCAGTCAGGTACATTCCTAGGTACCCTCCCTCCACGCACTACCAGTCAGGTGCCTTCCTAGGTACCCACCCTCCACGCACTACCAGTCAGGTGCCTTCCTAGGTACCCTCCCTCCACGCACTACCAGTCAGGTGCCTCTCTGGGTACGCTCCCTCAATGCACTACCAGTCAGGTGCCATCCTAGATACCCTCCCTCCACGCACTACCAGTCAGGTGCCTTCCTAGATACCCTCCCTCCACACACTACCAGTCAGGTACCTTCCTAGGTACCCTCCCTCCATGCACTACCAGTCATGTACCTTCCTAGGTAACCTCCCTCCACGCACTACCAGTCAGGTACCTTCCTAGGTACCCTCCCTCCATGCGCTACAAGTCAGGTGCCTTCTTGGGTACCCTCCCTCATGCACTACCACTCAGGTGCCATCCTAAGTACCATCCCTCCACGCACTACCAGTAAGGTGCGATCCTAGGTACCCTCCCTCCATACACTACATGTAAGGTGCCATCCTAGGTACCCTCCCTCTACGCACTACCAGTCAGGTAGCTTCCCAGGTCCCCTGCCTCCACGCACTACCAGTCAGGTGCCATCCTAGGTACCCTCCCTCCACGCACTACCAGTCAGGTGCCTAGGTACCCTCCCTCCACGCACTACCAGTCAGGTTGCCTTCCTAGCTACCCTCTCTCCACGCATTACCAGTCAGGTACCTTCCTAGGTACCCTCCCTCCACACACTACCAGACAGGTGGCCTTCCTAGGTACCCTCCCTCCAAGCACTACCAGACAGGTTGCGATCCTAGGTACCCTCCCTCCATGCACTACCAGTCAGGTACCTTCCTAGGTACCCTCCACCCACGCACTACCAGTCAGGTTGCCTTCCTAGGTACCCTCCCTCCATGCACTAACAGTCAGGTACCTTCCTAGGTCCCCTGCCTCCACGCACTACCAGTCAGGTGCCTTCCTAGGTACCCACCCTCCACACACTACCAGTCAGGTGCCTTCCTGGGTACTCTCCCTCCACGCACTACCAGTCACGTGCCTTCGAGGGTACCCTCCCTCAACGCACTACCAGTCAGGTGCCATCTTAGGTACACTCCCTCCACGCACTACCAGTCAGGTGCCATCCTAGGTACCTTCCCTCCACGCGCTACCAGTCAGGTGCCTTCCTGGGAACCCTCCCTCATGCACTACCACTCATGTGCCATCCTAAGTACCCTCCCTCCACGCACTACCAGTCAGGTGCGATCCTAGGTACCCTCCCTCCATACACTACCTGTAAGGTGCCATCCTAGGTACCCGCCCTCCACGCACTACCAGTCAGGTACCTTCCTAGGTCCCCTGCCTCCTCGCACTACCAGTCAGGTGCCATCCTAGGTACCCTCCCTCCACGCACTAGCAGTTAGGTGCCTTCCTAGGTACCCTCCCTCCACACACTACCAGTCAGGTTAGCTTACTAGGTACCGTCCCTCCACGCACTACCAGTCAGGTTGCCTTCCTAGGTACACTCCCTTCATGCACTACCAGTCAGGTACCTTCCTAGGTACCCTCTCTCCACGCACTACCAGTCAGGTGCCTAGGTACCCTCCCTCCACGCACTACCAGTCAGGTTGCCTTCCTAGCTACCCTCACTCCACGCACTACCAGTCAGGTACCTTCCTAGGTACCCTCCCTCCACGAACTACCAGACAGGTGGCCTTCCTATGTACCCTCCCTCCATGCAGTACCAGACAGGTTGCCTTCCTAGGTACCCTCCCTCCATGCACTACCAGTCAGGTACCTTCCTAGGTACCCTCCCTCCACGCACTACCAGTCAGGTGCCTTCCTAGGTACCCTCCCTCCATGCGCTACCAGTCAGGTGCGTTCCTGGGTACCCTCACACATCACTACCACTCAGTTGCCATCCTAAGTACCCTCCCAACACGCACTATCAATCAGGTGCGATCCTAGGTACCCTCCCTCCACACACTACCAGTAAGGTGCCATGCTAGGTACCCTCCCTCCACGCACTACCAGTCAGGTGCCACCCTAGGTACCCTCCCTCCACGCACTACCAGTCAGGTGCCATCCTAGGTACCCTCCCTCCACGCACTACCAGTCAGGTACCTTCCTAGGTACCCTCCCTCCACGCAATACCAGTCAGGTGCCTAGGTACCCTCCCTCCACGCACTACCAGTCAGGTGCCTTCCTAGCTACCCTCTCTCCACACACTACCAGTCAGGTGCCTTCCTGTGTACCTCGCTCCACACACTACCAGTCAGGTGCCTTCCTAGGTACGCCCCATCCATGCACTACCAGTCAAATGCCATCCTAGGTACCCTCCCTCCAGGCACTACCAGTCAGGTGCCTTCCTAGGTACCCTCCCTCGATGCACTACCAGTCATATGCCTTCCTATGTACCCTCCCTCCACGCACTACCAGTCAGGTGCCTTCCTAGGTACCCTCCCTCCACTCACTACCTGTCAGGTGCCTTCATGGGTTCCCTCCCTCCAAGCACTACCAGTCAGGTTGCCTTCCTAGCTACCGTTCCCTCCATGCACTACCAGTCACGTGCCTTCCTGCGGACCCTCCCTCCATGCACTACCATTCAGGTGCCATCCTAGAAACCCTCCCTCCACGCACTGCCAGTCAGATGCCTTCCTAGGTACCCTCCCTCCACGCACTACGAGTCAGATACCTTTCTAGGTACCCTGCCTCCACGCAGTACCAGGCAGGTGCCATCCTAGGTACCCTCCGTCCACGCACTACCAGTCAGGTGCCATCCTAGGTACCCTCCCTCCACACACTACCAGTCAGGTGCATTCCTAGGTACCCTCCCTCCACGCACTACCAGTCAGGTGCCTTCCTAGGTACCCTCCCTCCACTCACTACCAATCAGGTGCAATCCTGGGTACTCTCCCTCCACGCACTACCAGTCAGGTGCCTTCCTGGGAACCCAACCTCCAAGCACTACCAGTCAGGTTCTTTCCTAGGTACCCTCCCTCCACGCACTACCAGTCAGGTGCCTTCCTAGGTACCCTCCCTCCATGCACTACAAGTCGTATACCTTCCTATGTACCCTCCCTCCACACACTACCATTCAGTTGCCTTCCTAGGTATCCTCCTTCCACACACTACCAGTCAGGTGCCTTCCTAGGTACCCTCCCACCATGCACTACCAGTAAGGTGCCATCATAGGTACCCTCGCTCCGCGCACTACCAGTCAGGTGCCATCCTAGATACGCTCCCTCCACAAACTACCAGTCAGGAACTTTCCAAGGTACCCTCCCTCCACGCACTACCAGTCAGGTACCTTCCTGTGTACCCTCCCTGAACGCACTACCACTCAGATGCCTACCTAGGTACCCTCCCTCCTCACACTAGCAGTCAGGTGCCTTCCTAGGTACCCTCCCTCCACGCACTACCAGTCAGGTACCTTCTTAGGTACCCTCCCTCTACGCAATACCAGTCAGGTGCCTAGGTACCCTCATTCCACGCACTACCAGTCAGGTGCCTTCCTGGGTACCTCCCTCAACACACGACGAGTCAGGTGCCTTCCTAGGTACCCCACCTCCATGCAGTACCAGTCAAATGCCATCCTAGGTACACTCCCTCCATGCACTACGAGTCAGGTGCCTTCCTATGTACCCTCCCTCCACGCACTACCAGGCAGGTGCCATCCTAGGTAGCCTCCCTCCACGCACTTAGAGTCAGGTGCCTACCTAGGTACCCTCCCCCCAAGCACTACAAGTCACGTGCTTTCATATGTACCCACCTTCCACGCACTACCAGTCAGGTGCGTTCCTAGGTACACTCCCTCCACGCACTACCAGTCAGGTCCCTTCCTAGGTAACCTCCCTCCATACACTACCTGTAAGGTGCCATCCTAGGTACCCTCCCTCCACGCACTACAAGTCAGGTGCATTCCTAGGTACACTCCCTCCACGCACTACCAGTCAGGTCCCTTCCTAGGTAACCTCCCTCCACACACTACCTGTAAGGTGCCATCCTAGGTACCCTCACTCCACACACTACCAGTCAGGTTAGCTTCCTAGGTACCCTCCCTCCACGCACTACCAGTCAGGTTTCCTTCCTAGGTACCCTCCCTCCATGCACTACCAGTGAGGTACCTTCCTAGGTACCCTCTCTCCACGCACTACCAGTCAGGTGCCTAGGTACCCTCCATCCACACACTACCAGTCAGGTACCATCCTAGGTACCCTCCCTCCACGCACTACCAGACTGGTTGCCTTCCTAAGTACCCTCCCACCACGCACTACCAGAAAGGTTGCCTTCCTAGGTACCCTCCCTCCATGCACTACCAGTCAGGTACCTAACTAGGAACATTCCCTCCACGCACTACCAGTCAGGTACCATCGTAGGTACCCTCCCTCCACGCACTACCAGTCACGTGCCTTCCTGGGTACACTCCCTCCACGCAATACCAGTCAGGTGCCTTCCTAGGAACCCTCCCTCCACGCAATACCAGTCAGGTGCCTACGTACCCTCCCTTCACGCACTACCAGTCAGGTGCCTTCCTAGGTACCCTCTATCCACGTACTACCAGTCAGGTGCCTTTCTGGGTACCTCCCTCCACACACTACCAGTCAGGTGCCTTCCTAGGTACGCCCCATCCATGCACTACCAGTCAAATGCCATCCTAGGTACCCTCCCTCCACGCACTACCAGTCAGGTGCCTTCCTAGGTACCCTCCCTCCAAGCACTACAAGTCATATGCCTTCCTATGTACCCTCCCTCCAAACATTACCATTCAGGTGCCTTCCTAGGTACCCTCCTTCCACGCACTACCAGTCAGGTTAGCTTCCTAGGTACCCTCCCTCAACGCACTACCAGTCAGGTTGCCTTCCTAGGTACCCTCCCTCCATGCACTACCAGTGAGGTACCTTCCTAGGTACCCTCTCTCCACGCACTACCAGTCAGGTGCCTAGCTACCCTCCCTCCAAGCACTACCAGTCACGTGCCTTCCTGGGTACACTCCCTCCACGCAATACCAGTCAGGTGCCATCCTAGGTACCCTCTCTCCACGCACTACCAGTCAGGTGCCTTCCTATGTACCCTCCCTCCACACACTATCAGTCAGGTGCCTTCCTAGGTACGACCCATCCATGCACTACCAGTCAAATGCCATCCTAGGCACCCTCCCTCCACGCACTACCAGTCAGGTGCTTTCCTGGGTACCATCCCTCCATGCACTACCAGTCAGGTGCCTTCATGGGTTCCCTCCCTCCAAGCACTACCAGTCAGGTTGCCTTCCTAGCTACCGTCCCTCCATGCACTACCAGTCACGTGCCATCCTGGGGACCCTCCCTCCATGCACTACCATTCAGGTGCCATCCTAGAAACCCTCCCACCACGCACTACCAGTCAGGTGCCTTCCTAGGTACCCTCCCTCCACGCACTACCAGTCAGATACCTTTCTAGGTACCCTCCCTGCTCGCACTACCAGTCAGGTGCCATCCTAGGTACCCTCCCTCCACGCACTACCAGTCAGGTGCCATCCTAGGTACCCTCCCTCCACACACTACCAGTCAGGTGCCTTCCGAGGTACCCTCCCTCCATGCACTACCAGTCAGGTGCCTTCCTAGGTACCCTCCCTCCACTCACTACCAGTCAAGTGCCTTCCTGGGTACTCTCCCTCCACGCACTACCAGTCAGGTGCCTTCCTGGGTAAACTACCTCCTCGCACTACCAGTCAGGTTCTTTCCTAGGTACCCTCCCTCCACGCACTACCAGTCAGGTGCCTTCCTAGGTAACCTCCCTCCACGCACTGCCAGTCACGTCCCTTCCTAGGTACCCTCCCTCCATACACTACCAGTCAGGTGCCTTCCTAGGTACACTCCCACCATGCACTACCAGTCAGGTGCCATCCTAGATACGCTCCCTCCACAAACTACCAGTCAGGAACCTTCCTAGGTAACCTCCCTCCACGCATTAACAGTCAGGTACCTTCCTGTGTACCCTCCCTCGACGCACTACCACTCAGGTGCCTTCCTAGGTACCCTGCCTCCACGCACTACCAGTCAGGTACCTTCTTAGGTACCCTCCCTCCACGCAATACCAGTCAGGTGCCTAGGTACCCTCCCTCCACGCACTACCAGTCAGGTGCCATTCTGGGTACCTCCCTCAACACACTACGAGTCAGGTGCCTTCCTAGGTAACCCACCTCCATGCAGTACCAGGCAAATGCCATCCTAGGTACCCTCCCTCCACGCACTACCAGTCAGGTGCCTTCCTAGGTACCATCCCTCCACGCACTACCAGGCAGGTGCCATCCTAGGTAGCCTCCCTCCACGCACTTCCAGTCAGTTGCCTTCCTAGGTACCCTCCCCCCAAACACTACCAAACTCGTGCTTTCATAGGTACCCTCCTTCTACACACTACCAGTCAGGTGCCTTCCTAGGTACACTCCCTCCACGCACTACCAGTCAGGTCCCTTCCTAGGTAACCTCCCTCCACACACTACCAGTCAGGTGCCTTCTTAGGTACCCTCCCTCCACGCACTACCAGTCAGGTGCCATCCTAGGTACCCTCCCTCCACGCACTACCAGTCAGGTGCCATCCTAGGTACCCTCCCTCCACGCACTACCAGTCAGGTGCCTTCCTAGGTACCCTCCCACCACGCACTACCAGGCAGGTGCCATCCTAGGAAGCCTCCCTCCACGCACTACAAGTTAGGTGCCTTCCTAGGTACCATCACTCCACACACTACCAGTCAGGTTAGCTTCCTAGGTACCCTCCCTCCACGCACTACCAGTCAGGTTGCCTTCCTAGGTACCCTCCCTCCATGCACTACCAGTGAGGTACCTTCCTAGGTACCCTCTCTCCACGCACTACCAGTCAGGTGCCTAGCTACCCTCCCTCCACGCACTACCAGTCACGTGCCTTCCTGGGTACACTCCCTCCACGCAATACCAGTTAGGTGCCTTCCTATGTACCCTCTCTCCACGCACTACCAGTCAGGTGCCTTCCTGGTTACCTCCCTCCACACACTACCAGTCAGGTGCCTTCCTAGGTACGACCCATCCATGCACTACCAGTCAAATGCCATCCTAGGTACCCTCCCTCCACGCACTACCAGTCAGGTGCCTTCCCAGGTACCCTCCCTCCATGCACTACAAGTCATATGCCTTCCTATGTACCCTCCCTCCGCACATTACCATTCAGGTGCCTTCCTAGGTACCCTCCTTCCACGCACTACCAGTCAGGTGCCTTCCTGGGTACCCTCACTCCACGCACTACCAGTCAGGAACCTTCCTAGGTACCCTCCCTCCACGCACTAGCAGTCAGGGGCTTTCCTGGGTACCATCCTTCCATGCACTACCAGTCAGGTGCCTTCATGGGTTCCCTCCCTCCAAGCACTACCAGTCAGGTTGCCTTCTTGCAACCGTCCCTCCATGCACTACCAGTCACGTGCCATCCTGGGGACCCTCCCGCCATGCACTACCATTCAGGTGCAATCCTAGAAACCCTCCCACCACGCACTACCAGTCAGGTGCCTTCCTAGGTACCCTCCCTCCACGCACTACCAGTCAGATACCTTTCTAGGTACCCTCCCTGCACGCACTATAAGTCAGGTGCCATCCTAGGTACCCTCCCTCCACGCACTACCAGTCAGGTGCCATCCTAGGTACCCTCCCTCCTCACACTACCAGTCACGTGCCTACCTAGGTACCCTCCTTCCACGCACTACCAGTCAGGTTCTCCTTCCTAGGTACCCTCCCTCCACTCACTACCAGTCAGGTGCATTCCTGGGTACTCTTCCTCCACCCACTACCAGTCAGGTGCCTTCCTGGGTACCCTCCCTCCACGCACTACCAGTCAGGTTCTTTCCTAGGTACCCTCCCTCCACGCAATACCAGTCAGGTGCCTTCCTAGGTACCCTCCCTCCACGCACTGCCAGTCAGGTCCCTTCCTAGGTACCCTCCCTCCACACACTACCAGTCAGGTGCCAGCCTAGGTACCCTCCCACCATGCACTACCAGTCAGATGCCATCATAGGTACCCTCCCGCCGCGCACTACCAGTCAGGTGCCATCCTAGATACGCTCCCTCCACAAACTACCAGTCAGGAACCTTCCTAGGTACCCTCCCTCCACGCATTACCAGTCAGGTACCTTCCTGTGTACCCTCCCTCGACGAACTACCACTCAGGTGCCTTCCTAGGTACCCTCCCTCCACGCACTACCAGTCAGGTACCTTCTTAGGTACCCTCCCTCCACGCAATACCAGTCAGGTGCCTAGGTACCCTCCCTCGACGCACTACCAGTCAGGTGCCTTACTGGTAACTCCCTCAACACACTACGAGTCAGGTACCTTCCTAAGTAACCCACCTCCATGCAGGACCAGGCAAATGCCTTCCTAGGTACCCTTCCTCCACGCACTACCAGTCAGGTTCCTTCCTAGGTACCCTCCCTCCACTCACTACCAGTCAGGTGCTTTCCTGGGTACTCTCCCTCCACGCACTACCAGTCAGGTGCCTTCCTGGGTACCCTACCTCCACGCAATACCACTCAGGTGCCTTCCTAGGTACCCTCCCTCCACGCACTACCAGTCAGGTGCCTTCCTAGGTACCCTCCCTCCATGCACTACCAGTCAGGTGCCTTCCTAAGTGCCCTCCCTCCACGCACTACCAGTCAGGTGACTTCCTGTGTACCCTCACTCCACGCACTACCAGTCAGGTACCTTCCTAGGTACCTCCGTCCCGCACTACCAGTCAGGTGACTTCCTAGGTACCCTCCCTCCACGCACTACCAGTCAGGTGCCTGCCTAGATACCTTCCCTCCACCCACTACCAGTCAGGTGCCTTCCTAGGTACCATCCCTCCACGCACTACCAGTCAAGTGCCATCCTAGGTACCCTCCCTCCATGCACTACCAGTCAGGTGCCTTCCTACGTACCTCCCTCCACTCACTACCAGTCAGGTACCTTCCTGGGTACCCTCCCTCCATGCACTACCAGTAAGGTGCCATCCTATGTTCCCTCCCTCCACGCACCACCAGTCAGGTTGCCTTCCTAGGTACCCTCCCTCCACGCACTACCAGTCAGCTGCCATCCTAGGTACACTCCCTCCACGCACTACAAGTCAGGTACCTTCCTAGGTACCCTACCTCCACGCAATACAAGTCAGGTGCGTTCCTAGGTACACTCCCTCCACGCACTAAAGTCAGGTGCCTTCCTAGGTACACTCCCTCCACGCACTACCAGAGAGGTTGCCTTCCTAGGTACCCTCCCTACACGCACTACCAGTCAGGTGTCTTCCTAGTTACCCTCCCTCCAAACACTACCAGTCAGGTGCTTTCCTAGGTACCCTCCCTCCATGCACTACCAGTCAGGTGACTTCCTAGGTACCCTCCCTCCACGCACTACCAGTCAGGTGCCTGCCTAGGTACCTTCCCTCCACCCACTACCAGTCAGGTGCCTTCCTAGGTACCAACCCTCCACGCACTACAAGTCAAGTGCCATCAGGTACCCTCCCTCCATGCACTACCAGTCAGGTGCCTTCCTACGTACCCTCCCTCCACTCACTACCAGTCAGGTACCTTCCTGGGTACCCTCCCTCCATGCACTACCAGTAACGTGCCATCCTATGTTCCCTCCCTCCACGCACCACCAGTCAGGTTGCCTTCCTAGGTACACTCCCTCCACGCACTACCAGTCAGGTGCCATCCTAGGTAACCTCCCTCCACCCACTACCAGTCAGGTGCCTTCCTAGATACCCTCCCTCCAAGCACTACCAGTCAGGTGTCATCCTAGGTAGCTTCCCTCCACGCACTACCAGTCAGGTGCCTTCCTGCGTACCCTCCCTCCATGCAGCACCAGTCACGTGCCTTCCTGGGTACTCTCCCTCCACGCACTACCAATCAGGTGCCTTCCTAGTTACCCTCCCTCCACGCACTACCAGTCAGTTGCCATCCTAGATACCCTCCCTCCATGCACTACCAGTCAGGTGCCTTCCTAGGTACCCTCCCTCCTTGCACTACCAGTCAGGTGCCTTCCTGGGTACCCTCCCTCCATGCACTACCAGTCAGGTACCTTCCTAGGTACCCTTCCTCCACGCATTACCAGTCAGGTGCCTTCCTTGGTACCCTCCTTCCGCGCACTACCTGTCATGTGCCTCCTAGGTGCCCTCCCTCCACGCACTACCAGTCAGGTGCCTTCCTAGGTACCCTCCCTCCACGCACTACCAGTCAGGTGCCTTCCTAGGTACCCTCCCTCCACGCACTACCAGTCAGGTGCCTTCCTAGGTACCCTCCCTCCACGCACTACCAGTCAGGTGCCTTCCTAGGTACCCTCCCTCCACGCACTACCAGTCAGGTGCCTTCCTAGGTACCCTCCCTCCACGCACTACCAGTCAGGTGCCTTCCTAGGTACCCTCCCTCCACGCACTACCAGTCAGGTGCCTTCCTAGGTACCCTCCCTCCACGCACTACCAGTCAGGTGCCTTCCTAGGTACCCTCCCTCCACGCACTACCAGTCAGGTGCCTTCCTAGGTACCCTCCCTCCACGCACTACCAGTCAGGTGCCTTCCTAGGTACCCTCCCTCCACGCACTACCAGTCAGGTGCCTTCCTAGGTACCCTCCCTCCACGCACTACCAGTCAGGTGCCTTCCTAGGTACCCTCCCTCCACGCACTACCAGTCAGGTGCCTTCCTAGGTACCCTCCCTCCACGCACTACCAGTCAGGTGCCTTCCTAGGTACCCTCCCTCCACGCACTACCAGTCAGGTGCCTTCCTAGGTACCCTCCCTCCACGCACTACCAGTCAGGTGCCTTCCTAGGTACCCTCCCTCCACGCACTACCAGTCAGGTGCCTTCCTAGGTACCCTCCCTCCACGCACTACCAGTCAGGTGCCTTCCTAGGTACCCTCCCTCCACGCACTACCAGTCAGGTGCCTTCCTAGGTACCCTCCCTCCACGCACTACCAGTCAGGTGCCTTCCTAGGTACCCTCCCTCCACGCACTACCAGTCAGGTGCCTTCCTAGGTACCCTCCCTCCACGCACTACCAGTCAGGTGCCTTCCTAGGTACCCTCCCTCCACGCACTACCAGTCAGGTGCCTTCCTAGGTACCCTCCCTCCACGCACTACCAGTCAGGTGCCTTCCTAGGTACCCTCCCTCCACGCACTACCAGTCAGGTGCCTTCCTAGGTACCCTCCCTCCACGCACTACCAGTCAGGTGCCTTCCTAGGTACCCTCCCTCCACGCACTACCAGTCAGGTGCCTTCCTAGGTACCCTCCCTCCACGCACTACCAGTCAGGTGCCTTCCTAGGTACCCTCCCTCCACGCACTACCAGTCAGGTGCCTTCCTAGGTACCCTCCCTCCACGCACTACCAGTCAGGTACCTTCCTAGGTACCCTCCCTCCACGCACTACCAGTCAGGTGCCTTCCTAGGTACCCTCCCTCCACGCACTACCAGTGAGGTACCTTCCTGGGTAAACTCCCTCCACGCACTACCAGTCAGGTGCCTTCCTAGGTACCCTCCCTCCACGCACTACCAGTCAAGTGCCTTCCTAGGTATGTCCCTCCACGCATTACAACTCAGTTACATTCCTAGGTAACCTCCCTCCACGCACTACCAGTCAGGTGCCTCCCTAGGTACCCTCACTCCATGCACTAACAGTCAGGTGCCTTCCTAGGTACCCTCCCTCCACGCACTACCAGTCAGGTGCCATCCTATGTACCATCCCTCCACGCACTACCAGTCAGATGCCTTCCTGAGTACCATCCCTCCACGCACTACCAGTCAGGTGCATTCCTAGGTACCCTCCCTCCACGCACTACCAGTCAGGTGCCATCCTAGGTACCCTCCCTCCACACACTACCAGTCAGGTGCCTTCCTAGGTACCCTCCCTCCACGCACTACCAGTCAGGTGCCATCCTAGGTACCCTCCCTCCATGCACTACCACTCAGGTGCCTTCCTGGCTTTCCTCCCTCCAAGCACTACGAGTCAGGTGTCTTCCTAGGTACCCTACCTCCATGCACTACTAGTCAGGTACCTTCCTAGGTACCCTCCCTCCACGCACTACCAGTCAGGTGCCATCGTAGGTACCCTCCCTCCACACACTTCCAGTCAGGTGCCTTCCTAGGTACCCTCCCTCCACACACTACCTGTCAGGTTCCTTCCTGGGTACCCTCCCTCATGCACTACCACTCAGGTGCCATCCTAAATACCCTCCCTCCACGCACTACCAGTAAGGTGCGATCCTAGGTACCCACCCTCCATACACTACAGGTAAGGTGCCATCCTAGGTACTCTCCCTCCACGCACTACCAGTCAGGTACCTTCCTAGGTCCCCTCCCTCCACGCACTACCAGTCAGGTGCCATCCTAGGTACCCTCCCTCCACGTACTACCA
This sequence comes from Rhizomys pruinosus, assembly GCA_009823505.1. Lineage (NCBI taxonomy): Eukaryota > Metazoa > Chordata > Mammalia > Rodentia > Spalacidae > Rhizomys > Rhizomys pruinosus. The sequence goes on from VZQC01007611.1 coordinate 6,255,852, forward strand.
GTCAGGTGCCATCCTAGGGTACCCTCCCTCCGCGCACTACCAGTCAGGTACCTTCCTAGGTACCTGTGCTGGATAGCTTTGGTGTCAACTTGACACACCTGGGTTGAGGGAGCCTCGATTGGGCAATTGGCTCCATTGGATTGGCCTGTGGCCACATCTGTGGTGTATTGTCTTGATTGTTGAGCAGTGACAGTATAAGAAGGCAGGCTGGGCATGAGCCAGAGAGCAAGCCAGTAGAGAGCAAGCCAGTGAACAGCATTCCTCCATGGCCTGTGCTTCAGCTCCTGCCTCCAGGTTCCTGCCCTGAGTTCCTGCCTTGGGCTCCCTAAGTGATGAACTGTGACCCAGGAGATGTAAGCTGAATAAACCCTTTCCTCCCCAAGTTGGTGT